>CM019151.1:148138872-148604678 GCA_009733165.1 Naja naja | reverse complement strand
GGTATGGATTCACTTTCAACCTTGGTTCTAGCAAAAAAATCTATCTTTGGGATCAGATGGTTCTAACTCAGACCCCTCTGTCCCTGTGGTTCTCCCCAGACCTGTTGATATATTAGCATTCCCAGCAGCATCTTAAACAGCTGGTGACGGAATAGGCCTGTGAATGTTGGGGTCTCTGCTTCATTTGCCTCTTCAACTGAAAAGGCTGACTCCCTGTATTCTTCCTCTCCTGATACAGAGGCCTCGCTGTGAGTGTATGATCTATTGGAACTGTCTCCCTGGAAGCCCAGTTCCTCCCTTACTCCTCCTGCCCGAGTAGGATGATGAGCATCCTGCCTCCTCTCATTATGTATCAGGCTGGGTCTGCTACCCTGACTCTCTTTGAATTCTGCCATCATTTCTCTCATCATGGCCCTCACTTCCTCTCTAAAGGACAGTTCCCTGACTCCCATTGCTATGGGAGAACAGCTAGCCTCTGTTGAAAACCTCCTTCTCTTGGGGGAGGGCTCTTCATTGCATGCCTGAAAGCATTGTCTTTCTGATTC
Source organism: Naja naja (assembly GCA_009733165.1). Lineage (NCBI taxonomy): Eukaryota > Metazoa > Chordata > Lepidosauria > Squamata > Elapidae > Naja > Naja naja. The sequence goes on along the minus strand of CM019151.1, from coordinate 148,604,133 downwards.
ACACATTCCTTCTTCCACACAAACAGCAGGCTGAAAAGACTGTTCTTCAGCACCTCTAGTGCTGCGCTCTTTTCCTGATACTTCGCTGTCATGGGCTTGCCTATTGGAGCACAGGAATTTCCATTCTTCTCTGCCTCCTTCCCTGGGGCAGGGAATTCCTGTTCCTCTGGGCCTGCCTCCATTTCAGAAAAATCAGCCATAATATTTCCCTTGGCTCTTCCCAACAGCTTCACCCTCGCTGGGGTTCAGCAGAATGCGGTTGCCCTTTTTTAACCATTTATGAGTATGCTCAGCCTGGACTGAGTATGGACTCTAGCCTCCCTTTCTCCTGGGTAGGCTTGTATGGCTGTTTTGGGAGCTCACTCAGCCTAAGACTGAGTTTGCTCCTATTAAAGAGAGCGCTGGAGGCTTTGTGTGGCTCCTGGCTTTTTAAAGGCTATGGGATGGCCGAGCATTTGTTTATTAGCCCTCTTTCTCTGCTAGCCGATCGAGACCCCACCCGCTCTCACTGAGGCTACTGCCGCTTGCCCTTTTAAGCATCAAACAGCTATGTGGGGCTTTCCCAGCTTGGAATAAGATCTGTCGTTTACTCATGGTTTGATGACTTTCACTCTTTCTCTTTTCTCTCTTTTTTCCCTTGAAGAATCCAAAGCATTAATACTATATTTTCTATCTTTCTTTCTGAGCACTCTCTCCTTGTGTCCTCTTTGCATGAAGATGGACTCAAAAACTGGGCATGCATAGTGGAAAGGGGGCTGGACTAAACTTTGATTGACTCCATCTTTAAGCAAGGAAGCAGGAGACATCCCATGCTTTGGATTCTCCGACCCGTACAACTGAGAACAATGCATCTATGCAGTTGCTAAGAGATGTCATTGACTTGATCTATTCTTTAATCAGTAACCTCTAACGGTGCCTCAAGAGGATCAGCAGCAAGAATAGTCTAGTCACATACAATACTATGCAATATTTGTAAAATAGCAGCAATTACGAACCATATCAGAGATGGTATTCAGCAGGTTCTGACCAGTTCTGGAGAACCAGTAGTGGAAATTTTGAGTAGTTTGGAGAACTGGCAAATACTACCTCTGACTGGAGATTTTACAGTATCCTTCCCCTGCCACACCCACCAAGCCACACCCACCAAGCCACGCTCACTGAACCATACCTCAATATTTTATTTTTATTTTATTTTATTGGACTTATATGTCGCCCCATCTCCGAAGATTCGGGGCGGCTCACAGTTAAAACATACAATACAATAAATATTTTAAAAAGAATTAAACAATTTAAAGCCCAATAAAACCAAATTAAAATACTTAAAATTATCCCATGGCCTGGTGAGGTAAAGTAATCACCCCGATTTGGTCAAACAACCAGGTCTTTAAATCCAGCGGAAGGTGCGGAGGTCAGGGGCCAGACGGAGGCCAGAGGCAGTTCGTTCCATAAGTCGGGGACTGCTACAGAATAGGCTCGTCGCCGGGGGACCGCCAGCTGACACTGACTTGCGACGGGCCCTGAGGAGTCCTTGCCTATGTGCCAGCACGGGTCGGTGGTGCACGATATCGGCAGGAGCCGCTCCCTTAAATATTGTGGACCCATGTCATGTAGGACTTTGAATGTTAAAGTCAAACCTTGAATCTCACCCGATGCAAACGGCAACCAATGCAGGCCGCGCAAGGAGGGGGGGTAAATGGGAGAATCGGGTAACTCCCATCACCACCCGCGCGGCCACATTCTGCACCAGCTGCAACCTCTGGATGGTATGCAAGGGCAATCCTAAATAGAGAGCGTTGCAGTAGTCGAAGTCAGCGTAGCGCGGTGACAAGGCATGAGTGACTGTGCAGGGCATCTCGGTCCAGGAACGGGCGAAGCTGGTGAACCAGCCAGACCTGGGCAAAGGCCCCCCCAATGACTGCCCCCACCTGTTCCTCCAATTGGAGCCGCACATCCAGGAGGACCCCCAGGTTCCGTGCTATCCACAGGGGGCAACACCACTCCCCCTATGGTCAATGATGGACACTCCTGACTGGACCGAGATGCCGGTATGTACAGCCACTCAGTCTTGGCCGGGTTGAGCCGAAGCATGTTTCCGTCCATCCAGATCCGTACCGCATCCAGACAGTGAGTCATCACGGAGAGGGCATCACTGATCTGGCCTGGGGTGGAGATGTATAGCTGAGTATCGTCAGCATACTGATGGTATCTCACCCCAAAACCACGGATGATCTCACCCAGCGGTTTCATGTAGATATTAAATAAAAAGGGGGGAGAGGACCGACCCCTGAGGGACCCCACAAGTGAGTGCCCTCGGGGCCAACCTCTGCCCCCCTGTCAACAATATTCAGAAAACAACAATCAACTATTGCTTAAACTTCTTTTTTGTCTTCCTCTCTCTTCTGCTTCCTTAGGAGAATTTCCCAGCTAAACTCCTGTTTGCTTGTACAAGAGGGCAAGCTTCAATAGCTGTTGCAGGAAGTCTTTAGATCAAGGGCAGATGGGTTTTAGTGACTCTGAGCTCTATGCAGCTGTTACTACTGTAACAACTGTGTGAACTCATGCATACAGAATAGTACCAAAGCAGAAACAATGAAACATTTTGCAATCACAGATAAAGAACTATGTAGTCATGTGCTCTGGCTCTTCATTTAAGGAATAGATGTATGCCTTACGCTTTCTACTGGGACAAGTGACATCAGTAATAAAGAGAATTGACAATGATAAGTTATTTTCTATGCGTTTCTTGGTATATAAATATCAATTTGAACAAGCCCCATTTCTGAGGAATTGAGATTTCATAACAACAGAGAATCCGAAAACAGCTTCTGAGGAACTTAGGAGGAACTCTCCACTAACTTGCAGTTAGTGTTAATAAATCACTTCAGCAGTTGTCTCATGGGGTTGGTATTAATATATATTTTTATTCATCACAAGAAAAATATCCAGTATCTAGGATTCAGCATAGTTTACTGAAACAGCAAAACAAACACCTTTCTTTAAGCACTGCATAAAATAGCAACTGCACTTTTTCATGCCATAAAAACTATTTTATTTTTATTTATTTATTTATTTATTTATTTTATTTTATTTTTAAAGTTTACATGCTAGCACTGAATCAAAATCAAGTTTTCTCTTTAAAAAAGCCTAATAATTTTATTGTTGCTTAGTGTTGTGTAAGCTTTCACAATAAAAAACCATTTGCAATCACAGATTTCATTAAATTGCAATTCCCATTACACTAATTATCACTTAGTGTTTGCTTACATGAATTTTCATCTGCGCTTCAAAAGAAAGTCACTTTTCTCCAACTCATTTTTATGTAAATATTATAAATATAATTCTATTTATCTATATTAGGTGGAATCAACATTCTATACAATCATGAAAAGCCATCAATAGGGATGGTTTAATTTGGATTTCTGTACTGAGCAGACATTAGACTGTTATATAAACGATCCTTCCAATTCTATGAGTCTACCACTGGGTTCAGAGGTTGACCTTCATAAAATTGCAACTTACAAGGTCAAAACAACTTTTGAAGGAGGGTAATTTTTATTCTTGTCAGACCTTCATATACTTAGCTCTGAGATTTCACAATAAAAAATTGGGGCCGAAGTGGCTCATGTGATAAGATGCTGGGCTTGCGTGCTGCTGAAGTTGGCAGCTTGGCAGTTCAATTCTCATGAGCAAATAAACTGTGCAGGGACAAGAAAGGAGCCTTCCACGAATGTCTACCAGATGTCCCACGGGTAAAGATAACACCACCCCCTAAAAATTCCTGTCACAGAAGCAGCCAGTCACCTTGGTGATCCCTGGCTAACATGTACCATACTCTAAATAAATAATAAACTTATTTCTGAATGTATTCAATATATTCTGCACAACTAATGTACATTCTCTCCACTGAAACTTTTTCTCATGGATGAAATTAATGTATCAACATAGAAGTAAATTAAGTAGAAGAGCTAATATTGTTCTGAATTGTGTCAAATGTGAAAACATGGGGAATGGGACCTAGGAGTGAGGGTCAGAAGAGACAGCTGATTATGACTTCTTATGCACTGATTGAAATACATCTACTGTATATCTGATAATAAAAAAAGTTTCTTCCAACATATAAATAACAAGAAAAAAATCAAGGCAACAGTCGGTCCACTAAAGAGAGAAGACAGCAAGGAAGTAACAGGCAACAGAGAGAAAGCAGAACTGCTTAACTCATTCTTTGCATCCGTCTTCACGCAAAAAGAAACTATAGCTCAACCCACCAAAAACATAACTGTAAAAGACAGACCAGAAATAAAAGTTAAAATAACCAAAAAAATAGTAAGAGAACACCTGTCTGATCTTGATGAAAACAAATCTGTATGGATTACATCCCAGAGTTTTAAAGGAGCTGGCAAAGGTCATCTCAGAACCACTGCACCATATCTTTCAAAAATCCTGGAGCACCGGGGAACTACCAGGGGACTGAAAAAGAGCTGATGTGGTTCTCATCTTCAAAAAAAAGAAAAAAAAACAGACCAAGGAAACTAATTACCAATCAGCCTAACATCAATATCCGGGAAGATACTGGAAAAGATAATAAAAAAACAGATCTGCCAACATCTAGAAACAAGTAAAGTAATAACTAGCAGTCAGCATGGGTTTGTTAAGAACAGATCATGCCAAACCAATCTTATTTCATTCTTCAACACAGTGACTAAATTAGTAGACCAGCAAAATACTGTGGATATAATATATTTAGATTTCAGCAAGGCATTCGACAAAGTAGACCACAACCTACTTCTTAGTAAGCTAGAAAAAAGTGGGATAGCACCACCACTAGATGGACTCGCAACTGGCTGGCAAACCGTACTCAACAAGTAGTCCTTAATGGGTCTAAGTCTACATGGAGGGAAGTAAGCAGTGGGGTGCCACAAGGTTCCGTCTTAGGCCCAGTACTCTTCAATATCTTCATTAACGACTTAGATGAGAGAATAGAAGGGGAACTTATCAAATTTGCAGATGATACTAAGCTGGCAGGAATAGCTAACACCCAAGAAGATAGGCTCAAGATCCAGATGGATCTTGACAGACTAGAACACTGGGCCGTATCTAACAAAATGAAATTCAATGTAGAGAAAAGTAAAGTCCTACACTTAGGCAAGATAGTGGGCTCTAGCACTTAGATCATTAGAGATGAGTACTCCAAGGTCCATGACAGAGTTTGGATCATCAACAAGGTCTTGACTATTGTATTTTATTTTCTTATTTTTTTGCCAATATGTAAGACAGAGTATTTATTTGTTGAGATTTGAAATTGCCATTTGTTTGACCATTCTGATACACAGCGAGTCTTTTGAAGGGTAGCAGTATTGTCAGTAGTGTTGAATAGCTTTACATCATCAGTGAAAAGAACGCAGTTGCTCTTAATATGATCACAGAGGTCATTTATGTAGAGTATGAAGAGAGTTGGTCCTAGAACACTGCCTTGGGGGACACCACTGTTGACGGGTACAGAATTTGATAGGACGCTCCCAATTTTGACCATTTGTTGTCTGACAGGAATGCTTCTATCCAGTTATGCAGGTGTCCAGAGATACCATAAGATTTTGGTTTTAGGAGTAGTTTGTCATGTACCACTGAATCAAAGACTTTAAAAAAGTCTATGTAGATTGCGTCTATTAAATATTGTTGCCCAAATAATGTTACACAACACATGATATGTTTTTTTCTTTGGCTACTGGTGGTATACTATATAAACTGTCTTACTGTGGTTTACACATAATAGTTTATGCAACCAATACTGGCATGTACTTGCCTGCACTCCCTTTTATGGACTTCACATCTTTCCATGTTCCCAACAAGAGATAGGGTCAAGAATTAAAGGGGCTGAATGTATGGAAAGGCACAGCTAATAGTTTGCTGAAAACTAGATATACAGTAGCTTATTTCTTTCAGTTTTTCTTATCCCACGCCTTAATCCCTTACACTTACTCTTTCTTATTTATTTCTTTTCTGAGCTTGACATAATACTGCTTACTTTGAAAAGGAATTGTGTGATCTTTTTACATTATGCACATATAAAAAAGAGACTATAAAACAACAGCAAACATACTATAAATAGAGAAGATGCTTACAAAAATAGAAATAATACTCAATACAAGAAATGTAAAAACAACCGAACTAATCTCAGAATAGTGTTTGTCAAGCTAGCTTCATAATTCCAAAAGAGAAGTCATGTTCCATAGTTTATTAAAAACTTAAGAAAATACTAACAAGTATGTATATTTAAAGTAGTTCTCTCAAGTCTATATCATGCTTGAATTCAAAATACAAGCAAACTTCTCCAATTTTTTTGCATATATAATTCATCTTCACATCATTCTGCAACTGTATATAGTTCTTTTACTTTTTATAACTAAAACTAAAATTAAAATCTCCAGTGTTGCAATCAATTACAAGTGATTCTCACTTAGTGGCTTACTTGTTCAGTAACTGCTCAAACTTATGACAAGGTTGAAGGTGTGCTACTTATGACCAATCTTATGATAGTTACAGTGTCCCCATGGTCATATGACTGCAATATGGGTGGTCAGTAACTAATTTGCAATTTTGATGTTGCAGCACTCTGTGCTCACATGAGCTGTTTGTAGCCTTCACTTCTGACTTTTGGCAAGCAAAGACAGTAGGGAAGCCAGCCCAAGTGGCAATCACATGATTTAATGCTCAACACTGGTGCAGAATTTGCTTAATGATAGCAACCAGAAGTGCTGGAATTGCAGTTGCTAAGAGTCATATGATGTGCTTATTCTGGTCCCAATTATTGTGACTGAGAACTATCTATATTATAAACTGATATTGCCACCCAATGGAATACTTCCTCCTAATACCAATAGCATTTGTATATAGAGTCCAGCATGGAGAAAAGGGAGAAAGGAATATTTTTGAAGGTAGAACATTCCTCAGAGTCCACAATCAGAAGCTAACCTAGTCTGTGTATTATTAGTGGGTCGGAGCTAGTTAATGGGGTAGTTACCTTGGAAGGAAGATCTGCTTTTTCAGAGTTTATATTTCCAAGAGCAGCTGAGATGGAAAGAATCAGAATATTATGTCCTGTAACAATATTATGTGAACTTATCAGGGCAGGGTAAGAAATGGAATGTATACTGGTTTTCTTGAGAGTGGGTAAAATAAATAGGGATGACTATGTCTAAATGTTACTTTAAAACATGCCTAAGACTTCACAGATTGTATGATGGGTTCATTTTGCATTTAATATAAAAGGATAATTCTTCCTTTTCTTTATTCTTTATTCTAAATTGAGAAGACAAACAGTTCTAAACTGTTACTTTTCTGCCTTTTGAAGAACAATGGGCCAATATAACTTTTTAAAAAACCTCCTTAATATCTCATTGAGATCTTGAAAATACTGCATTATCTTTTTTTCCTTTTTGTTTAATTTTCCAGCTTTTGTTTAATGATTAAAAAATGACTAATTGAATTCATTGTTCCTCTTCCATCAGCACAAAGCTGCTTAAACTCTATTTGGGTTGAGGGAATGGAAAGAGTAAAGGCTTGTGATGGACTATGTTTAATTACAATTTGGGACAAAGCCTATTAATTTTTTATTCTGTAACTTGGGTTTTCCCAATGGAAAGTTATTCGCTTATGTAGACACATAAAGGATGCTTAATGGCTGAGAAATTAGAAAGCCTCATGTCTTTACAGATACAAACCTGAAATCCATTCTAGCATGTACCAAAATGATCTTGGATAATTGAATTTTCAATCTACATTTCACATTTCTGTAAAATTTAGGAAATGGCCATTTACCTCTTAAGTGTACAAAATATAATAAAAAAGATCAATATTTTGACAAGATGAAGAGCTTTTCTTATTACACAGGGAGTATTCTAATTATTGTTGATAATCTCACAAAGCATTCTCAACACAGGTTGCTCTAACAAGAAGGTCTCATCCTGATAAAATCTGTTTTACATTCTTCCAGTTTTTCAACAAGTGAAGAACTCAGTTCTTTATTTTATAACAATGGAGATGGTGAGGAGTGTTAAGAGTAATGGAGTATCTGTAAATTCAAAACTATTGCAATCAAACAGGAATTTAGTACCTGCTAACCCTATAATGAAAGGATCATATTATTTCCAACACACAGCTGTTTTTGTATGATTTAAACCTCCAGCCTCCTTATCAACTCTGATAGGTTCCTCTCTGCACTCTTTGTAGAATGTAAACATTTTTTTGTATCATGGCGACTAGAACTTGTTATGTATGTAGAGTTTGAAATTTTATTTTATTTTATTTTTTATTTTAATGGGACTTGTATGCCGCCCCATCTCTGAAGACTCGGGGCGGCTCACAATTAAAAACAACAACAGTAAATAACAGCGATAAATAATTAAAAGAAAATTAAACCCAACAAGCCCAAAAAAACAATTTTGAATATTAAAATAGCAAAATAAAACCACCCCGCCCAAAAAGGGTCACAGCCCGGATTGGTCAAACAACCAGGTCTTCAAATCATGGCAGAAGGTGCGGAGGTCAGGGGCCAAGTGGAGTCCCAGGGGCAGTTGGTTCCAGAGGTCAGGGGCCGTGACAGAGTAGGCTCGTCGTCGGGGGACCATCAGCCAGCATTGGCCGGCAGACGGGACCCCAAGGAGTCCTTGCCTGTGCGCTTGCACAGGGCGGCTGGCATTCGATGTCAGCAGGAGTCGCTCCCTTAGATATTGAGGACCCATGTCATGAAGGACTTTGTATGTTAAAACTAAAACCTTGAATTTCACCTGGAGCGCAACCGGCAACCAGTGCAAGCAGCACAGGAGGGGGGTAACATGGGAGAATCGGGAAACTCCCATCACCACCCGCGCCGCCGCATTCTGCACCAGCTGCAATCTCCGGATGGTATGCAAGGGCAGACCCAAATAGAGAGCGTTGCAGTAGTCGAGTCTAGAGGTAACAAGGGCATGAGTGACTGTGCAGGGCATCTCGGTCCAGAAATGGGCGTAGTTGACGAACAAGGCGGAGCTGGGCAATTGAAGTAAAGTGTTTGAAATCATTGGTTGTAAAAGTGTGGGAAAACCCTGCACTCTGATTGGCTGGCAGCCGCGGCAGCCGGGTATAAATAGGTGCCGTGGCTGAGCCATTTGGGTCTGTTCTGAGCTGAAAGTCACAATAAATAAGAGCTGAAGCACTCCGCGTCTTGTCTCTCTATGCGAACTTAACACTGGCGACGAAGGTGGGATTTTCCCAAGGAGAAGACAACACGGAACAGAGAAGAGCGAGATGGCTGCGCTGAATATCCCCCCAGCCCCGTTTGACCCAAAGAATGAAGACTGAGAGTCGTATGCAGATCGTTTTCAGATGTTTTTAGAAGGAAACGACTTGGCTTCGATTTCTGAGCAACGGAACAGAGCGGTTTTTCTAATGTACTGCGGTCCAGCAGTATTCAAGATGGAAAAGGCATTGGCAGCTCCAGCAGACATGAAGGTAATGGCATGGGCTGACCTGGAAAGACTCTTGAGGGCACACTACACGCCCCAAGTATCGTGCCTCATTAGAAGACATGAGTTTTACCGCCGCGATCAGGGTGATGACGAAAGCATCAGTGACTTCGTGGCAAGTCTAAGGAATATTGGGGGTGCCTGCAAATTCAGCGTGATAGAGGAGGCCATGCGCGATCGTTTTGTATTAGGCCTGAAAGACAAAGTTTTACAGAGCAAATTATTCATGAAACCAAAAATTATGCTGAAGGAAGCCATCGATGAAGCAATCTCAGCAGAAGCTACAAAGAATTCAGCTGCCACAATGAGGAAGATGAGCAAAACATCGTCCCATTCTGAGGGTGAAAAGACCACAACTACACATTTTGATGAGCTTGAATCTGGGTCAGAATACAGCGGAGAGGAAGAAGAGATTAACAGACTCAGAATGGAGCAGAAACGGAACAACTTGGAAAAAAAGAGGCGAGGGTTCCATTGCATAGGTTGTGGGGAAACCACCCCGCACTGAATGCAAGTTCTTGGACACCATTTGCCTCCACTGCGAAAAAAGAGGGCACATTGCAAGAGTCTGCAAATCATCTAGAACTCCACCACACAGAAGGAAGTTTGCTTCAAACAACAAAGAAAGAGAAGTCAAACCAAACAACGCCAGCGAGAAAATGGGGCGTAGCACAGAAGCAAGCGGGAAAAACGAAACTCATCAAACTGTAACTATTGGTCATTCCTCTTCATTGAACAATAGGAAGGTGCATGTCAAGGTACTTATCAAGGGAAGACCTTGTCAAATGGAGGTGGACTCAGGTTCATACCTATCTATGGTGTCATGGGACACCATCCAGAGACTAATAACTAATATACAAAAGACTCACTTCAAAAAGCAAGTGCTAACACTCAAAGACTACCAAGGGAACAAGATTCCAGTAGTTGGAACAAGGAAATTCAACATGAAATTCAAAAACCACATGAAATGCCTACCACTGACCATCGTGGACAAAGATCGCCCAAGTTTGCTGGGACTGGAGTGGTTCAACCCACTGGGTATCGAAGTGACTGGCATCAACCACGTGAGCTACACTGAATGGGAGGAGTCGTTGAAGTCTGAATTTCCAGAGGTCTTCAGCGACGGATTAGGCAAGTACTTGGGGACCCCTATCACTTTCAATCTAGATCCCAAGGTGCAGCCAATCCGTTTAAAACCCAGGCGAGTACCTTTTGCTTTGAAAGAAAAAATCGATGAACAATTGGATAAATTGATAGCCCAAGGGGTATTGGAGGCCACAGATCATTCCAGGTGGGAGACACCCATAGTCACACCAGTCAAGGCTGACGGTACAGTGAGAATCTGCGGGGATTACAAGGGGACATTGAACCATGCGTTACAACAAAGCGCATATCTGGTCCCAGTGGTTCACCATTTATTGCACTCTCTGGGCGGGGGCACTGTTTTCACCAAGCTGGACCTTGCCCAAGCATACCAGCAGTTAACAGTAGACGAGACAACTGCAGAAGTGCAAACCATTGTAACCCATCGGGGTGCATTCAAATGCAAGAGGTTACAATTTGGAGTAAGTGTGGCACCAGGCATATTTCAAAGCCTTATGGAAAGGATGCTACAAGGTTTACCTGGGGTGGTGCCTTATTTTGATGATGTTTTAATCTCTGCTGAAAATGACACTCAGTTACATGAGAAACTTAGAGAAGTTCTCACCAGGTTTAAAAAGCAGGGTTAAAAGTCAAAAAAAAAATGTACACTTAGGACTGACAAAGTAGAATTTTGGGCTATATGATTGATAAACATGGCATCCACCCTACAGAAGCCAAAGTCCAGGCAATCAAAGAAGCCCCCAGACCAAAATGCAAAACTGACTTGCAGGCATTCCTGGGACTTATTAATTTCTACCATATGTTTCTACCTCAGAAAGCAACCACTGCGAAAACCCTTACATAGATTATTGGATAAAAAATCTGCGTGGGTCTGGGGCAGAAAAGAAGAAGCAGCATTTAACAATATCAAGAGACAAATCACTTCTGAGTGTGTATTGATACAGTTTTCTGAGAATTTACCTGTAGTGTTAACTTGTGATGCATCCCCTTTTGGAGTGGGGGTGTTGAGCCACATGCTTCCCAGTGGCAGGGAAGCTCCTATTGCCTTTTACTCTCGCACACTGACTAAAGCAGAGAGGAACTACAGTCAGCTGGACAAAGAAGCATTGGCAATCGTTGCAGCAGTCAAGAAGTTCCACGAATACGTGTATGGAAGAAGATTCACCATTGTCACAGATCACAAACCACTTCTGGGCATTGTGGCCGGTGATAGACCAACGCCAATCATTCTGTTGCCCAGAATGATGAGATGGACTGAATTCCTTGCTGCTTATTCATATAAACTTGTCCATAGACCTGGAAAAAACATTGGGCATGCAGACGCTTTGAGTTGCTGCCCACTTCCTTTGCGCACTGAGAACCCTGCTCCTGAAACTTACACTTTTTTTCTAGAGACTATTGCCAAGCTTCCAGTCCATGCTGCAGAAATCACAAGAGAAACAGCCAAAGACAGTTTATTGGCTCCTATTGTGGGTTGGATTAAAAAAGGTTGGCCACTACAGGATCTACCTCAGGTCTCTTATTTCCTTTCAAATCAAGACAAACAGAACTGTCTGTTTTAAGGGGATGTATATTGTGGGGTAACAGGGTAGTTATTCCTGCAAAACTGCAGAAAGAGGTTTTGGAAATGTTACATGAGGGTCATCCGGGAATTGTCAGAATGAAGGGATTGGCCAGGAGTTATGTATGGTGGCCAGGTATTGACAAAATGGTTGAAAACTGGGTTGCATCCTGTCCAAATTGTCAGGAAACAAGGCCTGCCCCACCTATCGCCCCCATACAGGAATGGGAATGTCCTAGGGGCCCCTGGTCCAGGATTCATATTGATTTTGCTGGCCCTACTAGAGGACACACCTTTCTTATTGTGGTAGATGCATACTCCAGATGGTTAGAGGTTATTCCCATGTCATCCACCACAGCAGAGGCTGTTATCAAACAGCTTAAGAAACTTTTTGTAACGCACGGGCTACTTGATGTGCTTGTTTCTGACAATGGCCCTCAATTTACTGCTAACCTATTTGAATCATATTTAGCACAACAGGGTATCAGACACACCCTTACAGCCCCTGGGCATCCTTTGACTAACGGCCGGGCTGAACGCATGGTGCGCTTCACTAAAGAGAAGCTCCTACAAATGGGTCCAGGGGACATTACTGAGAAAATTGAAAAACTACTCAGTATCCAGCACATCACTCCTAACCCATCCACTAATTTAACCCCTGCCGAGCTTTTGATGGGTAGAAAACTCAGGTCTACACTGGACCGTCTTCACCCCACTTACGCACCCAATGCACCATTAGATTCCACTAGCAAAACTCGCTGTTTTTCTGTTGGCGATCGTGTTTATGCTAAAAACCTTCTGAGTGAACCCTTATGGATCCCTGCAGAAATAACCCAGGTTACAGGCCCAAAGTCTTACAGGGTTCAAACCGAGGATGGTGTTTTATGGAGTAGGCACATAGACCAATTACGGTCCAGAAAGCCTCTGGACTTTCACACATGCCCATCTCTGGACCTCCTACCCTCAGCCTTTCCTAGGGGAGAAGGGGGAGATAATGGAGGTAGTGAGCAAGTAGGAATCAACCCCATGTGTAACGAGCTAACACGACAGAAACAACCCCAAAACCTGTCACAGTGCCAGCAACAATTTTCACAAATGGAAAGTTGCACTTCATTACCAGACTTAGAGGATAACACAGGGTTGGAAATGGATTGGCAGGAGAGACCAGGTTGGGGTAACCAAACAGGTTCTAACAGTACAAGAAGCCCTAATAAGGGAATGTTGGCAGATACATTTCCTTCATCACAATGTGAGATTCCTAAAACTCCAGAACCACGCAGGTGTAAATGTACCCGTAAGAGCCCCACCTATTTACAAGAGTATATTAGATAGATGGGGTTTGAGTATGGACCAAACCTAGTGGGGAGGGGTGTTATGTATGTAGAGTTTGAAATGATTGGTTATTGAAGTAAAGTGTTTGAAATCATTGGTTGTAAAAGTGCGGGAAAACCCTGCACTCTGATTGGTTGGCAGCCACGGCAGCCGGCTATAAATAGCTACCGCAGCTGAGCCATTCGGGTCCGTTCTGAGCTGAAAGTCACAATAAATAAGAGCTGAAGCACTCCGCGTCTTGTCTCTCTATGCGAACTTAACAGAACTGGACACAACATTCCTATTGTGGCCTCATTAGTGAAGTATAGATTGGTACTATCACCTACTATGACCTTGATGCTGTTCCTCTATTGATGCAAAGAAGGAATTAAGCACTTCTGCTTTTTGCCTGCTGCATCACTTCCTTGCCACTAGTGGATCAATCATTTCCTAAACTTTGTTCTTGTTCCTTACATGCTGAAAAATCGGTTTTGTTATTTTTGACGTTTATTGCAAGTCTTAGTTCATTTTGAGCCTTAATCTTCCTGACTCTGTCATTACAGATTTGGGCTATTTGCTGATATTCTGCTCTAGTAATATGCTCCTCTTACCATTTTACCAACAGGTATGAACCTGTTCTTTCATGTTCATGTTCATATTCATGTCCTTTCATGGGAGACATGAAAGGAGCCTCCTGGAAGAATGTGTGTTATTAACACAATTGGGTGTCCCCTGGGCAACAACTTATAACTGGCTGATCCTTTCAATCCAGAAGCATCCAAAATGTAGTGAGGTGCTCATTCTCACCTGTAATGATCAAGCTATGGATGTACAGGTAAAATATTTGAAGAGGTTGAACAATGTTTAACTGAAGCTTTGGTAGAGTTGGATCAATAATATTGCAATAACCAATTATGGACAAATTGAACAAAAACTCAAGTATATGCCTTCCATCTTTACAAAATACAAAATACAGCTAGGAAGCTGTATTTTATGAAAAGGCATGTTATTGGAGCATTGCTACTTCCCTAAGTATGTAAGGGTCACTCTAGAAAGGGCCCTAATATATGTGAACTAACACTAAACTGAAGTTGGTGGATTAAATAACATGCTCAGGAAATTAATGAGGCCTGCCCGATGTTCCAAACCAACGGTCTTTAAGACAACAGCTTTTTGCAGCAGACAAATAGGTCTGCCTAGTCTGATATAAATCAGCACATGCTGAAAAAGTAGATGTTGCTCTGAATGAAGCTACCAGAATTATTATTGGATGCCTTCAAGCTACTCATCTAGAGAAGATCTACCATCTAGCTGGCATTTTCCGGTCTGCTGTTTGCAAAGAAGCAGCAATATACATAGAGAGAGAGGCTTAAATTATCCATATCTACACGATACTCTATGGCCTATAACCAATTCATCTGAGATTAAAATCTAGGAAAAGCTTCCTTAAATTGGCAGAAGACTTCGAAGAATTTAAAAGCAAAGAGGACTTATAGAAAGCTACAAAGAACCAATACTGGGTGGAACTTATGGAGGACCTGGGTGGAACCAATGGAAGACCTGGCATCTGAGTCTGGCAAAAGCTGGGAAGTATGGAAATCATTGAATAGACTGCACAGAGATATAACAAAATCCAGAGATACTTCAAAAAATGGAGTCTTCTGCCCTTTGCAACTGTTTTGACATGCAGACAACACACATGTATACCTGTACTCTGTGTCCTGAACAGTGCACACTTGAGGACCTTATTGTAGTGTGACAAAACACAATTAATGTTGATAGTTTCTGGACAAGACCTGTTTAACGTGTATATATTTTAATATTATATTTTTAAAAATTGTATATCATATAATATGATTTATTTTAATTGTGATGCTTCTGGCATGAATAAACAACCAAGGCTGTCCTTTTTCTTCTTCAGTTTGTTTGAAAGCTCTCTATGCAACCATGCTGTTTTTTTCTGGAGTCTCTTGTTTTTGTTTGGGCCTTTATTATCTTGTTTACCTGTGACTGCATTATAATTCTAATATGACATTGTCACTCTCCCCTGAAGTTCCTACAACTTCCACTCCCTCAATCACCTCATCTCTATTACTAGTCCAGCATGGCTGACCCTCTAGTTTTCTCATCCACCTTTTGGGCGGGAATGTTGTCAGCTAGGCTTGTCAGGAATCTGTTTGATCTCCAACTAGGTGAGGCTGTTTCTCAAAAGTTTCTCAAATGTTATGCTTTCTCAGTGCTGTGCAGCCTTTTAATCTCTTCCACTTTTTTCTCAAGGCCAGAGTTTCTAGACCAGGGGTGGACAAACTTTTTGACTTGAGGGCCACAATGGGTTCTTAAACTGGACCGGAGGGCTGGAACAAAAGCATGGATGGAGTGTTTGTGTGAACTAATATAAATTCAAAGTTAGATTACTTCACGTAGCCTTCTGGGAGAGCAAGACAACCCTCCGCTCTTTCGGCTCCGCGGGCCGGATAGAACAGCCAAACGGGCCGGATCCGGCCCCCGGGCCGTAGTTTGCCCATGGCTGTTCTAGACCATCTTCTCCATAAGAATCACACCACCACATACCCTTGCTCCTGCTGAAAAAGATGGCCAAGGAAATCATTGGAACCATAACAGAGTATCACTCCTCCCTCACTTGCTCCCAAGTGGATAGGTCTGGTGAGGAAGATAAGATAGATTTGGAATGTTTTCTCAATCTCTTGAGCAGGAGTCACGAGTCTAGAAAAAATCCCAGATTGCGCACAGGGTCTATCTGGAATAATACAAACCCATCCAGAACTAAAGATGATAAACATCTGGATCTGAAGACATAATCCATTGAGGTTATATGCATTTTAATTACAGTATATTCATTCCCAAGTTTCAAAGGTAATTTAAACCATTTATTTATAAGTAGTTCAATATCTATACATTTAGACACAAATTCAACATATTGTAATATTTTCAAGAAAAATGTAATCTTCAACATTCTACACAACCTGAACAGATTTATTTATTTATTTTATTTTATTGGACTTGTATGCCGCCCCCTCTCCGACAAGATTCGGGGCGGCTCACAACTAAAATACAACAATAAATATATTAAAAAGAATTAAACTTAAACAAGCCCAATAACTAAAACTAATTTAAAACTAATGTAAAATTTAAAACTAATTTAAACCCCCCTCCCCCAAGAGGTCAGTCCAGCCCGGCCTGCTCAAACAGCCAGGTTTTCAAATCGCAGTGGAAAGAGCGGAGATCAGGAGCCAAACGGAGCTCCAGAGGTAGTTGGTTCCACAAGGCGGGAGCTGCGACACAGTAGGCCCTTCCCCGGGGCACCGCCAGCTGACACTGTCTCGTGGACAGCACCCTGAGGAGTCCCCGTCTGTACGCGCGCATAGGGCAATCGGTATTCGATATCGGCAAGAGATGCCCCCGCAGATACCCCGGACCCAAGCCATGAAGGACTTTGAATGTTAATACCAACACCTTGAATCTCACCTGGAGGGCAACCGGCAACCATTGCAGCTCGCGCAGGAGGGATATAACATGGGAGTACCAGAAGACTCCCATCACAACCCACGCGGCCGCATTCTGCACCAGCTGAAACCTCCGGATGGTATGCAAGGGCAGTCCTAAATAGAGAGCATTACAGTAGTTGAGTCGGGACGCAACAAGTGCATTTAGATTTAGATTGCACACAATCTAAACCAATCCCAATTTCTTACCGTAATCCATAATTATTTTTGATCCAAGAGAAATTAGATTTCTAATGCATAGCATACCTTGAATAAACTATATATTGCTGCACAGCTATATACTATAAACTCTGGTAGTGATATTAAATAATTATCCAAAATAACAAAATAGCACCAGCCTTCTCTGTGGGAGTGCCCACCCTGTGGAACCAGCTGCCCCTGGGGTTGTGGTTGGCTCCCAACCTGCGTTCCTTCCGCCTTGATCTAAAGACCTGGCTATTTTTACAAGCCAGCCTGGATTGAGGGAGATTGGGGCTTTTAATCGGGCATTTTACCATGTAATTTTACTGGTTATTTGGATTGGATTAATATTTTTTAACTAGTATATGTTATGTTATATTCTTGTGTGAGCCTCCCTGAGTCCCTCCGGAGATGGGGCAGCATATAAATCCAAATAAATCAAATCAAATCAAATCAACACTATCATCAACTTCCCAGAAACAGAGATAACCTACTATCATGTGTTATACTCATTATAATAGGAATGCCCTAAACCTGCCTTATCCAATGTACTATATCACAAATACGTCTGATTCCAATGCTCATACTCCAGCCAGTATGGCTGGCTAAACTAACTGGAGATTCTGGAAGCTCCAATTTCATGCAAAGAGATCCATTATTGGGGATATATGTATTAATAGTATACAATCTTTCAACCACGACCTAAAACTATGATTAGACTGAAAAAAGAATCTGCAAACCAACATCATTATCATAATTTATGTTCTATGTTGTTTTACATCATTTTTACAGCTCTAAGAGTAAATACATGACATATCAAAACACTGTTGCATACCATAAAACAATACTGGACAAGATCACATTTAAGTATAAAAATTGCAAGATTTTACAGGGATAGCTTATAGCCATGGTGGTGCAGGCTGTTAAATGCCTAGCACTTAGTTCCAGCTGCCTGCAATTATTGCAGGCTCGAATCCCACCAGGCTCAAGGTTGACTCAGCCTTCCATCCTCTCAGGGTAGGTAAAGTGAGGACCCAAGATTGTTGGGGCTGACTTTGTAAAAATGCCGCTTAGTAATAAGCAGGCATATACAATGGAATGAAGGCTATTGCTGAGCGCATTGCGTTGTATCCCAAAAATTGTAAGCCGCCCTGAGTCTTCGGAGAAGGGCAGCATATAAATGTAATTTAAAAAAAGTGTCCATTTAAAGCTAGCCTTTAAATGCTAAAGACTAAATTTCTTTATTGCATTATTTCTATCATCAATTAAAAAGCATCTTAAAGCTTTTTTATTCAGATCAGAATTCATTGATTTTCATTCCAGAAATATTCACAATTCCTACAAATGATACAACCATTTAAAATTTTTACTCTTTTTTTTACATATCTTTGAACCAGAGCAAAGATTAGGATTCTGATTGGTGGTAGAAGCCATTACTTACACAGCATAGAAGTATGCAGTTGTCTTTTAAGACAATTAGATGTGTTCCATTAAGAAAATCTATTCAGGACTTCAGCAAAAGCCATCAAGTTCCAAGAGGATTTCATTCTGAACAATCAAACAGAAATGTTGGTGGAAACAATTGTTCATAATCAGCTGCTAGAAATGGAGGCTGGTTTTGCAATGAAATCATTTGATTAAATATAGAAAACTTTTCCACTGATGTTTCCAAGCAAGAGTGCCCAACCATCTCCTGAAAAGGTTCAAGCATGAAATGTTCCCTACCTAGAATGATATGAGCACTTTCTGATTTCATTAAGTACTAAACAAACAACCCATGATCTACTCTGAGTCATACTTTCAGAGACATTTCCTTATCAGAACAGAGAAACAGAATGATCACAGGCGGGCAAAAAGGCAGTAGAAGTGGGAGCAACTTTCAACTTCCTGCGAGTTTTCCTGCTGACACTGCTTGTGGGAAGCTGACAGAAGCATTGCCAATTGCTTCTCCTTCTCTTTGGCTGACCCATGGAAGTGCCTGTCACTTTGCTGGGTAGAGGGGGGACAAAGGGAGCACTGTGAGAAAAACTGCACCCTCACTTCCCAAGCGTCTCCTTAACAGACTTTACATCAGGGCTGTCAAACTTGCTGTCCATGCGCCGGATGCGTCATGTGTTGGCCACGCCCATGTCCAGTTTAGTGAAGGGGGGAAAGTCATGATATGTCATGTAATGACGCGAGTTTGACACCCCTGTTTTAGATCATTCAGAACAGAGTTACCAGATTAAGAGTAGCATCTGCAGCTGCATTAAGAGTAGGCAAGTACTGATCATGCTACCCTACTGTCATGAGGCAAGTCATAAGACATCAAGGTCTTAAGATGATGCTGGCTTGTGCTGATGATCCTCCTGACCATGGCAGGGGAGTGATGACAACCTACATCAGCTCCAGAATGCCCTGTCACTGCCTTGATGGTGAAGCATGGGCTACTGGTGATCTGGGACATGTCCATGGCTGAGTTTTCTTTCTTTCACAAAAGTACATTATTAAATAAGAAATCGCTAACTTTCTATCCAGACCTTCAGTTACAATTTAGTACTCTCAAATAACCAAGGGTTCTTAAACCAATAATTTAAACTCTTGTTTAGAGTTTATTTACAATCCAGGCTTTCTTACCTGCTTAATCATAATTCCAATTTTGTCATTATATAAAGCTATTCCTCACTGGTTGAATGAAAAATGAAATAAGATAGTAAGGAAGGAGTTTGGGGCTCATCCATGATTCATTAGCATTCTAGTTTATAAATCCAGGAATGCTGCTTATTCATGGCAAGGCCAACATTTGGGGAAGGAAAACAGAATCTGCAGATATGAAATAGTTGTTAGGGAAGGCAACAAATGGCCCCTAAGTCTTTTTTTAGTCCTCACAGCTGTCTCTGGCCATGTTTGCTAAAAAGTGATAGCATGCATTCACCATTCTGGGAATCTGATGGAAAATATAGCCCTAGAACACATGTATGTCCTAGTTAAACAACAAAAACTAATAGTCTATGTTCCCCAAACTGTGTCTCTACAGAACCCATACCAAACACGTTGAGCTTGCCACCACATGACCATCAGAATTCTTGGCCTTTCAACTTGATTAACTTTGCAAATTGACTGGGAAGAAACAGGAATAATATGTTCTAATTAAGTTTCACAAGGAAGACAAAAGAACAATATAATAATGATTAATACAGCATTTTAACTAAAAGAAGGGCCTTTCAAAAGCAACACTGTAACCATATGAAAGCAATGAGAACTGAAGAATAACATGCTTGCTGTATCTTCACTAAAAACTAGATATAATTACAATGTTCAGTTGGAAAAAAGAAAATTGCTCCAGTAGAAGGAAGGAAGGAAGGAAGGAAGGAAGATTAGCGTACTTAAACTTACATGCTGGCATGTAGTTCCAGCCATAACCAATGGAACCTATTCAGAAAAAAAAGCATGCATATTCAAAATCCATCATAATGTACTGATGCTGTTTGTTTTTTTTCCATGGCATTTTAAGTTTCACTAGAGAAGAAATCATTACATAGGAAGATTTTAAGAGTATAATTAATTCAGACCCCTGGCTAGAAACTTTCAGAATGGAAAAGAAGCCTTGTAACAAGCCGATGCTGGCCTTTTTAGAATTTCCAAATTAAAAACCACCCTTTTTTGTTTCTTTAAATAGTTATTCAAAAAACAGTGTGACAACAATTGTAACCAAAATATTTTTCTCCACTTACTATTTATTTCTTTTTAGTAATAAGGAAGAAAGATGTATTCTTGTGCCTCTAGTATAGAATAATTTGGTCCACAACAGTAGAAACATTCAAAAATTCAGGAAAGAAGTTGAAAATAACTAATGCATTTGAGTAATTTTCCCATCACCATTATAGTATTATTATGATAATGAAGATGTTCTTGGGATGAACTACCTAGCCCTTAGTGACTACATAATCACAATCATGCAATTTTCTCTGCAACATTATAAACTTGGTAAGGTTTTTAGCTTCAGATCAATTTAAGATCTGATTATCTCCTGTACAGTTACTAATCAGGCTCCATATTTCTTAGCTTCAAGGATAGACAAAATTAATCAGCTGCTAATCTGTTCTCATATTAACCAACTGTATTTCTAACCGCTCTGTCAGTTTTTAACAAACAAGCACAGGAAACCCCTTTTCACAGTAACCAAAAGTGGCATTGTGGCAAAAGTAATAACAGAGGAATGTATATAAATAAAATTATATACGCTTATGACTATACATCTACCAAGCAGTTGTATATCTCATGTGATAGTTTTTCAAATTCATTTTCTATTTAATTGTAGAATTTATCTATCTATCTATCTATCTATCTATCTATCTATCTATCTATCTATCTATCTATTTATTATGAGACTTCTATGCCGCCCTATCTCCCGAAGGACTCAGGGCGGCTTACATTAAAAGAAGAGTACAAAAATTAAAACAGAATTAAATTGAATAAGAAATCTCATTAAGCTAAAAACAAAACTAACAACTAAAAATTCCCATCCCTCCATCCGTCCGGGTAGGCGAGCTGGAAAAGACATGTTTTTAGGACACGGCGGAAAGATAGAAAGTCAGGGGCCACCCGGAGCTCCAGGGGAAGTTGATTCCAGAGGGTGGGTGCTCCCACAGAGAAGGCCCTACCCCTAGGGGTCGCCAGTCAACATTGCCTGGCCGACGGTACCCCAAGGAGGCCCTGCCTATGGGAGAGCACGGGACATTGGGAAGCCATTGCTGGCCACAGGGCTCCCTGCAAATACCCTGGTCCTAAGCCATGAAGGGCTTTATAGGTCAATACCAGCACCTTGAATCTCACTCGGAGGGCAACCAGTAACCAGTGCAGCTCGCGTAAAAGAGGTGTGGCATGGGAGTATCGGGACCCTCCCAGCACAACCCGCGCCACTGCATTCTGGACAAGTTGAAGCCTCTGGATGGTCTTCAAGGGCAGCCCCATGTAAACAGCATTGCAGTAGTCTAGGCGGGAGGTGACGAGTGCATGAGTGACTGTACGCAAGGCATCCTGGTCTAGGTAGGGGCGCAACTGTTTCACCAGACGAAGGTGGGCAAATGCCCCCCTGGCCACAGCTCCCACCTGCTCCTCCAGACTGAGCTGTGAGTCCAGGAGGACACCCAAGTTGCGGGCCCTCTCTATGGGGGGTAATATCTCTCCCCCCATAGCCAGAGATGGAATGTCCTGGAAAGCTCGAGATGCCGGTACATATAGCTGCTCAGGCAGTTCAGAATTAATACTGGAAAATAACATCACACTAAGGAATCTATAATACAGGGGTCCCCAACCTCCAGGCCACAGCCCATTACCAAGCTGTGGCCTTTTCACAACTGGGCCACATGAATGTGTGCATGCAAGCTTAACTCACACGAGTGGTGGGCTGGCTCAGCCATGCATGCTCATGCAGCTCAATTAGTCAAGCTGTGTGTGCATGTATGTGCATGTAGGCCCACTGCCTACATGGCCCAATTCCCTTCTCCCTTCTCCTCCCTGATGCCGATCTGCCAAGCCACAAAGGTTGGGGACCACTGCTATATTAAATGCAATGTGTTTTTTTAAAACTTACTATGAGATCAAATTCTTCAAATGTCATCTGAATTTTTATTTCACTAAGTTATAGTTGCACTCAAATCCTTCTTTTGAATACTGTAATATGTAAATAATTTGGCTCCTACTGTATCTATAGACCATTTCTCTCTCTCTCTCTCTCTCTCTCTCTCTCTGTCTGTCTCTGTGTGTGTGTGTGTGCATACACACATGTGTGAGTGTGCAGCCATCAAGTCACTATTGATATTTGGTAACTATCTGGACAAGTCCTTTTCTTGGTAAGATTGCAAAAGTTGTTTGTCATTGCCTCCTTCCTTGGACTTGAAAGAAAGGAACTGGCCCAGGGTCACAAGTTTACTTCCTGCCTAAGACTAGAGAGAAGTCATTATCTCGTACTTTTCATCTTGCTTCCTTAATCATTATACCAAACTGCCTCTCATTTTACAGGTTATTTTATACAAAAATCATTTCAGAGAAAGCAAAGATACGTGCCTCGTTTTACCCTTTTTCCTGTGTCAGATCAGTAAGAATTGGAACAGTGTCATGTCAGTATATTATGTGTAAGTAAGGGCACCTTTTTAAAAGAAATAAATGTAATTCTCAAAAGTAAAATAGAATTAAATAAATAGAAGTCATGGGTAGAAACTTGAGGCTGTGGACTTTCTATACACTGAATTAAATTTACATGAATATTTTTTTTCTAAATAATCCACAATCTCAGAAAATTAGAATATTATTTTGGTGCTTTTGGCAGTGTGGGCAGGTGCCAAGTCCTGCTGGAAAATGAAGTCAGTGTCCCCATAAAGCTTGTCTGTGGAAGAAAGCATGAAGTGCTCCAAAATCTCCTGGTAGACGGCTGCATTGACCCTGGACTTAATGAAGCACAGTGGACCAACACCAGCAGATGACATGGCTCCCCAAATCAACACAGACTGTGGAAACTTCACACTGGACTTCAAGCATCTTGCAGTGTGGGCCTCTCCATTCTTCCTCCAGAGTCTGGGTCCTTGGATTCCAAATGAGATGCAAAAGTTGCTCTCATCAGAAAAGAGTACTTTGGACCACTGAGCAACAGACCAGGTGTTTTTCTTTAGCCCAGGTAAGACGCTTCTGACGTTTGTTGTTCAGGAGTGGCTTAACAAGAGGAATATGACATTTGAAGCCCATGTCCAGGATCCGTCTGGGTGTGGTGGCTCTTGATGCATTGACTCCAGCCTCAGTCCACTCCTTGTGAAGGTCCCCAACACTTTTGAATGGCCTTTTCCTGACAATCCTCTCCAGGCTGCAGTCATTCCTGCTGCTTGTGCACCTTTTTCTTCCGCGCTTTTCTCTTCCACATAACTTTCTATTAATGTGCTTTGATACAGCACTTTGGGAACATCCAACTTCTTTGCAATTACCTTGAGCCTTTCCCTCCTTATGGAGGGTGTCAATGATGGTTTTCTGCACAACTGTCAGGTCAGCAGTCTTTCCCATGATTGTGATTCCTACTGAACCAGACTGAGAGACCATTTAAAGGCTCAGGAACCCTTTGCAGGTGTTATGGCTTAATTAGCTGATTAGAGTGGGACACTTTGAGCCTAGAATATTGCACCTTTTCACAATATTCTAATTTTCTGAGATTGTGGATTTGGGGTTTTCATGAGTTGTAAGCCATAATCATCACAATTATGGCAAATCACAGCTTGAACTATCTTGCTTTGCATGTAACAAGTCTATCTCATACATTAGTTTCACCTTTTAAGTTCCATTACTGAAATAAATGAACTTTTGCATGATATTCTAATTTTTCGAGTTTCACCTGTATATGCGATATTATTTTACACCATCTGCTACTTTTGGGTACCACCTCTTGCAATGCGTTACAGAAAATATCTGGTACATAGGTCATGTCACATTCATCAGTAAAAATATATCTTACATTAAGCAAGTTTCCTGTATTCTTGTAAAGCTTGCAATTTAAAACTTAGTAACTTCTGCTTAACAATTTCTGCTGATTATAGTGATACTTTGCAGTATTTTTCCATATTACCTCCATTCTGCCTCAACTCCATTTTCATTCCAGTCATTATAGGACAAACATTTGAATGCACAGTACCATCTAACATTTTCCTGGTACAGGTCACTCTGCGGCAGTCAAGCCATGGAAATCCCCCCCCCCACCGTGGATTTAATTCCCCAGCAACATTGGATCGCTCCCTTCTCTTCCTCTCTCTTTCTCTTCCTTCCACCCCTCCCCCCACCTGGAGGCAATGGTTGCTGCAGCCATCCGGGTCTTTAATGCCTAGGGCGATTATGAACTAACCAGTTAGTTCCTAATACACCTTTCTTTCCCACTGTCAGCAAGCCACCCCTCTCCCCCGCTGCTGGTCTTACCTTCAAGTTGCAGCTCGCATGGCTTTCTGCAGCCAAAGTGAGTTTTGCACTGGCCAAAGGATATGGGGGGGGCATGTGGGCGGAGCAGCCTTGTTTTCCCACATGGCCCAGATTAATTGCTTTTTGGGGCCATTTGTTCTGCGGCCCACCAAAATTTTGCTGAGGCCCACCAGTGGGCTGCGGCCCACTGCTTGGTGACCGCTGGCTTAAACAACCCTCCTCATCCTGGAGCCTTCTAAATGTTGCCTTACATTTTCAAATTCTTCTGGCAGCAGAATCACTTGTAATGCCAGGTGTCATAAAACATTCCTATGCCTGTTTTAGTAATTGCCTAAAAAAAGGTGGGGAGGAAATCTGGAAGACCAGTGAAGCAGTTTGAAATCGAAAGTACATTCCAACACTTATCTTTAAAAGATTGTAACTAAACTACCAGAGCTTTGCCCATAAATATATTTAATTGGAGAACGTGATTGATGACACATAGCCCATGAATTTGCTTAATTGGAGAATCTGATTTATGAGACACCCAGGGGGGAGGGGGGCTGTAAGTTTTTTGAAGTTTGGCTCAAGAATCATGATTTAATTAAGGCGATTGCTGGAATCCTGACAGCAAGCCAACTCTGGGCATATGTAATTTACAGTTTACAGGTTATAGAAGGATGGTCTAGCTCAGGGGTGTCAAATGGTGACCTGTGGGCTGGATAGGGCATGTGCAGGCCATGCCTACCCCAGCTCCGTGAATGAAGAAAACATTGCAAAATGTCATGTGACAGCAACGTGATGCAGCGAGTTTCACATTTGTGCCTAGATAGTTCATTTTCATAGTAATAGATGTAAAACATTTTCTATTTCAGTCATCTCACATTTTAAGTATATGAATATACTTAAAATGTTAAAATATGAACAGCTGGCCTAGATTAACTACTAAGGGACAGCAGGTACTTTTCACTTTCACCTTCATTCCTTTGGAAAACAAAGGGATGGATAATGCAAGGGAATTACCATATTAGTTGTGCTTGCAGAACACAACACCTAGATGTGGTTATGTGGCTAGTTCATGGTTCAAGGAATGTTACAACCCAGAAAATTTGACTAAATAAATCATGATTCTCTTAACCATGCATAAACGTCTTTCTTTGATTATCTGAATGCAAACAAATGCAATCCATAAACAAAATTATGAAAACCAAAACATAACTACCATAATAAATAGAGTATTACATACAGAGCAAATATAAAGTTCTACATCAGCATCTCAGTGAATGGTAGCCATTATCATCTATAGATAATGCACACACTTTTTTTCCTGCACCCCAAAGTGGATATGGAAACTTATTACAAAGACAAACATGAAGGTACACAAATTTATTTAATAAAACAAGTTATTTTGATGGCTCCTAAAGCTGATAAGCTTTACAACTATTTGTCTCACAATAAATCTGCTAGTTTTTAAGACTCTTTCTGGCCTTTGTTACTAGCTCTGCTTTAAATAGAATGGCTTCTATGCCATTAGGTAATTCATGTGTTTTCTCATTCATCCTTTAATTCAACCTATCAAAATGATGTACAATTTTAGCACATGTTAACATTAATAAGTAAGAAAGATGACAAAACTTTCTTTACAATTTGAAGACAATCACTGAGTGATTGAATGAAAGGCATGAATGAACGCTCTTCAACAAAGACTCAAGATTTAATCCAAGTAAAAAGGGAAAAGAAGAGAGGCCAACACCAGGTCTAATGTGTGAGCCCCTGTGGCTCTGTTTCTTGCCTTGGGCTGCCTGAATTAGCAAACTTGCCTGAAGTCAATAGAACCTGCGATTTCCATAATTTTGGACTACCATATTTTTTGGACTATAAGACACTCATTTATTTTTACCATATTTTTTGGACTATAAGACACTCTGGATTATAAGAGGTACATTATAAGATCCACAGGGGATGCTATTGCCATGGCTCTCCACATTGCACTGAACCATCTGGAGCATAGTGGGAGCTATGTAAGGATGCTTTTCGTTGATTACAGCTCCACTTTTAATACCATCATTCTGGATATACTGATTAAGAAGTTGCTAGAATTGGGCCTCTCCTCTCACATCTGCTGTTGGATAAAGGACTTTCTTACTAACAGACTCCAAACTGTTTGGATTGGCAGCTATTTTTCCTCCACTCTTGCTCTCAGCACTGGCTCTCCAGCCCCCTTTTGTATTCACTCTACACCTATGACTGCACTCCTGCTTGTCCCACTAACTCTATAATAAAATTTGCAGATGACACCACGTTGGTGGGACTCATATCAGAACAAGACGAAACAACCTATAGGTCAGAGGTTCTCAGACTGATCTTGTGGTGCAAGAGTCATAACCTTGCCCTGAACATCAAAAAGACCAAAGAATTAATTATAGACTTCAGACGATGCAAAGCAGAGCCTCTTCCACTATGTATTTATTATTTATTTATTTATTCGACTTACATGCCGCCCCCTCTCCCGAAGGACTCAGGGCGGCTTACAAATTAAAAACAATATAACAATAAATTATCTAAAAACTATATTAAACAAATTAAGCCGAATTAACATTAAAATCCCAAAGTTAAAACTCTAAGACCACACCACCCAGGGGTCACAGTCCGGATTGGTTAAATAACCAGGTCTTCAGATTGTGACGGAAGGTGCGGAGATCAGGGGTCAGGTGGAGCCCCAAGGGAAGTTGGTTCCAGAGGTCAGGGACCACGGTAGAGTAGGCACGTCGTCGGGGGACCACCGGCCGGCATTGCCCGGCCGACGGGACCCCAAGGAGACCCTGTCTATGAGTTCGCACAGGGCGGTTATTATTCGATGTCGGCAGCAGTTGCTCCCTTAGATAATAAGGACCCATGTCATGAAGGACTTTGTATGTTAAAGTTAAAACCTTGAATCTCACCCGGGCGCAACGGCAACCAATGCAGGCAGCAGGAGGGGGGTAACATGGGAGAACCGGGAAACTCCCATCACCACCCGCGCCGCCGCATTTTGTACCAGCTGCAATTTCCAGATGGTATGCAAGGGCAGTCCTAAATAGAGAGCATTGCAGTAGTCGAGTCGCGAAATAACAAGGGCATGAGTGACTGTACGCAGGGCATCGCGGTCCAGAAACGGGTGGAGCTGGCGAACCAGCCGGACCTGGGCAAAAGCCCCCCTGGTGACAGCTCCCACCTGCTCCTCCAACCAGAGCCGTGCATCCAGGAGGACCCCCAGGTTCCTTGCCCTATCCACAGGGGGCAACACCACTCCCCCTATGGTTAACGATGGACATTCCAAACTGGACCGAGATGCCGGTATGTACAACCACTCAGTCTTGGCCGGGTTGAGTCGAAGCATGTTTCCGTCCATCCAGATACGTACCGCATCCAGACAGCAAGTCATCACGGAGAGGTCATCACTGATCTGGTTTGGGGTGGAGATATATAACTGTGTATCATCAGCATATTGATGATACCACCCCAAAACCACGAATGATCTCACCCAGCGGTTTCATGTAGATATTAAATAAAAGGGGAGAGAGACCAACCCTGAGGGACCCCACAAGTGAGTGCCCTTGGGGCCGACCTCTGCCCCCCTGCCAACACCGATTGCGACCGACCGAGAGGTAGGAGGAGAGCCACCGACAGACAGTGCCTCCACCCCCAACCCCAGGCGCGCAAAGGATACCATGGTCGATGGTATCGAAAGCCGCTGACAGGTCTAACAGGACCAGGACAGAGGAAAAACCCCTGTCCCAGGCCCTCCAGAGATCATCCATCAGTGCAACCAATGCCGTCTCCATGCTGAAACCAGGCCGGAAGCCCGATTGGCATGGATCCAGGTAGTCCGCTTCATCCAGGAAAAGTGGAAATTGCCGGGCCAACACACTCTCAACAACCTTCACCAGAAAGCGAAGGTTGGAGACTGGACGAAAGTTGTCTAACACGGTCGGATCCAGGGCAGGCTTCTTCATGAGGGGTCTCACCACCGCCTCCTTCAAGGCGGAGGAGAAAACACCCTCCCTTAACAAAGCGTTGACAACTGCCCGGATCCAACCGCAGGTGACCTCCCTGGCGGCATAAGACAGCCAGGAAGGGCACGGGTCCAACAAACATGTGGCGGAACTCAGGCGCTGCATAATCCCAGGGAAGTGGTGCAGATGACCCAGGCACCATCAATAGTGCCAAATAAGTCCAAGGTAAAAAGGCGGTGGTCATAGATGAAATGCGCAACCAGCAGAGGGCAGTCAGGTCCGCAAGAGTCCAGGCAAAGTATAACGTCTGCAAACCAATCATGGCCAGGATCTGGAACCACAACGCCATCCCTTCTTGGGGGGGGGGGTCACCGTCAAAGGCTCTGCCCACAACCCCATCCGGGGGGGCCGGCTCCTCCAATCCAAGCCGTGGTTGCAAACACCTCCTTCCTGGGCCTTTTGGGCCTGCAGGCCTCCATCCCACTCCGTAGGTCTATTCCTCCCAGTGCTCAAACTTCTGAAGAAAAGGGGAAGGGGGGCTCCTTGGGCTGGTTCAAAAGACCAAACCCCCATGGACATGACACCCCAGCCCAAAACCGGAGAAAAAAGGGGGGGCCATTGGACCAGCAGCCTCTCCATCCAAGGACTCCACGTGGTTACCTGGAGGCAGCCACAGCACCGGAGACCACAGCCAACCACTGCCGCCATCAACTCCCTTGGGGATAAAGCCCCAACGTTGCAGCAAGCCGCCAGCAATCCAATCCGCCATAGTCCCTCCATCGGGGCCCAGCCTCGCCACACTCGTTGCCAGCGACCCACAGCCGACGACCAGCAGCTACAGCATCGGGTCCGCAGCACAGGTTCCACGGCATCGGATCCACAAGCGTCAGAGACAGAAGCGTCGGAGACATACGCTGCCGCCACGCCACAGAAACACAGGGTGGGCGGATAACGCTGCCGCCGCGCCCTAACTCCGGCCGACAAGCCGCGGCAGATAGAAAAGCCGTGAGGGGATCAAACCCAGCCACGCCAAGCCGCCGGCTCAGTCTCCGCCGAAACGGCTCTGGTGGCGTCCCCCAACGCTCCCGAGATGGCTCTAGGAAGGAGGGCAGGCAGCAGTGAGTCTTTCTCACCAGCAACCAACAAACCTCCAGAACGCCGAGAGAGCCTACTCAACCACCAACCGCCATCTTGGGCATGCGCATCAATGGAGATTGTGTGGAAAGAGTTCAGAGTTTTAAATTTCTAGGAACTCATATTTCCGACAACCTTACTTGCTTGGTCCACACTATGGCCACTGCAAAGAAGGCTCAACAGCGCCTGCACTTTCTGAGGCTGCTGAAAAAGAGTGGTCTAGGTGAGAAGTTGCTGGTTACTTTTTACCGTTCTACCATCAAGAACATTTTGGCATACTGTGTAACGGTGTGGTATGCTGGGTGCTCTGTAGTGGATAAAAAGAGGCTCCAGAGAGTTATAAACACAGCACAAAAAATCATTGGTTGCTCTCTTTCTTCTTTGGAAGAGCTTGCGAAGACCAGACTCCTCTCTAGAGCACTAAAAATGTCCACAGACCCTTCTCATCCTGGTCATTCATATTTCGAACAGTTACCATCAGGGAGATGTTATAGGTGCCTTAAAATGAGGACTAATAGACTGAGAAACAGTTTCTTTTCTTTTTTTAAAAAGTTTTTTATTTTTGATACAAACATACGAACAGGACATACAAAACATAAAAACCATCTTCCATATATACATACAGTGTGTCAGTTGGTTACAAATCCTTTGTGTCATCCTTTCATATTCATCACTCACAATTTATCAAAAAGAAAATTTCTCATATTATCAATAAAACATTATGTATTTATCAATTATTACTTGTGTACAATTAAACTATTTATTTCATCATATATACGAGATATATTTTTAATCTAAAATTTATGTTATACTTTCATCCAATGGTTATATATATCAACATTATATTTTATATCAGCCTATTATATTTCTATTACAAAATTATATAGTCTATTGCATTACCAAGTCTTTTTATCCAACCATTGATAAAACAAATCCCTATCTTGTAAAATTGTTTTCTTCTTGTTCTCTAATTTCAAATGTCAATTTACTCATTTCAGCACAGTCCATAATTTTCCTAATCACTTCCTCCTGCATAGGTATTTTATCATTCTTCCAATTTTTGGCAAATACAATTCTAGCTGCTGTTAAAACATTTACAATCAAATATTTCAACTCTTTATTGTAGATATCTGGTATAATTCCCAATAAAAATATTTCTGGTTTCAAGTCTATGTGTTGTTGTATCATTTTTTCCAACCATATGTGGATTTTAGTCCAATATCTTTTTGCTTCCGAACAAGTCCAACCACATATGGTAATATGATCCAGGTATCTGATGACATTTCCAACATTTATCCATTTATTCTTAAACATTCTTGCAATTCTCGTCGGGGGTAAGTGCCACCTGTAAAACATCTTATACAAATTTTCTTTATAAGCAGTTGACATTGTCATTTTATAATTCTGGGACCATAATTTTTCCCATTTCTCTAGATCAATCCCATATCCAAAATTTTTCCCTCAAGCAATCATTGTTTCTTTAACTTGTTCCTCTTCCATTTTAATTTCTAAAAAATATCCATAAACTTTTTAAATCACCTTTTCATCAGTACCCATCAATATTTTGTCTAGCCCAATCTGCTTGTTATAAATACCTTCTACTTTAATATCCTTATCAAATCTAGATTGTACTTGCAAATATGAAAACCAATTCATTTTATACCTTGTTCTTCCAACGCTTGCATAGATTTAAGTTCACCCTTTCATTCAATATCTCACCATATCTAACTGTTTGTTCCTTTTTATATATTACTGGATATGAAAAGGCTTCAATAGTAGATATCCATATTGGAATTTTCAAGTAATGTTGTTTTTAATCTTCTCCCAGTTTAAAAACAAAGCTTCTCGAATATAATGTCTTCTAAAATACCCTTGTGTTTTAGTTCCTTATACCAAAGGAATGCATGCCACCCCAATAACAAGTCATGTCCTTCTAGAGTCAATAATCTAGTATTCCTTAGTGTTATCCAATCTTTTACCCACATCAAATTTGCCGCCTGATAGTATAGTTCCCAATTGGGCAAAGCAAACCCTCCTCTTAATCTTGCATCCTGCAATAACTTAAGTTTTATTCTTGCTTTTTTGCCCTGCCATATATATTTCAACATCATTCGATTTAGGTCTTTGAAAAACTCTTTCCCTAATCTGATTGGAATTGTCTGGAATAAGTATAGAATTCTAGGCAATACATTCATCTTGATTGTTGATATTCTCCCAATCAACGATAGTTGTAAGTTTTTCCATTTTTCCAAGTCTGTCGCTACCTGCTGTAGAAACAGTTTCTTTTCCAAGGCAATAATTGTCTTGAATCAAACAGTACATTTGTGATTTAGTTCTATGTATAAAGTGGCATTTTAAATTATCTAACTTAATATATGTTTTAAATAGGATTTAGACTAGGTTTTTAATTATTATTATTATTAGTTTAATTATTTTACTTTTTAAATACTGTGTAGTATGATTGTGATGTGGTGTTTAGGGCACTGTGCTGGAATAGCTTTCAAATGTCATTGTATTTTGAATGCAATGACAATAAAGATATTCTATTCTATTCTATTTAGAGGAGGAAAACAAGAAAAAAAATCTGCCTCTGCCTCCCAGCAATTTGCCTCCTTGCAGCAAACAGCAAACAGCAAACAGTCTGGTCAGCTTCATCACAGCCTGATTTAGTACGAGAAGCTGACTGGCGGTTGGATCCGCCTCCTAGAATACTGCCCATCAGCTGTTCAAGGCTGCGGGATCGCCGCCCATCACTGCTGCTATCTAGCACCACTGATCATCTTGGCAGCGATCTCTGCCACCTGGAATGGGATGAAAACAGGATGCATGAAGGCCAAAAATGGGGTATGCGGAGGCTGAAAACGGACATGCGAAAGCCAAAAATGGGTCACGTGGTGGCGGTGATAGGCAATGGCAGTGATGGGCGGCAGTGATCCCCACAACCTGGAACAGCTGATGGGTGGTATTCCAGGAGGTGGATCCAACCGCCAATCAGCTGCTCATGCTAAATCAGGCTGTGCTGAATCTGACCAGGCTGTTTGCTGCAAGGGGGCAAAATTGCTGGGAGGCAGAGGCCGAAGGGTGGAAGCTGGTGGGTGGGTGAGGCTTCAGCAACATTCGCTCCATAAGACGCACAGACATGTTTTCTTAATGTAGCATTCTTCAGAGGTGTTATACTATTTTGATCATTATTCTCAGGAAACATAGCCAATGCTATAGCAAGTGACAAAACTTTAATATGAAATAAGTTGGAGAAGAACAGAATACAAAATTTAGCCCTATGCTACCCACCTGAAACATAATATTGCAATATGACTGGGTACTTAGTTAAATTCTAAAAGTTAGTGAAATGTATATTTTAATTAAATCAAAATAAACAAATTTGGAAACAATAAGGCAACTAAAAATCACAAAATAAAGAGCTAGCATTGAGATTCTTATGCATGGGCAATTCACAGTAGATCTAAAATTACATAGATGTAGCTAATACATAGTAATACATAGATGTATTACTGAACAACAATAAATTTCCAGATCTCCTATATATTCATTTACAATATCTGTAAGATGCCCCAAACAGTGGAGCCTCAAAATTGTGTGCTACAAAGTAGAATAACAAGAAATGAAGAGAAAATTAGCTACATATCTGAAATAAGCTCCAGGTCAGAGGCGGCACAGGAATTCATGGCCACCATGACAGCCATGGACCTGGCCCAACAGATTCATGGTCCTAATCACACGGGGGTTACATCTTAGACCTGTGTTTGCCTTCCAGCAATGGTGTCAGGATCTAGAGAACATGAACATCATTCCCCTGCAATGGGCAGACCACTCCTTCTTGACTCAATGGCAGTAGAGTTCCCTATAGCTGCCCCCCATCACAGGCAGTGGATGCTCATCCTAGGCACCTGATGGACCCAATGTGGTTTCAGAGAGTGCTTGGGGCTTTCCCCAAAATTCTGTTACACAGTTTGGCAGATACACTTGCCGCTGTTTGGAATAAGGAGGGCCATGGGCTGAATAATGCCTCTGCAGATTCTATGTATACATGGTTCTCATAGAACCCCATGGTTCACCAAGCAACTCAGAGAGATGAAGGGACATAAGAGACATTTAAGAGTGCTCTGGAGGAAGAAAAAGGCTCTATCTTGTGGTGTGATGACTCCACCGGATGCTTCCCCAGATACCTTTCCAGATGTCAACTTGGAGAAGGATGAACCAGTTCCAGGCACATCTGGTGTTGGTCAACTGAGAAACCTTTTGAAAGGGATTTGGCTGAAGCACAGCTGCAGCAGGACAGCCCTGAGGTTTCAGGTGGGAGAAGCATGCAAATGCAGCCAGTTAGCAATGAGGAAGAGAAACTTCCTTCTGCTTCTGCACCTGCACATGTAGGACAGAGAAAAGGCAGGACCAGAGAAGGCTATGCAGATTACTTGCGAGGAGAAAGCCTTGTCCTTCTTGAAGGGCTGCACCAGAAGCTGGCTATTTAGCACAGCAGACTGATGGAGGTGATGCTGGAAACAACATGTTCATTTCCTAGCTGTGTGTTTTTTGGTCATTGTGATTCTTGCCTCGCTTTGGACTGACACTATACCTGGACTTTACTTGCTGCATGAATCCTCTAGTATTGTGGATTTAATTTTGCCTGGTTTATATTGACTGGGAAACTTCCAAGTGCCTTGTGGACACACTGGTCATTGCTCTGTGGACCACAATTGGTCTGCTTTTGAAGGACTTAATTGGACCAGTTCTGGGTTTTTGATGAAGGGAATTGTGGGGGAATATTAATAAACCTACTAAACCACAGTTATGTCTGTATGTGTGAGAGAGAGTGGGACAGTATATGTGACAAAAAGAGAGGCAAAGCATAATTATTTCTCCATCCTTATTGCATCTGCAAGTAGCTGACTGGCAGCCCTGTTTAAAGTAACCAGGTCCCTCTGAATAAGAAGGAACCACAGGGGTTGCCGTGAGGAATATTCTCAGCATCTGCTAGATGAAGTCGCTCGACTTTGCTTGGGCTTGGATTCTGGCAGGGCAGACCCTTTGGAGGTGACAGACACATCTGCATCTTGTTATCCAGGAGGAGTTTGAAGTGGACAGGGTCCTTGGGCCATAAGCCTGGCCACTGGTGTTCTGGATCCATTCCCCATGTAGTTAGGTCCAAGCAATGATTAATACCTCTGTGCTGGAGGGCATGCTACCATCTGTCCTGAAGGGGGCAGTGCTGCACAACCTTCTCAAGAGGCCATCCTTGGACCCCATGATATTGGACTTTCATATTGCAGCAGTAAAGGAATGGGTTATTTCTGCTAAGGCATCCTAGTTTACTGAGCGCTGTAACTGATGCAGATGTTCAAGTCTTCCATGTGCATGGATTCTCTTAAAGAAGGACCTAGGAATCCATTACCAACATGCAGCAGTTAAGGATATCTGAAACTGCATAAAGGTATATAAAGCTAATAATAAGAAGTGTATTTAGACTTGAACATTATTTAGTAAGAAAAATATCTGTAAAGCTGCGTAAACAGTGTCATAATGCTCTTTGATTAATAAGTTTGAAGGATGTCAATCCACATCAACTATTCTACAAAATCTCCATCTGTATGATACTTTATTTATTTATTTATGTATTTGATTTGTCAATCGCTTACAAAATAATAGGTATAAGTATAAACATGAGTAAGAATACAGAAAATAGGTTCGATTAAATGGGGACAATAGGACAGGGACGGGAGGCACGATGGTGCACTTATGCACACCCTATATATCTGCTTTCATAATCCTGCTAACTAAGGAATTAATTTGGAAATAATAGCTGCACCCAAGACTACACTGAATTTTAGTTACAAAACCAAATCAGTGATGAAGATCTAAGAAAACGTTATGTTAATGGAACTTAGCTGCAGAATAAACATAAGGCCGTATCGGATCAAGCTTAACTAGGTGTATAGTTCATATAACAATCAAATCTTTACCTACCAGTTACTGTAGAACAAATGTATCAAGTGAAGTATTTTATGTAAGAGCTTCTCCATGATCAGTTGGACAACTTAAAACTAATAATGTGGCCAGCAGACAAAAATGTTGTCTATGCAATTTTAGGTAACAGTGAAAACCATTCGAGTGTTTGTTCTGCTACTGAAACCACAGCATAAGTTTTTAGTTTGAAAACAGGATACAGCAAAGAAAAAAACCCCCAGCAATTTATAGAAACAACAACTATTGCAGTTTAGTAACCTATTTCAACGGAATTCAAAATGGAACCTACCTTTTTTCTTTTCTCTTTCTCTTTTTCTTTCTTTCTCTCCCTTCTTTTTCTTTCTTTCTTTCTCCTCTCCTTTCTCTCTGCTCCTATCCTCCCTCCTTCCCTCTCCCTCTCCCTCCCTCCCTCTCTCTTTCTTTCTTTCTTTTTCTTCTGATTCTAGATTGCTACAGCTTACAGCACTATCAAAAACTTTAAAAAACACATTCCGACTGTGATAATCAAAGATTTTAATGTTAATTTTATTGATTATATTGTACACTGCAAGAGATCTTCTTAGAGGGAGATGGGCAGTTAAGAGTTACAATAAACAAACTGAAAAATAAATAAAAATAGGCATTAGCTACTTAGTGATAATCTGAAAATGGTACTTCACTACACAGGATATTTTGTATACCAGTTTGTATTCCTACATGCAAGATATATACTGACTTTGAATGTTTTTGAAATTGGACTTGACATTCCCACAAAAACTTTCAGTCAATCAATCAATCAACCATACCAATCCATCATCCAACTAACCTCAACACACAGTAAAGATATGACACAAATTGGAAAATTCTGACATATTTTCCAGGATTTTCCTTAACAACTATTTGCTGGAGTGATTTGTGTGTAAAATCATTAAGAGGTCATTAAGAAGTTGAGAAGGCATGGATCTGTAAATATGGACGTGAAGAGCTTCTAGCCTAGAAATCTAAAACTATGTAACATTTCTTCAAATGTCTCATTAAAGCATTTTTTCATCTGTGCTTTATTCTACAAGTTTCCAATTTCCATATTTCTCAGGTCATAATTCTACTGATACTGTTAGTCTTATTAATCTTCAACTGAAATAAATGAGATTGCAATAATTATTCATATAAATAGGAAAGTAATCGTGCTATGTATTTTTGTGGGGATCCTAATTCCCATCGGGACCAAATCTTAGTCTCTGAAAATTGGTACCTAAATTGCTTTCTAAACCACTGGTCACCAGCCAGTGGGCCGGTGGGACCACTGTTGGTCCATGAGAAAATTTTGGTGGTCCACAGAGAAATGTCACCCCTAAAGCAATTAATCCAGGCTGTGCAGGAACACAAGGCTTGTGCCACTTGCATTGTTTTTTTTTAATTAAAAGTTTTTTATTTTTGATACAAACATACAAACAGGACATACAAAACATAAAAACCATCTTCCATATATACATACAGTGTGTCAGTTGGTTACAAATCCTTTGTGTCATCCTTTCATATTCATCACTCACAATTTATCAAAAAGAAAATTTCTCATATTATCAATAAAACATTATGTATTTATCAATTATTACTTGTGTACAATTAAACTATTTATTTCATCATATATACAGATATATTTTTAATCTAAAATTTATGTTATACTTTCATCCAATGGTTATATATATCAACATTATATTTTATATCAGCCTATTATATTTCTATTACAAAATTATATAGTCTATTGTATTACCAAGTCTTTTTATCCAACCATTGATAAAACAAATCCCATATCTTGTAAAATTGTTTATCTTCTTGTTCTCTAATTTCAAATGTCAATTTACTCATTTCAGCACAGTCCATAATTTTCCTAATCACTTCCTCCTGCATAGGTATTTTATCATTCTTCCAATTTTTGGCAAATACAATTCTAGCTGCTGTTAAAACATTTACAATCAAATATTTCAACTCTTTATTGTAGATATCTGGTATAATCCAGGCTGTGCAATAACACAAGGCTTGCGCCACTTGCATTGTGAACAACATGAAGTAGTGAGGGGAGTGGGGAAAGGGCAGAGGGGGAAAACTTGCCCCACTCACCCCACGTACCTCACCTGACCACCGGGCTGCTTCTTTCCATTTCTTTCTTCTGCTTTGTCTGCACGCAAGGAAAGCAGCAAAAGTCTTTCTTTCTCTCCCCCAAACTTCTCCAGAAATGAGTCTTTGGGACCCTGTAAGCCATCCTGCTCCAAGAGGCTGCACCGGCGCAACAAATCTCACAAAGACTCATTTCTGGTGGAGTTTGGGGGAAAGACAGACAGACTTTTGCTGCTTTCCTTGCATGAAGCCAAAGGTCTCTCTCTCTCTCTCCCCTTGAGAACAGAGCTGGAGACAGTATCCTGCGATCCCAAATAAAGAATGATTGATCAGTAGGAAAATAGAGTGGGGAATTTTCCTGCAGACTTTTTTTGGGATTTTCCCAGGGTCTCTGGTCTGCGGGATTTAAAATTATGAGTTTGGTGGTCCCTGAGGTCCAAAAGGTTGGCGACCCCTGTTCTAAACTGTATTTACCTACCTACCTACCTACCTACCTATTTATTTGACTTGTATGCTGCTCCCTCTCCAAAAGGACTCGGGGCGGCTCACAACTAAAACCACACAATAAATATTTAACTAAAAACCATATTAAACAATCAAGTCAAATTAGCATAAAACCCCCAATTTAAAACAAAATTGTCACGCCTTTGTCTGCTACCATTTTCAAAGGCTTGGAAAAAACCTTTTGCCAGGGAGTAAAAATTCTTCCAAAACATCCCTGCTAATTAGAGGTGGTAGAGCGTGTTCTTTTTTGCTGTCAATGATGATAAAAATGAGACCCGGAAAGTAATCTAAAAACATTTTTATTTATAAAATAAAGAAACCTACACGGAGCTACATGTTTGCAACCTGATCTCCACCAAGGCATATAGAAAAGAAGAAAGGAAAAATAATGGAAGTTACAGGAAGTGAAGTATAAACTTTATACACATGCACAGTGGATCAAAACATCACAAGACTTTCTTATCTTATTACTATGGAGACAAGATAACACAGTGCTGGCTAGCTGACACCTGCTTGCTATAATATGAGTTTAGGAGCTGAAACAGACAAACCCCCAAAAATGCAGTGACATCCCCTTCTTTTGCCTGTTAAGCGAAAATCAGATAAGGCACATCTTCTCACGCAGATATTTGTGCTGCGCTGCTGGAAGTGGTTTATTGAGCATGTCAGCAGTCTGATCATGTG
Organism: Naja naja; assembly: GCA_009733165.1. Taxonomy (NCBI): domain Eukaryota; kingdom Metazoa; phylum Chordata; class Lepidosauria; order Squamata; family Elapidae; genus Naja; species Naja naja. Next base: position 148,564,649 of record CM019151.1, on the reverse strand, counting down.
TGGACACATACTGTAATTTAACAAACCCTTGTTTAACTAATTGCTTTATGTTCTTATAATGAATGTCAATGTGTCTGGACCTAGAACCTGTGAAACGTGTTTCAGAAATATAAACCACAGATTCGTTGTCTTCCAACATGGTGATTGGCTGGATTGGGCGTGTCCAGATATCTGTGACTAAAGCATCAAACCATGTTAGAAAATTGCAAGCATCTGAAACACAAGCATATTCAGCTTCAGTAGATGAGCAAGAAATGAAATTCTGTTTACGCACTTGCCAGTAAACAGGACATCCATTTAAGAACATCATATAACCTGAAGTACTTTTACGTGACTTATCACTCACCCACTCAGAATCTGCATAACAACATAATTCTGCATAATCAGTATGTGTTGGTTCTAACAACAACTTCATATTTTTAGTGTGCTTTAAATATCTCAATAACTTCTTAATGCATAACCAATGAAACTGTTTTGCCTTACCTATGTGTCATGACAAAAGATTAACACTAAGTGCAATCTCGGGTCTGGTCCAACTACTAACGTATAACAATGACCCAATTACTGAACGATAAAGTGTTTGATCTTCAAAATCAGGACTTGGTTCATGTGCCAGATTATGAAAATCTGTTTGCATAGGTATGCTAGCCATTTTAGCATCCTTCATATTGCAATGATGCAACAATTGTTCAATCTTATCCTCTTGTGCAAGACTAAACCCCTTCTGAGTTTTTGTAATCTGAACACCCAAATAAGTGTTAATGTGTCCTAAAGATTTCAATGTAAAATATTTCTGCAAAGCTTTAGCAAAATTCTCACTCACTTGCTTATTTGGACCAATATAAACAATATCATCAACATAAACAAGAATTATCTCATATACATTTCCAGATCTTTTTGTGAATACGCATTCATCAGTTTCAGACTTAATAAAGCCCATTGAATTTAGTTTGTCAGTAAGATACAAAATACCACATTAAACCAGACTGTTTCAGACCGTAAAGACTTTTGTTTAGAAGCCAGGTATCCTCTTCTTGCTTCCGGAACCCTGGAGGACCTCTGATGTAAATTTCTTCATCCAGGTCAGCATTTAGATAAGCTGTTTCCACATCAAACTGGAAAACTTCTAGACCAAGAATAGTTGCAGTGGCCAAAGCAATTTTTACACTCTCAGTCCGAACTGTCAGTGAGTATTTGTGTAGTCCTCAGGATAACATTGAGCGAAACCCTGAGCTACAAGTCTGGCTTTGTATAATGACTCACCATTTGGCTTCTTCTTAATTCTGTAGACCCATCTGGTGCCAATAACTTTCTTGTTTGCTGGAGGACTTGCAGGCGTAAACACCTTGAGTTTCTTTAGACTGTCCATTTCAGCCTGCATTGCCTCATACCATTTCTCTTGCTCTGAATCAGGAAGATGCTTTATTTGTGTGAACTTGTCAGGAGACAGTGTAACATTACAAACCAACGGTAAAGGTGCTTTTGTCAATTGCCATGAATATCGTTTCGGAGGGATCCCCTTCGTGGCCCTCTTGGAACGTCTCGGAACAACTGTCCATTCTTCTTCCATTTCGTCCTCTTCTTCATAGTTGCTAGCCTCAGCATCTACGGCTCGGGAAGACGGAACATCTGGTTGAGAAGAACTAGTTGATGGAACATCTGCCTGTGAATCTTGATCATCAGGCTGCGTGACATCAATGGCATCATCTCTAGGAAAATAAACTCCAGGATCATTGGAGTGAATCCTGGACCAGTCAGCATCTTCCTCAAAATTGAAAGACTGAGAAATCACAATTACATGTCTGGAATCAATGAATTTGCTCCATTTTGAATTGTCATCAATACCCATGAATCTCATTCTTTTTGCTGCTGGACCTCCTTTCTTTGAGCTAATGGAATGTTCACCATAGCGTATGAACCAAAAATATGGATATTTTTAAGATCGGGTTTGTACCCATATAACTTGAAGAAAGGAGTCTGATTTATTACACTACTCCAGATGCGGTTAACAATGTAATTTGCATATTTAATAGCTTCACCCCAGTAAGGGAGACTGAGATTAGCATCTTCTAGGAGACATTGCATCATGGTTTGTAGAACGCCATTCCTTCATTCCGCCACTCCATTCTCAGCAGGAACATAAGGGGCTGAGGTCTGGTGCAGAATTCCATTCTTACATATCCAGTCTTGAAAATGATGAGACATGAATTCAGCACTGCGATCCCTTTGAATTCTAGCGATGCAAACATTGTGTTGGGTATTGACATATGTTGCAAAATCTTTAAGGATCTGAAAGGTCTCTGATTTTTCCTTCATGAGAAATACAAATCCATATCTAGAATAATTATCAACAATTGTTAAGAAATATTTTTTACCACCAAGTGTTGGTGCAAATGGACCTACTATGTCAGTGTGTACCAAATCAAAAATGTGTGTTGACCGGCGTGTAGCGTGTTTTGGAACAGCTGCTGCTTTGGATTTGGCTTTCTTGCAGACAGCACAATCCAAGAACACCTTACACCCCTTCGAATCCAAACCTTTCATGAATTCCGGCATCTTTCTAAGAACATGAAAACTGGAATGCCCAAATCGTCTATGCCACTTATGGATACACCTGGAATATAAAGGTTTACCTGTTAGTGAATTTTCAACATTTTTATTAGGAACCTCAGGCTTGCTTTGAGCAAACTGTTCCTTTTTATTGGCTTTAGGAGCCTTTGGTGTAGCTACAGGATCTCTCTCTGAGACATCTCTCTCTGGGCCTGTGCTCTCCTTTGGAAATTGTATACTTGCCTGTGCTTGTGAGTTAGACTTTGGCTTTAGGTAATAAACACCACCAATTAATATGGTTTCAGCAACAATATTACCCTCTTTCACCACATAACTTGCTTTTTCAAAATGGTGAACCTGGTACTTGGACACCCTTGACAAATGACTTTGGCTAAGCAAACTGCAGGTTGCTGTTGGTATGTAATAAACATCAGGAATCAATGCATCGAGCTCTTCAATCTAAACAGTTCCTTTTCCCCTGACCTGAACAGGATAATTTGAAAAAGTGTACAGTTCACGCATGTCAGGTTCAGGCTCGTGCATCTCTGTGAACAGGTCTCTTCTGAAGGTAACATGCACTGCTGCTCCACTGTCTAAAGTCCAGAGAAGTCATCTGTCATACTCTGGATGAGGTTGTGGATCATTGGTCAACGCCAATGTGAGGTGTGGAGCTTGTAGATCATGCCTGGGACCGTGATGACCTTGTCCTCCACCTCTGCCTCTGGAATCTGTTCCTCTGGGTTGGTACATGGCGGGTGCTTGAGATTGTTGGGGACAATCCTGGGTGGCACGTCCCACACGATCTCAGATATAGCATCTTGACATCCTTGGAATGAAGCCTCTTCCCCGGAAGGGATGCCTCACTGGAGCTCTTGATGCAGGTGGTCCTCTCAAATGTGGCGTGGCTTGCATGAGTGCTTCTTCTTCAGTTAAAATTCTGCATACATGATTAACTGTGCGCTGAGCAATACCTGCTTGGCCACCAGGGGGCGCTGGAGCTGGCACTGGTGCTGGCACTGGTTGACCTGCTAAATGCATTTGTGGCTGTGCTATTGCTGGTCTAACCTGTGGTTGCATGTGGACTTGTTGCTGTTGAGCTGCTATTGGTATTTGAGCACCACCAATTTGGCTTGCTGTAGGTGCTGGCATCTGCATCTGAGGCATTTTACTAGCAGCTATATCAGGAAGCCAATTTGATGCAATTTGGGTAGCCTCAGGAGGCATTTGCATAACTGGAGATATATTATCTTGTAAAAAAGATTTCCTCATTAACATCTCATCAAAAAATTTGTGTAGAATTTTTTTATGTTCATGTAGTGCATGCAATTCATCAGCAGATGGTGCTACAACATTAGAAAACAAAGGAGCTCTCGCTGAGTCAGGATCATAAGACACTCCACGTGATGTAGGCACAGTTCTCTGCTCTGATTGGTCTGACACCACACCCATGTGACCAACCTGTGGGTGGACCCTTGGCTTCCAAGAAGAAGGCAAGATGGAGGGCTCAGGAACTTGAACCACACCCATATCTGGCTGAAGGGATAATGCAAAGGCCTTGGCTTGCTTTATATTTTGTTCATAACATTCAATGTCTCTCAAAAACTCTCGGGGTAGGTAAATTGAGGACCCAAGATTGTTGGGGGCAATTAGCTGACCTTGTAAAAATGCCGCTTAGTAATAAGCAGGCATATACAATGGAATGAAGGCTATTGCTGAGCGCATTGGGTTGTGCTCCAAAAATTGTAAGCCGCCCTGAGTCTTCGGAGAAGGGCGGCATATAAATGTAATTTAAAAAAAAAAAACCATGCATAAGGTTCTGCCTCATTGTCTGCTCTGGAGACATTGGAGAATAAAGAATTTCACCTTTCTCTTTGGGTGAAAAATGCTCAGCTGACTGTAAAACTTTAGGCTTTGCTCCAAGTAAGTCATAATCTTAAGTATATGCTTTTTCAGACTGAGCTTTCTCTTGGGAAGTAGCATAGCATGCATCACAGATATAGGAAGAATTTACAGACCTGGTCTCTTGTTGCTCTTCCACTGCAGAAGTATGTGGGATGACTGCCATAAATCGTCCTCGGACGGAGTCCTCCTTTGTTTCATCTTTGCTTTCTTTCAAGGCATTATCTTGCAGTTATTCACCAAGTCCTCAGACCTGGGGAGCTAACTAAAATAAGCCTTATCATCACAATAAGCAAAGAAAAACATAATTAATCCTGAAGCTTTGAAGCCTTGAAAAAACCATCCTCTCTACCAATGTCCAGCCTTTCTCTGCTACCATTTTCAAAGGCTTGGAAAAAACCTTTTGCCAGGGAGTAAAAATTCTTCCAAAACATCCCTGCTAATTAGAGGTGGTAGAGCGTGCTCTTCTTTTCTGTCAATGATGATAAAAATGAGACCCGGAAAGTAATCTAAAAACATTTTTATTTATAAAATAAAGAAACCTACACGGAGCTACATGTTTGCAACTTAATCTCCACCAAGGCATATAGAAAAGAAGAAAGGAAAAATAACGGAAGTTACAGGAAGTGAAGTATAAACTTTATACACATGCGTAGTGGATCAAAACATCACAAGACTTTCTTATCTTATTACTATGAAGACAAAATAACACAGTGCTGGCTAGCTGACACCTGCTTGCTATAATATGAGCTTAGGAGCTGAAACAGACAAACCCCAAAAAATGCAGTGACAATCCTCCCCCAGGAGGTCAGCACAGCCCAGACTGTCCAAATAGCCAGGTCTTTAAATCATGATGGAAGGTGCAAAGATTGGGGGCCAAATGGAGCCCCAGGGAAGCTGGTTCCACAAAGTGGGGGCTGCCACAGAATAGGCCTTTCCCCGGGTCACCGCCAAGTGACACTGGGCCATAGACGGCACCCCGAGGAGACCCTGTCTGTGAGCTCATACAGGGTGGTTGGTATTCGATGCCGGCAGGAGTCATTCTCGTAAATACCCTGGACCCATGCCCTGTAGGACTTGAATGTTAATACCAGAACCTTGAATCTCACTTGGAGGGCAACCGGTAACCAATGCAGGTCGTGCAGGAGGGGCGTAATATGGGAGTACATATTACAACCCGTGCGGCCGCATTCTGCACCAGCTGAAGCCTCTGGGTGGTATGCAAGGGCAGTCCTAGATAGAGAGCATTACAGTAGTCGAGTCGAGAGATGACAAGTGCCTGAGTGACCATGCGCAGGGCATCTCCGTCCAGATATGGGCGCAACTGGCGAACCAGCAGGACCTGGCCAAAGGCCCCCCTGGCCACAGCTCCCACCTGCTCCTCCAACTTGAGCTGTGAGTCCAGAAGGACCCCCAGGTTCTGTGCCTTGTCCACGGGGGGCAACACCTCTCCCCCCATGACCAAAGGTGGAATCTCATGACTGGACCGAGAAGTCGGTATGTACAACCACTCTGTCTTGGCCGGATTGAGCCAAAGCATGTTCCTGTCCATCCAGATCTGTACCACATCCAGACAACGGGTCATCACGGAGAGGGTATCACTGATGTGACCTGGGGTGGAGATGTATAACTGCGTATCATCAGCGTACTGATGATACTTCACCCCAAAGCCATGGATGATCTCACCCAGCGGCTTCATTTATATGTTGAACAAGAATGGCGAGAGGACCGACCCCTGAGGTACCCCACAAGTGAGAGGCCTTGGAGTCGATCTCCGCCCCCCCCTGCCAACACTGATTGTGAATGTCCCGAGAGGTAGGAGAACCACTGTAAAACGGTACCTCCCAGTCCCAATCCCCCGAGATGCCGCAACAGGATACCATGATACCATCTAAAATTTTTGCCATCTTATGTATTGTCCAATACTGTATGTATAAATCCTATTAAATGAGGCAGGGCAGAAAGAAGGCAAGAGGGGGGGAGGGCAGCAAACGCAGATCTAGGAGGTCCAGCCGGAGCAGAGCAGACGACAAGGAGGCCAGGCCTGGCCGCAACCCCGAGGCCACACCATCTCCACCTCGTGGCCCAGAGTCATCGCTAGCCAGTCTGCTGCCTCCACCATCGCTGCCTCTGCCACTAACACCACCGTACAACGTACAAAACGGAAGTACTACTTATTCCTCTTATCATGTCAGCAAGTTGCTCTTTTCTGTGGGAAAAACACTCAATATTTCCAGTTCAAGTTCATCAAATAAGTGCATAAATTATTGAGAAGCTAAACCTGGAACTTTTTCACCTTCAATTCATCCATCCACCAAGGTAATTCAGAGATACTGGATGGGCTTAGTAAAGGGGTTGAATTAGACACTGTAGCACAACTATCACTACTACCACACAACACACTATACAGGTAAACCTTGTGAATCTTGTCAATTTTTCCTCTTTAACTTTCCTTGTTACGAAGAACCATAAAGATTATCACCATCAAGCCCAAACGCTTAAAGTTGCCATCGCAAAATGAGGAGAGCCAAAGCACTTGTTAATAAGCTATAGACAACTGAAATGTTCACACAACGTGAAATAACATTAAGCCTTTCACAAATTCTCCAGATATCAGTTGCTTGCTCCAAGGAAATATTCCCCACTCCTAAATGTGATACACGGACACAAAACAGAAGCGTCTAATTATTAAGCAGCAGAAGCCTCATCTTTCCCTCCGGGAACGTTGTCAGAGGTAACATGAGACTGGGAGGACTCTTGCGATCTCTTTAAACAGTAATGCTTAAATTAAACAGTAATAGGTCACAAGTAAGTTTGGAATAGGCTGACGGAGATTCGGGAAAGGAAGATCGAAGTGGGAGATAGCGAAATTACATCTCTCGCCTATTGGAACTGGCGGAGCAGAAACGATCGAAATGGCAGCTTCTCCGGAGAAAAAGCAAGGTTGCGGGCAAAGAAAACAGTTTCCTTCCTTCCAAACGAACGTGCACGTGTGTTTGCAAACGTTGGTCCTCAGAAGTTGGGTTTTTTTTGTTTTACTCACTTTAAACTGTTGTATCTCCCCGTTTGTTGCTACTGCTGCTATTGGTGGTACTGCTGCTGATTCTGGCCGCGGCCCAGGGAGTCGTCCTGTTGCCCGAGAGTCCTTCTTTCCTTCGCTCCTTTCGCTCGTTCTTTCTTTTTTGCCTTTGTTACCGCCCTGAAATCCAGGCGTTTAAAAACTGCGTCCTGTACAGCTGCTGACGCCTCACGCCGTTCGGCAAAAAGGCTGCCTGCCTGAACGAAAGCCTGACCCCCATGCCCACAAAACACACACCCGAGTGGGCTGAGAGAGGAGGGCGGTGGGTTGGTAGGTGGGCGGGAGGATTATGCAAACGTGAGTCTGTGTGCGGATCTCTCTCTCTCTCTCTCCCTCCCTCCCTCCCTCCCTCTCTGTGAGGGGGTCGCGCAGAGGGGGCGCAAGGGGCAGAGACTTCTCCAAGGCCGGTCGAAGAGGGTGGGAAATGATTCCTCGCGCAGAAATACAGAAGCTGCACCGCTCCACGCTTTGCTACGCTTCCCCGCCTGCCCTGACGGGGAGATGGGGAGGAGGGCTGCCCCCATTGTCTCCGAAAAGCCAGCCTCCCGCTGTTCTTTCCCACGCCCTTCCTGCCCTCAACTGTCCACCCGGTGACTTCTCCGGCCATTTCCCATGTGAGGTCGGTAGCCCTGGCTGGCCTCTCCTACAAGACTGGGACGCAGAAAACTACGGCAGACAGATAAAGCAGCGCGCCCAAGATGGGAGGGGAGGTGGAATTTGCGGGAAAGAAACAAAGCGGAGCGAGAGGGAGATGGAGAAGAAACGAGCGCAGCTGCGGTTTTTGGAGCCCCGTGGCCCCGCCGGCCACGGATTTTATTCGGCGGAAGCGGGGCCGAGCGCACGCAGCGGCGACTTTGCGCCTAATCTTGGCCGCAAATCGGAGAAGCGGGTAACCAGCCGCTCTCCCCACCTCCCAAAGAACGGAGTTGTGTGCGTGCGTGTGTGTGATTCCGCAGCACCAGTATTTAGGAAAATACATGTCCAGTGATCTTCCAATTTTGCTAATTTGTTGAATTTGAAAAATGTTACGCATTTCGGCAGATATATAACAAGAGCGTTCACATGTTGATGCTGTCTATACTTATGAAATGCATTTTTCTAATCATAAAGCCTTTCCTATGGAGCACTTACTACATTACAGTAAAATTATAATTAATGCAATAGCTTGGGACTAGGAAGTCTGCATCATTTAAGTCCCAAAGGCCTCCCAGTAAAGCAAAAATCTTATGAGCTTCTAGATGGCCAGCGGAGTGTGAGCTAGCTACCCTTGCCAAGAGAAGAGAAACCCTTTCTTGATAGGTGGCAACTTCAGAAGGCATTCACGGTAACTTCAAACTGGGAAGAAGAATGTATACAAAATTGTCTGCCACAAAGATACCCAGGTGTTGAGCGTAACAAGGCTTTATAGCTATGCAATCCATGTGAAAATACTGGTAATAATTTGTGATGCACTGCAAATATGGAATTAACTACTCTTACCAGGTATTCTATTTATATTTTCTATATAAGTAGAAAAATAGGGGCCACTTTGGTAGGAAGGTAACAGTGTTCCATGCGCCTTCGGCGTTTAGTCATGCCGGCCACATGACCATGGAGACATCTTTGGAGAGCGCTGGCTCTTTGGCTTTGTAATAGAGATGAGCACAGCCCCCTAGAGCCAGAAACAACTGGCATGTATGTGCAAGGGGAACTGTTCTGCTTATTACACTCTGGATGGGTATAAAGCAGACAGAGCAACTCCACAAAGCATCTATACAAAGTCTTTTTTATTGGTTCATCAGGCATCCTGTCAATGCACATTTATGACAAGGTTCTTCTTAATGTCCAATCCTTTGCATATCTGAATTGTGGTGTAGAAAGATATTAAACTCTCATCCCTATAATGATAACCATGATGATGATTGATGTGACCGCATGGAAGAAGATTCAGGCTAGAGTGAAGAAACCTCACCCAACCCACCAAGGGTCAATTCAGTGACCAATGAGGGTTACAGATGTGATCACATGACATGGACTACATTTCCCAGGATACCTTAACTACATATACCATGATGCATTCCCTTAAGGGGACAGCTCTCAATTCCTAACTACTTGTCTCAAATCCCATTAACTCTAAACTGGCTGGACAGCACAGGAACTTTTACCTTTTGTTTTTTTTAACCAGGTATCCATTTGAAGACGTGTGAGGCCAGATTACTTCCTGCATTCATATGGTTTATTGTTAGGAATGTTTGACATGGCCCAGTGCAACTGGAATAGATTAGAATTGCCATCTTGGAAGTTCTTCCCCTCAAACATTAGAAATCTGTGGACTAATTTAGAGGATCCTGTTGTAGGCAGAAGATTCCAAAAGAGTCTTTGCTTTCTTCCTTACTATTTTTTTATTAAAAATTAATTTAAGAGTATATTTTATTTGCTCTTATTATTTGCACACACTCCAAATTCTCTGGATTCAAAACAGAAAGTAATGTGTCAGATACATTGTTATTTTCTAGTTGCTATAGAACTAGAAAGGAAGTCAAGCACTTTATAAAACTTGTTCACCAATGAAAAATTCACAATCTTTATTGAATTGTGGCAGAAAGGTCCCCTCTTACCTCTACAGAGTTCTGACATAACTATGTGCCAGATGTAATTATAATAGCAACATGAATTGTTGAAAAAACAATTTAAAAAAGACCAGGTCCTGTTGGCAAGGTGAAGACTATGCAAATGATTGTATACCATACAGATGATTTGTCTGGAGATAGTGTTTGATCTACTTGCCTGTTTTGACATCAATAAGTATGACTTACCAAATATGTTTGCTTGAAAAATGGGCTCATATGGACTGATTTATGCAAACCCCAGAACTGTGGAGGCAATGATTAAATTCAGAGTATAAAGTTAAGAATATCTGTGTTGTTGTTCTCTCAACAAATGGAGAAAGGAACAAAAAAGAAAAGTTACGTGTGCTCAGAAAAAAGTAATGCATGTATTCAGGAAGCTTTAGTGCAAGTGCTATTAATAAGATACCATCTGCTTCTTTTGGCGGTTGGCCAGAATATTTATAAAAATATCAAACTGTATATGGACCTTTTATTTAATATTTTATTTTTATTCTCTCCATGTATGCTAATGGAGAAATGACAGCTAGGCTGAACAAATGAACAAAGCCATGATGATTGCCCATGTCTATGCTGCTTGCTGACTTCTGTTAGTGAGGAGGTATTGTCTCTGTCTGGCAGAATGCAAATGTGAAAATTATCACATATTTAACTCTTAATAAAGCAATGTGTTTTCCCACCACATATCTGACTGAAAAAATATGGAAATAATTGACCAGGCAAACATCAGAAGAGCACATCAGTAAAACTACATATGATCTATCATCCAAACAAGCTTTTGAAGAAAACCAAGCACAAAATACTGATGGAGCAGACAGATTAGAATAGATGGAAACACCATTCCCAACCATCAATCAGCTGACATTTTCCAAGAAGTTGCAAGAGGCAAATTCCACACAGATTATAAATACTCAAGACAATCCTTACTTCTGAATTGTTGCACTGCAAAAGTATTGCTGGAATACAACCCATAACATCTGCATGGAAAGAAGGAAAGAAATTAAAACCAGCTCTCAAATTCTACTTTGATAGAGATAATTTGAAACCTGGAGAGCCACAACTTAAAGTAAGCTCAATAAACTAATGCTACCATTATCCAAAGATCTCTCTCAAAAATCATTTCAATTGGGAAGATGACAGAAAGAGGGAGAAGTATGGCATGGAAAGATGAGGGAAGGCTAAAGTGTAGGGTTCCATCTTGTTATACCGTGTTTCCCCAAAAATAAGACCTAGCCCGAAAATAAGACCTAGTGTAAATCTCCAGTTCCAGGAAGACTTTTCAGGGAGCAACTGTGCACCCGCGAAACACCCCCCCTACACACTCACACCCACTATTTGGCACCATAAATATATAAGACCTACCCTGAAAATAAGACCTAGTGTGTTTTTGGGAGCCAAAAAAATATAAGACAGTGTCTTATTTTTGGGGAAACACGGTAGTTTAGCCCACCAACAGAATATGTGAGTTTGGCCGATGTCAAAAAATAATATATAACTGTTTTCTTAAAGATGCAGGTACACATATTTCATCCTGAAGAAAGCATACAGTAGCATAATAATATATTGTTATGATTCATGGTGGCCATTTATTTTTGAAGAATGGGTAGCTTTTTGTTCTGTTCATGGATATTCTTCCTTATATCTATCTGTTAGATTTCCCAATGCATTTATGAATATGTTCAAAGTGTGAGACAGTATTAAGGGCTTGGGAAATGAAGTCTATGGTACAGATTGTGCTCTGAACCAAATGAGTGTAACAGTATGATGACACTCATGTGATGGAGAGTTGTTTTATGGAAAAATCTGTAAGTAGAAGTTTAACATACAGCTTGGAAAAATGAAGGAGGTTTTTTTAGATCATTGGGTGGCAATATTGCAAGTTTTACATCTGTCTCTAAATGTGACACATATTTACTGGCTGTGGAGTCTTCAAGTTGGTTGCTCCAGATGTTGGAACCAACTTTAAGACTCCACAATTTATTTCACTCTAGTGCAGGTGAAATGGGGGTTGGAATCAGCAAACCTTATATTTCATGTTGAATTTTATTTTTACCTTCATCTTTTTAGATAATAGATCGTGAACCTGTTACATTGTTTGCCATAATCTTAACTTTTCATTGTCACCTTAAAGCAGGGGTGTCAAACTCAAGGCCCATGGGCCAGATCCTGCTTAAAACTGGCCTGCAGGGCTGGCCTGGAAATATCAAAGGACCAGCCCATGGTACCTCTGCTCACCAAAATGGGTGGTACAGAGACCTCATGAGCCCTGCGTGGCCCCATTTCAGCCACCTTGGCCTCCAGCAGCACCCTTCCAGCCAAAAACAGCTGCATGGAGGCCCCACAAGGTCCCCGTGCAGCCCATTTTTGGCCTCCCTGGCCTCCAGCAGCACTCTGATGGCCAAAAACAGGCCATGCAGAGGCCTCATTTTGGCCAGCAAAGTGCTGCAGGAGGCCGTCCAGGCCAAAAATGGGCATGGGGGGCCGTGCGCGGCCACCCCACACCCCATTTTGGCTGGCAGGTTACTACATGAGGTTTTCATCCTGCCTCCCATCCGTTCCCCCCCTCCATGGAGAACAACAATGTTGATCTCGCATTGCCTCGAAGAAATCCAGTTTGACACCCCTGCCCTAAAGAATGAAGAAATGAATAATATTTTCTAACTCTGATTCTATATTTCTTTGGATGCAAATTCAGTGAAAAGATGGAAATATGAAGAAATTGAGCAAAAATGAAATCAGTAAAACAGTGCTTGTTTTTAAGGTGAGTTTTAACTTTCATGCAAGTTTAATAAGGGGAAGATTTAATTATTTTTCTTATTCTTGACTAAACAGGTGGTCCTTGACTTATGACCATTTGTCCAGCAACTGCTCATGATGCTGCTGAATGAATCAGGGTTACAACCAGTCCAAGGAGTTCTGGCCATCTGAGCACCACCACAACCATGTGATTGTGACCTGGATGCCTGGCAACCAGCTTACCCTTATGGCCAGTTGCAATGTCCCATAATACATGATCGCCATTTGCAATCTTCACAGCCAGCTTTTTCCTGCTACCAAGGAATAACCTAAGACGGATGGCATTTCTAAAAAGAGGACAAATTAAAAACACAGTTGCAAACCATCAGCCTCTAGAAAGATTCTGATGAATGATCTAGAACAGGGGTGTCAAACTCGATTTCATTGCAGGGTTGTGTTTGACCACAGGGGGCCAGGGGTGGGTGTGGCCAGGGTGAATGTGGCCAGGTGGGTGTAGCCAGCTCGACATCACTCGTCAAGGCTTCGTTTTCAGCCATGATAGCTTCCTGCTCCTACTAGTAGTAGTAGTAGTAGTGAACAAGTTCTGGTTTTGGTGCAATGGCCTCCTGCAGCCCTCTGCCAGTGTGCACCCCCTCCCCCCGGGGTTTATTTTCGCTGGCAGAGGGGTGCAGGAAGCCATGGCAGCCAAAAATGGAGCTGGGGGGGGGCACAGATGTACCACAAGCTGGTCCTTCACTGTTTCCAGGATGGCCCCGCAGGCCAGATTTTTTTTCAACCTCAGGAACTATAGGATGTGTAGGCTTCAACATGGGCTTGAAGTTTAAGTCCACACATCTTAAAAGTTGCTGAGGTTGAGAAACATTGGTGTAGGATACGGAAACAAATTGGAAAATAATCTTGATAGATTAAAAAAAAGTGACAGTCTGAAAAGAGCAGAATGAAATTTAATAGAGACAAATGCAATGTTTATGCTTAGGAAAAACAAACCAGGTGTACAAATATAAAATTGGGAACAGTTTGGCTGGTAGTAGGTGCAAAAACAATGTGAAATTGCAGTTGATGACAAGGTGAATATGAATAAGCAGTAGCCATGAGGTTACTAAAATAGACAAACACAATTTTAGTCTGCATGAACAGCAGCATCCTATAATTATCCAAAAGGAAGATGACTCTGAATTTAAGATAATTTCCTCCAAAAGAAAATCCAGCAGACAAGAAAGTTAAGAGAATACAAAAAGAATCTTCTAAATTACTCAACTGCCCTGCTTTGCAGTTAAGACTGTCAGATATCATTGAAATTAATCTTTGAAATCCCGTTTCCCCCTACAAATAGGTCCATTAAGAGCCACGTTGGCACAGTGGTTAGAATGCAGTACTGAAGGCTACTTCTGCTGATCACCCACTGCCAGCAGTTTGGCAGTTCAGGTCTCACCGGCTCAAGGTTGACTCAGCCCTCCATCCTTCCAAGGTGGGTAAAATGAGAACCTGGATTGTTGGGGACAATATGCTGATTCTGTAAACCACTTAGAGAGTCCTGTAAAGCACTCTGAAGTGGTATATGTGTGATTGTGTGTGTGTGTGTGTGTGTGTGTGGGCTGGCTAGGGGCCACAATAAAATGAAATAAATTGACTGGATGGGTGAACACAGATTAAAATATATTACTTGTAAAATAAAACATCTATTTTTGGAAATTAATTAATTCCTTGTATGATAACAGATACTAAGGTAATTTGTCCAACAGAACAGACACAGACTTCAGAGAGTAATTAGGACTGCAGAAAAAGCAAATACTACCAACCTGCCTTCAATCAAGGACCTGTATACTGCACGAGTCAAAAAGAGGGCTGTGAAAATATTTAGAGACCCCTCACATCCAGGACATAAACTGTTTCAACTCCTTCCCTCAAAACAGCACTATAGAGCTCTGCATACCAGAACAACTAGACACAAGAACAGTTTTTCCTTGAAAGCTATCACGCTACTAAACAAATAATTCCCTCAACCCTGTTCAACTATTACAAAGTCTGTACTACTATTACTGTTAAACTTGTCATCACTCCTTATCACCCATCCCCTCCCACTTGTGACTGTATGACTTTAACTTTCTCTCTTGTATACTTACAATTTATATTGACTGTTTCCTAGTATGATTGATTGCTTATTGTACCCTATGACTGTCATTAAGTGTCGTACCTTATGATTCTCGACTCCTGACGAATGTATCTTTTCTTTTATGTATACTGAGAGTATTTACACCAAGACAAATTCCTTGTGTGTCCAATCACACTTGGCCAATAAAGTATTCTATTCTATTGACATTGTCTTTTTCTAGGATTTTTTTGTCTGATCCTTATTTACTCAAGCAGTTCTGTTTAGCTTCTTCAAAAAAGATCGATCAGATCAACCCATGTGCTGGAACACACCGCTGCTAATACTGAGAATGGACTGTTATAGCCATGTTGCTTCATGTAAGCATCTGTAAGTGGCATGCAAAAAGGATTAAAAACTCTATGACATTGTGAGAGTGCATATTTTTCAAAGGATTTTTCCTTAGAAAGCATGATTGTCATGGACTGTTGATTCCAAATGATGTCTCTTTTACTTTCTCATACACTAAGAAACAGCTTGCCTTCAGAAGTTGTAGATGTTCATCACTGGAAGTTTTTAAGAAAAGACTGGGATAGCCACCTGTCTGAAATGGTATAGCTTATAGGGTCTCCTACTTGAGCAATGGATTGGACTAGAAGACCTCCAGTGTCCCTCTGATTACACTAATTTCAGTGTGACATTTAGTGATGAACACCATGTCCTCAATTAACTACTTTGGTGGTAGTAGCAGGAGTAGGTATAGGAGTGGATTTATTTAGGATTTATTTAAAGGCAGAAAAAACTAGGGATAAGAAATCACCTTACAAAACAAACAGCATGCTTCTAGTGCCTATAAGTAGACAGATTTGTCTCATTGTTTTGTTATCTAAAATGGGCATGCTTTCAAAATTATCATAAAGTATTGAGCTAAGAATGATTCATAATACAATAGATTAAAATAGACGAGTAAAATAATTTTATATTTTAGATTTATGTTCCTACCTTCCATGTACCAGTTTCTCTTAAAAAAAAGAACAATCTGATTTAAATAAAAGAAAAGCTCATTGCTTTCACATACAAAACATGACTGTAATGCCGGTCACAATCCCAAGACAAGACAATATCCATCTCAGAGGTTCTCACAAGCTTTTGAACTGGAGTTCTGAACTAGAGGCTTTCATTTTTAAAGCTATTTCTATCAGGTAAAGGGTGGAGGAGGCGTTTTGAATGAGGCGCCTTAACAATGATTTGGTCTAATCTCAAAAGCTTTAGTTTAAAAAAAGCCTTTGAGCCAATGTTTATTCTTGACAACTGCCTGGAAAAGTCCCTGCAGTTTTCTTGGCAAGAATTTGGAAGTGGATTGACATTGAATGCTTACTAGAGCTAAAAGACTCACCCAGCTCACTTTGTGTCTAAGGCAGAACTAGAACTTCCTTTCTCTGATCTGGTGCCTTAACTACTAAGTCAAACTGGCTGAATTAGAAGCTGTTGGTATAGGTTAATTATTATGTTTTTATTCCTTGTTCCAGTGTATCCCAGGATTTGATGTAATTTATTAAAAGAGGAAGATTCCTTTATGCACTGAATTTTTTTCCTTTGTACTGAAGAACTTTGAAGAAAACAAGTTTTATCCTGGTATTTCTATTGTATAATGCCCCTCCAGAAAAATTTATCTAGTACTTAACACATCTATTATACAATTATTCAAGTACTGGATGATACAGAGGCTAGTAAGTCATTATAAACACCAAAGTGGTATAAACACTTCATGTGATCTTGATACTATTCCCTTTGTCGATGCAGCCAAAGACTGCATTGGGTTTTTTTGTTTTTTTTTTGGAAACTACAGCCCCCTGCTGGATATTTATTTATTTATTTATTTATTTATTTATTTATTTATTTATATGCCGCCCTATCTCCCGAGGGACTCAGGGAGGCTTACAATTAAAACAGTTTCAATACAATTAAACAAATATTAACGAAGTCGAGGTCTCAATGCTGGTTAGGACAATTGGAAATATGTTCAAAACCCTCTCCCGTTCTCCCTCAGTCCGGGTAGGCTAGTTGGAATAGCCAAGTTTTTAACTCACAACAGAAGGAGCGGAGGTTGGGGGCCGTCCGGAGCCCCAGGGGAAGTTGATTCCATAGGGTGGGTGCTCCCACCAAGAAGGCCCTACTCCTGGGGGTGGCCAGTCGACATTGTTGTGTCGATGGCACCTGGAGAAGGCCCTCTCTATGGGAGCGCATGGGACGTTGGGAGGTTGTTATTGGCAGTAGGGTCTCCCGCATGTATCCTGGTCCAATGCCATAAAGGGTTTTATAGATCAATGCCAGCACCTTGAATCTCACTCGGAGGGCAACTGGTAACCAGTGCAGCTCACGCAGGAGGGGTGTAATATGGGAGTATCGGGAGCTTCCCATCACAACCCACGCCACCGCATTTTTGAACCGGTTGAAGCCTTCGAATGGTCCTCAAGGGCAACCCCATGTAAAGAGCATTGCAGTAGTCTAGATGGGAGATAACGAGTGCATGAGTGACTGCAGGCATCTCGGTCCAGGTAGGGGTGCAGCTGGTGCACCAGACTATCTGGGCGAATGCCCCCCTGGTCACGGTCCCCTCCTGTTCTTCCAGGTTGAGTTGCATATCCAGCAGGACACCTAAGTTGCGTGCTCTGTCTATGGGGGTAACACCTCTCCCCCCACAGTTAGTGGTGGAATCTCCTAGACTATTCAAGATGTTGGTATGTACATCCACTCGGTCTTAGCCAGGTTCAGCTGAAGTCTGTTCCTCCCCATCCAGACCTGCACCGCCTCCAGACATCGAGACATCACGTTGGGGGCATCACTGGGTTGGTTAAGGGTGGAGATGAAGAGTTGGGTATCATCAGCATATTGATGATATTTCACCCCAAAACCACGGATGCTCTTGCCTAGCGGTTTCATGTAGATGTTGAGCAAAAGGGGCAAAAGGACCGTCCCCTGGGGCACCCCACAAAGAAGGGACCTCAGGATTTAAGTGATTGTCTAGTTAGTAGGACTGCTAAATTCCTCTCACAGTTTCTATATCTGTGCATTTGGTTTTCCTTACCTTTGTAAAACCTTACTTTTCTAACCACTGAATTAATTTTGTTAGATAGGGCCCAGTGTTTAAGTTTGTCAAGATCCTTTTGAAAGATATGATTCAGTGGTTCTGACATCACAACTGCCAGCTTCTTCAGAACATCATCATATAGATATCATTGGTGATATACTCCAATTTTTCCAATACAATGATCCTGTGAGGTAGGCTTGGCTGAAAGTGCATGTTTCTATGCCTGAGACTGGACATTTCAAGACTTAATCAAATACCTTACTCACTACACTATATTTGTACTGAATGTAATATGAAAAATGAAGGAAAAATGAAGTAGCTATACCAGGATAAAAATAGCTGCATTATAAGTAAAAAATAGCAATAGCAATAGCACTTAGATTTACATACCACTTCATAGTGCTTTATAACCCTCTCTAAGCAGTTTACAGAGTTAGCATATTGTCCCCAACAATCTGGGTCCTCATTTTATTGACCTTGGACAGATAGAGAACTGAGTCAATCTTCAGCGAGTAAGAATAAAATTGTTGGCAGTAGGCAGAATTAGTGTTATGACTCAGGGTTGGCATACAAGCAACATGTGCGAGGTGGGATTTTGACAACCTTTATTCAATCACCATCCCCACAATCCAGCAAGTCCCAGCCCATTCTGCGCCTAGAGCTCCGTAGAAGGGAATCCGGCCTTTTTGTCCTGGGAGTGGTCAGAGGATATTTCCATCCCCCTGACTTGGAATCCTCGGCGGTGGAAGATCTGGGGAGTCATTTGAGGCCAGTATGATCGAGCCCCATTGGGAGAGTTGCAGGTTATCGGCGATGATCCTGATGAGGGCCTTGTGGACTGCGGAGACGGCAGTATGGGCGGCGGCTTAGATCTGGTGGCTCCAGCGGCTCAGTGGCTTTGGCGGTTTTGGCGGCTTCGGCTGCTCTAGTGGCATCGTCAGTGACTTCAATGGCTTTGGTGGCTTTGGTGGCTTCGGCGGTTTAGATCTGGTGGCTGTGGCAACTGGGGATTGTGGCTTTGGCTCTGGCGGCTGCGGTTTCGGCTGCAGTTTCAGTGGTTGCGACTTCGGCATTGGTGGCTGGGGCCTCGCTCTGAGGATGATGGTGGCGATGGCGGCTGCAGCAGTGATGCAGGCCCACAGTTGGAATGGCGGCTGGAACTGGGCTCAGAGGTTTGGAGGTGAGCCCGAGGCCACTTTTGACTGTGGTGCAGGCACCGCTGAGGATTGCTGCGGTTGGATTGCCTGGTGCTGTTGTCTGATGGCCTTTTCCATCCTCCGTGCCTCCTCTTGGACTGGGCCCCATCTCCAGTGGCTTTCTGTGCCTGGTTGTTCTGGCACCACTGGAAGGGACACCAATGGACAAGAAAGCCTGGGCCCATTTTCAACTGGGCCATGAATAATGGAGTGGTTTTGTTTTCTTACCACCCGGAGTTCTGGTTTCCTGAGGATTGTTGGGGGCTGTTCCCCCCCCTCTCCCTTTGGTCTCTGCTGGTCTGGCAGTATGGAACTCTTTTGGTCCACCCTTATGTTGTTGTGAGAGGACAACGAGACTGGGTGCATCATTCCTACCCCCTGGCAATAACACCTGCCATGTAACATCATTCCTGATAACCACTGGGGGGCCACGAGCGGTGAGAGCACAGTGGCCAGTCCAGAAGGCTTTACCAACAGCCCCCTGGGCTTCCGTGAGAGGGCGCCTGGGGGTTTGAACGACCCAGTTGGTTGGGACTATGACTATGGCGAGACTGAATCAATCGGACACTTTTCCATCTATGGGCCATCTTTTTCCCTTGTTAGTAGGACATTTATTGTCATGTGCAGATCTATCAGGCTGCAGAATTGCGGGCCCTAAGGGAGTCTCCCCTCTCTTGGGTTTGGCCCGCTGGACTATCCCCAGCCTATCTCGAGGACAGATTGTGGAATCCAGAGAGATGTCATGGTGTGGGAAGGGGTGGGGGTTGGGGTCCAGGGAGGGATAGGAAGAGGGGTCCCAGGACCTCATTGGAGAAATTTTTAGTTCACTTTTTAAAGGGGTTAGGGAGAGGGGTGGATTGTGAAGAGGGAGCTCGGTGCAGCCCGGGACAGGGCCATGGTGGGGGGATGCGGGGGGGGCCTGCAGAGCCCCAGGGATAAGAGTGATCTCCAGGGTGGTTGGGTTCGGCAGGAGTCGACAAGGCGTGGGGCCATATCATGTAAGGGGAGTGCGCCCCCACTGTCTTCAAGCGGTGGCACGCTCCAACCCCTCTGCCTCTTCCCAATTCCCTGGGGATTTGGGATCTAGGACCTCTGGGCTCCGACTGCTGTACCTTAATGCCAGGTCCATGGTTAATATGGCATCCCTCCTCCGTGAGGTGATCGAGGAGGAGGCCGTGGACCTGGCTTGTATCATCGAGACCTGGCTGGGGCCAGAGGGTGGAGTCCCTCTAGTTGATTTATGCCCCCCAGATTTCCAGGCGTTGCACCGGTCTCAAGCCCAGGGAAGGGGTGGGGGGGTAGCTGTTGTTATTTGGGAAACCCTGATTCCAAGGGAGGTCTCTGCTCCGGAGATAAGTGGGTGTGAGGCCCTCCTCTTGAGGTGCGGGCCTGGGGGTTGGATGGGCTTCCTGCTCACATACCTTTCCCCCAGCTATGTGTCAGCTGCCCTGCCTGGGCTTCTTGACACCGTCTTGGGGGTGGCGGTGGAGTTCCCAGAGCTTATGGTTCTGGGTGACTTCAACCTGCCCTCTCTGGGGGCGGCGGCGGGCTTGGCCCAGGAATTCATGGCCTCCATGGTGGCCATGGGCCTGACCCAGATAATTGATGGCCCAACCCATCAGGGGGGCAACACGCTCAACCTGGTTTTTGTCTCGGAGCAGTGGCATAGTGATCTGGGGGATGGTGATTCTATTGCCCATCCCATTCCATGGTCAGATCACTATCTCCTATGGCTGGTTTTCCAACAAGCTGCCCCACACTGCTGGGATGAGGAGCCACATAGATGGTTCTGCCCCAGATGCCTGATGGACCCTGAGAGGTTCCAGGTGGAACTGGGGTCTTTTCCTACATCCCTTATCCACAGCTCTGCTGAGGTCCTGGCGGCTATCTGGCAACAGGCTGCCACAGGGGCTCTCGACAGAGTTGTCCCCATGCGCTCCCTTTCTCGGCGCAGATCCCAGTTGGCTCCCTGGTATACCGAGGAGCTCTGGGAGATGAAGCGCCGTAGAAGGGGCTTAGAGAGCAGGTGGAGGTCGACCCGTTCCGGTTCCGACCGAGCCCAGTTAAGAGCCCATATTAGGACTTACATGGTAGCTATGAGACCAGTGAGAAGGGTTTATTTCTCCGCCCTCATAGCATCCGCAGATAACTGCCCAGCCGCCCTGTTTAGGGTCACCTGCTCCCTCCTACAGCCGGGGGTGGCGGTGGATCCATTATGGGGTAGAGCTGAGGAATTTGGTCAATATCCGCTGGACAAGATTGTTGGATCCGGGAGGGGTTGAGATCTAATTTGCAGTGGTCTGATGTTGAGGATGCAAGTAGTCTAGCCAATGTGTTCTGGACTGAGTTCGATCCTGTTTCTGAGGATGAAGTGGACAGGATTATGCGACGGCTGAGTTCCACCACATGTTTGTTGGACCCGTGCCCTTCCTGGTTGGTATATGCCTCCAGGGAGGTCATGTGCAACTGGCTCCGGTCAGTGGTCAATGCTTCACTAAGGGAGGGTCTCTTCCCTGCCGCCTTGAAACAGACGGTGGTGAGGCACCTCCTGAAGAAGCCTGCCCTGGACCCAGCCATATTGAACAACTTTTGTCTGGTCTCAAACCTTCGCTTTTAGCGAAAGTTGTTGAGAGTGTGGTGGCTCAGCAGTGTCTGCTTTTACTGGAGGAAGCGGACTACCTGGATCCATGCCAATCAGGCTTCCGGCCCGGGTATAGCACAGAGACGGCATTGGTCACGCTGGTTGATGATCTCTGTAGGGCATGGGACAGGGGATTTTCCTCTGTCCTGGTCCTGTTAGACCTCTCAGCAGCTTTTGATACCATCGACCATGGTATCCTGTTGCAGCGTCTCGGGGGGTTGGGAGTGGGAGGCACTGTTTTACAGTAGTTCTCCTCCTTCCTCTTGGGACGCTCCCAATCAGTGTTGGCAGGGGGGCAGAGGTTGACTCTGAGGGTCCTCACTTGTGGGATCCCCCAGGGGTCGGTCCTCTCACCCCTCTTGTTCAACATCTACATGAAGCTGTTGGGTGAGATCATCCGTGGCTTTGGGGTGAAGTATCATCAGTACGCTGATTATACGCAGTTATACATCTCCACCCCAGGCCACACCAGTGATGCCCTCTCTTGTGATATCCCATTGTCTGGATGCGGTACGGATCTGGATTGGCAGGAACATGCTTCGGCTCAATCCGGCTAAGGCAGAGTGGTTGTGCATACCGACATCTCGGTCCAGTCATGAGATTCCACCTTTGGTCATGGGGGGAGAGGTGTTGCCTCCCATGGACAGGGCATGGAACCTGGGGGTCCTCCTGGACTCACGGCTCAGGTTGGAGGAGCAGGTGGGAGCCGTGGCCAGGGGGGCCTTTGCCCAGGTCTGGCTGGTTCGCCAGTTACGCCCATATCTGGACCGAGTTGCCCTGCGCACGGTCACTCAGGCACTTGTCACCTCTCAACCCGACTACTGCAATGGTATCTATTTAGGACTGCCCTTGCATACCATCCGAAGGCTTCAACTGGTGCAGAATGTGGCCACGCGGGTTGTGATGGGAGCCTCCCGGTACTCCCATGTTACACCCCTCCTACGCGACCTGCATTGGCTACCAGTTGCCCTCTGAGTGAGATTCAAGGTTTTGGTGTTAACATTCAAAGTCCTACAAGGCATGGGTCCAGGGTATCTACGAGAACGTCTCCTGCCGACATCGAATGCCAACCGCCCTGTACGAGCGCACAGACAGGGCTCCTTGGGGTGCTGTCTGCAACCCAGTGTTGTTTGGCGGTGTCCCCGGGGAGGGCCTATTCTGTGGCAGCTCCCACTTTGTGGAATCAATTACCCCTGGGGCTCCATTTGGCCCCTGACCTTCGCACCTTCCACCATGACTTAAAGACCTGGTTGTTTGGACAGTTCGGGCTATGCTGACTTCTTGCGGGGGGTGGCTTTATTTTAAATTGTGGGGTTTTTAGAATGAATTTGGCTTGTTTATTTAATATTGTTTTAGTTAATCAATTTATTGTATTGTTTTTAGTTGTGAGCTGCCCCAAGTCCTTTTTGGAGAGGGGGCAGCATACAAGTCAAATAAATAAATAAATAAATAAATAAATAAATAAATAAATAAATAAATAAATTCTCCAAAGTTTTTTTCCCCACAGGTTAGTCCTACAATCCAGGACAAGGTTCAAACACATGTGCTCACACATGTTTTGTGCAACTTCCTGGCAGTGAAAGTCCACAGAAGCAGCACCACTCTGAGGCAAGACAGGATCAACAAACTTGGCTTCAAGTTCACAACAAATGTCAAGGCAAAGGATCAAACTTCATTCCATACCAGCAAAGATTCTGAAGGAAAGTTCTTCTTGGAACCATTGAGCATGTTGCCAGAAATACAACACTTGTTCCCAACAAAAGCCCCTCCCCACAGCATCTCCTTAAATGCTATTTTCCAGGTGATCCTCGGGAGGAGAGGTGGGATGCCCTCCTCCCAAGTAGTTGGTTCGCCCTGCACTGATTTTACTTTATCTCCATTCTCCACACTCAGTGGTTGGGTGGGGAAGCATTTGCTCATCTCTGGAATTCCACCCCACCTCTGCTTCACTGCCTGCCCTTTCCATCCCCTTCCCCCTTCCTTGGTCAGCCTGTGCCTCTTTTTCTCCCTGCCTACACTTCCGAAGACTGGGGGATTGTCTCATCCTCTTCCCCAGATCATTCCTCATGAGCCATAGGGGGGACTGCATCCTCCCTCTCTGTTGGCCCCGGCTCCATCTCCTCCTCCTCCTGCTCTGCGAACCTGGGCTCCAATGGGGCCATGACAATTAGCCTGCAAAAAAGCCATGGTGCCACCATGTCTCTTTTTAAAAATAAAATCAATGTGGGACCTCTGTTTGATTTAATTTTTTTTATGCAACTATAAGTAGCTGCAGCCAAGAAATCTTTTGAAAATCCCAATTCTTTAGTCTAAAACATAACTAAGTCAGAATATTCCCATTTGTTAAATAAAAATGAATGTTTGTTTAAGTCTAGTTATCTGTGGATATTTACAATTTCCATGAGCAAATTAAATAGAAGTGGGGTATTAGCATATTGGGAGCTATCTTAGACCATTTATGTTTCAGACATTAAGTAAAATAGGGATAGAATTCACAGAATAGCGTGTTCTCTTTCTCAAAATTGCCTTATTTGCCTGAAAAAAATTATTGCCTAAATTTAAACTAATTTCTCGCAAAGGAAGATTAAACTGCAACAAGAAAAAGATTTTTTAAAAAAAAAAACCACTTTATTTTTACTCTGTTTACTAATTCTCCCAGAATCTAAATAATTTCCCAAATTAAATGTGTGTAATTTTGGGTAAATTTCAATTCTGGGTAAATTATTTCCCAGTGTAAGCCAAACATCAGATAATGTTACTAGAAATCAATTAATGTTACCATGTTTGTTTCTTTGTAACCCATTTAAATAAGTTGTAAATTATCCATTCTCTTTAAATTACTTATTTTATCCTAGAAGCTCCAATTACTTATTTTATCCTAGAAGCTCCAACAAACTATTAATTCCTAGTTTTATGGGATTTACATGTAGCACAGTTGTTAAGTTTGCATGAAGAGTCAGACGCGGAGTGCTTCAACTCAAGAGTTTATTAGTGACTTCAGCTCAGAACGGACCCGTTTGGCTTTGCTGCGGCTGCTACTTATAGCCGGCAGCCGCAGCTGACAGCCAATCAGAGTGCAGGGTTTTCCCACACTTTTTAAACCAATCATTTCTAACACTTTACAAGAACAATTCAAACTAAACCAATGATTTCAAACCTGCATACATAACACCCCTCCCCACTAGGTTTAGTTCATACCCAAACCCCCTTTATCTAATGTATTCTTTTAAATAGGTGGGGCTCTTGCGTGAACGTTGAGACCTACGTGGTTCAGATGTTTTAAGGTTTTTTAAGGTAGTCAGGTGTGGCCTGGGGGTTGGGGACCCCTGCTATATTAGGTGTAGTGTTACTTCTTACCAAGTCACTGCGACCTTAAACATGGAAAAAAAAGTTCCTACATTCCACACAGAAACTATGAGTCATTACAGAATAATAGTTTTTTCAGGAAAACATTTATATTAGTTTCAGCTCTTCTGCAGCAATAAATGTTCCCTGAAGATATTGCATGAAATATAATTTAATTCTTCTAATTATCAAAAGGCTTGACATGAGGAAGATGTATCTTCCCATTTTGTGCCTCCACACTTGCTGGTTCAACTCCATTGGTGGAACACTGAAAAATTAAAAGTAATTTTCCATTGCCTGCTTCCAAGAGTTGAGAGTGACTGGCCCAAGGTCATCCAGCTGGCTTTGTGCCTAAGACAGGACTAGAACTCACACTCCCCAGTTTCTAGACTGGCACCTTCACTTCTACATCAAACTGGCTTTCAATATTCTGAAAGGTGATTTTTAATTGATATCCCTTTGCTTTTTAGCACTGATAGCACTGTATGCTTATATTAAACAAAGCTCTTTTTTCTGATTTAAAGAGGGACTTTAGGATTCTCTTCCCTCCCTGCCCATTCAGGGCTATTTAGGAACAATCAAGACTGGGAAAATGAATTGTTGGCTGTGATATTGTAGAGTATCCTGACACTCTCAATTGATGTATATTTTCTTTCTTGATTGTTCCTTAATTAGAATATTGTTTCTTCCCTGAATATTTAGCCTGTGTTTTTTGTTAATTGTTAAAGAAAATGTGTTCTATGTTAGGGTTAGAGTTAGGGTTTTGGTTGTATCTTTATGTAGCTAGGCATTTTTAAATGAAGTTGCATCTGTTACCCTATAATATATATTATATATTATATTATAATATAATATCCACAGGAAAGCAACCAAGCTCACAGAACATTTCTTCCCAGCTGAAGAACCTCATGGTCAAAAGTTGGCTGGTCATGATCACCATGAGTCCAGTTTCTAGGTATTGCTCAGAAACCCTCTTTGCAGAAGATTGTCTTGGTCTGGATGGAACCAGCATCAGTATCATTCCATCTGGCTCCTGGAACTCTTAAGAGATACATGTAATAGCATTGTTGATTATTTTGACTAGAAAATGAAGGGGAGACAGTCATTCGATCAACACCATCTTGAACTCCACCTAACCCAATATCTTTTAGGATATTTATATCTACCTGTTCAAACAGTGGAAATGCATGACATGGTAAGGCATTTGACCATATATATTCTGGACATCTATAAGTGGAGAGTCATGCTGAAGGCAATCTCTGCATCTCTACAATGAACCTTTTAAGCTTGGAGACAGGCATGCTAAACCAGATTCTGTTTTGGGGGCATGAGCTCAAAGTAAGCTTGAGGATGAAAGTCTTGGCAGTCCAGCTTCATAACAGAGATCTGCAGCAGTTGAAGCCCTTGGCTTGTGAGTAAGCAGATTGCCATCTGTATGACCCAGAGGTGTAGGGGACAATCTATCTAAGTGAAGAAAGCTATTAGTTGCCAAAGTGCACCAGTTGAAGGGCAGAAGATTAAGTCATAGTTGAGAAGAGTGGACTGGCCCTTCCAGTAGAAACTTCTTCCTTGTAATAGCTAGAGCTCCTAATCAGGAATAGGACTGAAGCAGTATTCTTGGCATATTGATTGAACTTGATGTATTGCTGCTGAGTTGTTGTCTCCTGGCCTGCACTGTGGAAAGTTGTCTTCTGTACTTAGTAAGCTACAAGAAGAAAGGAAAAGAATGGGTAAATTGGTGGGGCAACCAATGCAAAGATCAGTCTGTAGGAAGTAGTGCTTGCCAACTGGTAAATCTCTTTTTTTAAAATATGTTTTTATTAAGTTTCTATTGTCTCAACATAAAACATCATAATTTCAACAACATTCTTGGCATCTATACAAGTTCTTATCTTAAATATCTTAACACATTGTATTTATATTTATCTAATATTAATTAATAACTTTAACTATAATCATTATTCCTATATTCTTATATAATTTACAAATTTACATTTTACTTTCTTAAGGCTTCTTACAGTTAGATTTCTTGTCTTATTTTTTAGTTCTGTTTGCTAACCAGTCATACCATTTATTTCAGATTAGGAAGTATTCAGAGTCATCTCTTCCTTTCAATTTCAACATTAACATATTCATTTCGGCACTTTCTGTTACTTTTTGTAATATCAGTTCTTCTTTAGGAATATTGGGAGTTTTCCATACCTGTGCAAAGGCTATTCTGGCAGCTGTTGTGATATGTAACAATAAATATTTTATTTCTTTTGGTATTCTATCTTTAATAATTCCTAAAAGGAAGGTTTCCGGTCTGAGCTCAATCTGATAACCAGTAATCTCTTGTAGCCAGTTTTTAATTTGAATCCAGAATGTCCTAGTCTCGGAGCATAGCCACCACATATGATAAAATATACTGTCAACCTTCTTACATTTCCAGCATTTGGGGCTTGTGCTAGGATAAATTCTTGCCAATCTCATTGGGGCTAAATACCATCTGTAAAACATTTTATATGTGTTTTCTTTGCATCCTGAGGATATAGCTAATTTATAATTTATGTTCCATATATTTCCAACTGGTAAATCTCTTAATCCCAACTGGCATTCTAAGCAACAGGGTACTATGAAGGAAATAACATGATGGCACTCTTGTTAGTTGCATCTAAATGCTAATTTGGTGGAATAGCTCATCTTCCTTAAAAAGAAATTCCCTTTGCTGGGCCTATTTAATCTGTTAATGAAAGAAGCATAAGAACTAGACCTACAGCTCACTTCTCAAATTGATGGCAGCAGCTTGCCATTGACCAGTTATGGTCAATGATGAGGAATGAGTATAGTTTCTGAGACACTAGTTCATTTGGACCATCTTCTGAATGATCCATTCCATTCATTACATCAGTTCATACTCTGGTACTTGAGAAATGCACACTTGAGAAATGCACATTTTATGAGACTCATATAACTCACCTGTCTCTTTCAGTAAACAATGAACGAGAAAGAAAACTCCATGTGATACAGCTGCTGAGTGCTCTTTCATTTATTAAACAATATCACTGATTACAACTCATCTATGGAATCAACTTCCCCTGGAGCTCCGGACGGCTCCTGACCTCCACTCCTTCCGCCGTGACCTAAAAACTTGGCTATTCCAACTAGCCTACCCGGACTGATGGGGACTGATGGAGGGTGTTAAATATATTTTTAAAATATTCTAATTGACAAAGGAGACCTTGGTTTTTAATGTCTTTTAACATTTATGTAATTGTATTGGGACTGTTTTAATTGTAAGCCGCACTGAGTCCCTCAGGAGATAGGGCGGCATATAAGCCTAATAAATAAATAAAATAAATAAATCTGGAAGAGGCTTTATGTGAGGTTATATAATCCCTGTACCATATGAACTGCAGTGGAATTCATCTTTATCCATTCCAGAGCTCTGTGTTCTTCCTCAACACCTTTGACATGGCCAACCTACTTTTATGCACATCCAGAAATGTGGGGTTACAGTCCTTGATCCAGCAAGGTGAAACAGTGTACACTGTCATGACTGCATCTACTTAAAGCACTTACATATGGAGCATGGAGGTGATGCTCTGACCAGCAGCAGATTATGCAGTTCAAACAGAAGCAAAAGATACTACCTCAGTGTACCATTGTCAGAAGGCCTGTAAAATAAGCTACTGCTGTTTGTTGTGAATATTTCTATGGGTAAACTAGATTTTATGTCTGTGGCCTTTGTTGAATATTCAATGAAGAGTGAACAAAGACTTCACTCCAGTCTGCCTTCTTGGTGGGAGAGGAATTATTTTAAAATCATTGGTTAATTTTCCAGGCAGGAAAATGAAGGGATCTCAGCAGTGGTGGGATTCAAACTTTTTTACTACCAGTTCTGTGGGTGTGGCTTGGTGGGCGTGGTAGGGGAAGGATACTGTAAAATCTCCAGTCAGAGGTGATATTTGCTGGTTCTCCGAACTACTCAAAATTTCTGCCACCGGTTCTCCAGAACTGATCAGAACCTGCTGAATACCACCTCTGGATCTCAGTGGCTGAGCTGCCTGACAGTGTCAGAGAGGCACTTCACTTGGTTGTACTGTAATAAAGAGCTGGAGTCACATATCTTGAGTCCTGCCTCTTCAATCAACTCCAACTTAACAACCTTCCCCTCAAACCAACGAATTCATGGATATAATATTAAATATATATATATTTCTGAATGCATGACTGTACTTACTGCCAAGGATAATCTGATTTGTTTGGTCTGCTGTTTAGATACGAGTAAAGTGTGTTTGCACACTGTGCACATTCTTGGTACTTCATGATGTTGAGATTTATATGCATGCATACAT
Source organism: Naja naja (assembly GCA_009733165.1). Taxonomy (NCBI): domain Eukaryota; kingdom Metazoa; phylum Chordata; class Lepidosauria; order Squamata; family Elapidae; genus Naja; species Naja naja. The sequence goes on along the minus strand of CM019151.1, from coordinate 148,535,059 downwards.
GCATACATACATACTTACATACATACTTACATACATACATACATATATATCTGAATTTCAGCATTATGAAGTACCACGAATGTGCACAGAGTGCAAACACACACACACATATATATGCAATGAATGGCTTCATCCTCAAAGATATTCTAGAACAGGGGTACCCAAACTTGGCAACGTTAACAAGTTGAAATCCACAAGTCTTAAGGTTGCCAAGTTTGGAGACCTCTGCTCTAGAAGTTCAGCTGGATGAAAGAACAAGCACAGCACTGCATACAAATACCACTTAAACACATCAAGCCATCATCTATATATTGTAATTATTATTTTTTGAGATCAATATTATTATTGATATGCCATAAGCAGTAATTTATAAGCCACCATGGTTAGTTTTACAAAACAAAGTCAGAATGAAACAATCACATTATAGCTTAGTGCAATTTCTATTTCCAACCAATGACTAAAACACAGTCCCTTTTGAAATTTCATATCTGGAAAGGGATTTGAATTTGCATCACCATAATTTTAATTTACCTTACTAAATTCTATGCCTGAACTGAGATTATATTTGACTTTTGGGAAGAGTGTATAGGCTATATTGCTCAAAATATTAATGTGGACAGAATTAAAAACACATTTCATGTATACTTAATTAGGAGAACATATTTTAGTATATTGTTAAGATAATTTTTCCTTGTGTCACACTAAAATTCATTATTTGGTATTGCCTTTTAAAAGGCTGTGGAAATTTTGGCTAAAACTTTGGGAACTATTTGCCATTATAAAAATCACTTATTATTGTTGCGTACAACAAATGCAGAATATCAACACCCTTCATTTATTGAAGTTCTTCCTAAATTACTAGACTATGACTTGCATACATTAGATATTATTAAGGGATGTAGTTTGTGCATTTCTTTAAGACTTTCATCTCTTTCCACCATAATTTGCCCATAAGGAGAGGCCAAAATTGAAGGAAGCTATCAAAAAATTAATCATGCTCATTAGAAAGTAGATTATAATGCAGATTTCTAAAGCCAGGTATTTCCAGCAACCTCCTGGTGAATAACATCTGAACATTTGATGCCATGATTCTAATTTGGATGAGACAGTTATTGCTTCTCACAAGGCGTCATGTTTCAAATGCTTTCAGATAATCCAGCCAAATATAACTCATTGTAGCATTCACATAATATTTCCCCTGTGCAGCTGAGAGCCGGGGAGCTGGTCAGATCACAAATTGTTCCACTAGATATGCTTGAGGCATACATAATGAGAGCCAGTATCAAAAGATAAAGCAAAAAGGGCACTTTTATGCAAAAAATGCATTAACATAGAAGGAAGAAGTTTATTTCTCCCCTGTAAACTTAACAACCTAAATTATAAACTAGATATGGACAAGTATGGCATGTTCCATAGATAATCTGTGTCTCCTACATCTATTTTATTATTTAACATTACACCATTAAAATGAAATAATAATCTGGATTTTTAATCAGCATGATGATTTCTGTAGTTTTTTTTATAAAAAAGTAAAGATTGGTATAATGTATTATATTTCATCTTCATGTTCATATTTTGCCTTAATCCAACTGTAAAAACAAAAGCCACTGGAGTAAGGCAGGCTTAAATTTGCAGAGTGAATTTATAAATATATATATAGAGTGAATTTATAAATATATATATAAATTAACTCTGCAAATTTAAGCCTGCCTTACTCCAGTGACATTATTTATTTCACCATCACACTTTTGTGGCCCTTGCTGCAATAAAAATAATTAAAAGTTCAGAGCCTTGATAGCAACAAGTTACCCTCTCTATAGCAAGTAGAAAATACACCAGATTAGCTTTTAGTGGAATGCTTAATTCTTGAATTTTCACTGTGATGTTGCATATTATGCCAACATCTTATTTTAAGAAATGTTATAATTAAAGTCACAAACTGGCACATTTCTTTATAATTTTTTAAATAGTTTTGATTAAAATAGTCTGAAATTAAGAATAACAATGGAAAAATGATTTAAAAAATACCCAGCTTTGAACTGGCAGACTTGGTAACAAATATAAAGGGCAGCATCTTAACTGACAGTTCCAGGTGCCTCTTTGTGAGGAGTGATCCCAAGATCACTATTCTCTCCACTGCATTTCTGATGTGCCTGTAAACTGCAGAGGACCTCACCTAAACAAGTGGTAAGAAAGATCTATTTTAGGGTAGATCATTGCACTAGGCTGTACTTTTCTCCAGAAATTGTGCTTGTCCTCTATGCTCTAATATGTTAATCTATTATTATTTTGAATATTGTATTATTGACTAAACTGCTTAGTTGGCTGCATTTGTCCATAGGTTCTAAAGCAACTGAATTAATAATCACAGACTGAACATTTAATAGATTATAATTTTAATGTTGTAGAATGTAACAAATTTGGAATCTTTCTGAGTTTTATTGATCACAAATTAAAAGTAGCTTTAGTATTTTCTGGCCATTTGCGGTGTCATTAGCTGGACAGCACAATCTTATCACCTGAGCATAAACTCCATTGTCTTCAAAGCAACTAGCAATAGCAATAGCACTTAGACTTATATACCGCTTTACAGTACTTTACAGCCCTCTCTAAATGGTTTACAGAGTCAGCATATTTCCCCCAACAATTTGGGTCCTCATTTTACCCACCTTGGAAGGATGGAAGGCTAGCTACAGAACTGCAATTTGAATCTATCAGTTTAACTAAAAGTCTTATTGCATGAAGGATTTGCTCAGAAAAGGAAAAGACTGCTTTTCTCGATAAATTGTTAAAGAAGACCTCTGTTCTGAATGCCAATTTTGGAAATTACCAATGTATTTTTTGTTTCAATGGAAAAACGCTTTTGCGGTTTTTCATTCCTGCAATCATGTTGTTTTCTCTGCAGACCTTGGTAACAGTAAATTCACTCATACCTTTTAGCAAAGGAACTACAGTATGTTCCTTGAGGTTTGGTGACACCGTGATACATCATGAGGTCAAGGATAACATTTCGATATTAGTTACTTAGAAAAAGTGAGATGCATGCCTAATCTAATTCACCTCTTAAAATTCCACATCCTAAAATTGGTCAAAGGAAAGTCTGTTGTACTTCATGTCCATGAATTGTCATTCGTAAATCTGTCCCACATATAATCATTGATGAACAAAATTTCAGAAAAAAACATCAATAATGGGAGTAACTTTAACATAAGGCATCATACATAAGGCCTTAATAATATTATAGCCCAGCATTTATATATCTATAAAATATATTATTAGATTCAAATATTATTTCAGGCTTATGCTTTAAAAACTCTGGGGAAGTAAACTAGGAATGCTGATTTACAAATCTAAATGTTGTTTTCCTAATGGAATGTATGATCTAATAAATGTACTGCAGTATGTAATTATCATGATACAGCAGCTTATCATGATCAACTTAATATAAACTGCTCAAAATAAGTCCCAAATAACAATTAAGTCTTGTTCTGCATAGCATTATGCAACCTGATCCTATATATATTTACTTAGAAGTGGAATGCCCTCATAAAAATGCATTTATTAACCCACTCATGTGCATGCCAGGTAAAGTCCTAATTTAGCCACTGAACTTTATTTCTGAAGTTAAATTTTAAAAGATAGTGCTATAGTCCAGCCATGAGTGGCATGGTGGCCTACTGGTGAAGGTGCTTGCCTTCCATTCAGAGGTGGGCAGCTGCCAGTTCATACAGGTTCACCCAAACTGGTTGCTCCGATTCTGCATGGTTCAGATAGTGCGAGGTTGCTGCTTCTGGGATGAGGGGACCCAGAATGCATCTGGGTCAACCTCACCCAGCTTCTCTTCCTCTCACAACCAGCTTTCCCAGTCTAGCTTCATGCAGGCTTCCTTCCCAGGCCCCTGTCTATTTTCCCCTGGCCAGACAAAGCTAAGCAAAAAGCCAACCTTCACCGGTGCCCAGCCTCAGCAACAGTGGCCTTGGAAAGGGCCTATGTGAGCTGCGCTCCTGCTTGCATGAAGCTAGACTGGGGAGGGAGAACGTGAACCAGGCAAAGGGGCGAGCGAGGGGCATCCACATAATAATAATAATAATAATAATAATAATAATAATAATAATAATAGACTTGTATGCCTCCCTCTCTCCCTAAGGACTCAGGGTGGCTCACAGTATAAAACCCAGTACAATAAAAAACCAATTAAACATTACAAGCCTAATAACAATAAATAATTAAAATTCATTAAAATTATTCTAAAACTACCCCCCCCGGTTCAGTCCAGACCAGCCTGTTGAAAGAACCAGGTCTTCAGGTCACGGCAGAAGGTGCGGAGATCAGGGGCCAAACAAAGGCCCAAAGGGAGCTGATTCCACAGGGTGGGTGCTCCCACAGAGAAGGCCCTACCCCTGGGCACCGCCAGCCGACAATGTCTGGCCAACGGTACCCCAAGGAGGCCCTGCCTGTGGGAGTGTACAAGGCGATCGGCGCGTGATGCCAGCAGGAGATGCTCCCACAAATACCCCAGACCCAAGCCATGTAGGACTTTATATGTTATTACTAATACCTTGAATCTTACCCGGAAGGCAATCGGCAACCAATGCAGGTTGCACAGGAGGGGTGTAACATGGGAGTATCGAGACACCCCTATCAACCTCTGGGTGGTCCGCAAGGGCAGTCCCATGTAGAGAGCGTTGCAGTAGTTGATTCAGGAAGTGACGAGTGCATGAGTGACTGTCCGTAGGGCATCTCGGCTCAGGTAAGGGCACAGCTGGTGAACCAGCCGCACCTGGGCAAATGCCCCCCTGGACACAGCTCCCACCTGTTCCTCCAAACTGAGCTGTGTATCCAGGAGGACGCCCAGGTTGTGCGCCCTGTCCACGGGGGGCAATACCTCTCCCCCCATGACCAACGATGGTATATCCTGAGAGATCCGAGATGCCGGTATGTACAGCTACTCAGTCTTAGCCGGGTTGAATCGAAGCCTGTTCCTCCCCATCCAGATACGCACTGCATCCAGACAGCAGGACATCACGGAGAGGGCATCACTGATATGGTTCAGGGTGGAGATGAAAAGCTGGGTATCATCCGCATATTGGTGATACCTCACCCCAAAACCACGGATGATCTCGCCCAGTGGCAGCACGATGGGCCTGGCGGACTTTCTAAGCCTTCCTAAAGCAGTGAGTGAGTATGTGTGTGCATGTGTGTGTGTGTGTGTGTGTGTGAGAGAGAGAGAGAGATCCAATCCAATCTTTGAGAGTTATATCAGGACTGGTGGCGGTGTGCTCTCTCGCTCTCTCTCATGCATGTGTTCACACAGACACACAGACATACACAGACACACACACACACAGAGGTTGGATCATTTTTCTCCTCCCCCCGCAGAGACCCCTGGATTCCCTCCCCAGCCCTGCCTGTCCCATATAGGTACCACCCACACAAGTGACAGAGTTGGCCACACCCACTCAATCACATGATCCCTCCTAGCCACACCACCCAGCCATGCCCACCCAGCCACTCATTAGGGCAGAGAACAGGTTGTTAAAAAAATTGCAGCCTACCACTGGGGCAGATGTTTCTCTTCTAGGGCACAGATGCCACATAGGTATCAGGAAGGTCATCTGGACAGGAAATGCTCAGCTCCATCCAGTCACCCTAACTCTATATACGTCTATTTAGAAATCCTGACAAGCATATCTCCAGGTTTAAGAATATATGATTGTAGCCTTGCTTATAAATATCACTTCTTTCAATGAATTGCTTTTTGATATATTCAGTCAGGCATCTTAAGGATTTAATGTATCTTTGACCATAATTGATCAACATTCTATAACATGTTTCAAAATCTTACTTTCATACATTGTTTTTAAGCAAAAGAATATTGAAAGTTAGATATTGTAAAATATAAAAGGCTTAAAATGCCATCTTTTGTTTGTTATTGGTTTGTTGTTAACTCTTTTAGGTATTAAAGGTATGCACCTGGGATTTTTCTTCTAATTTCCTCCAAACCACATCACTGTAAGGAAGGATATTAGCAGCTACTGGCTAAAATTAGTTGATACTACTGATTGTAGATTAAGACCTAGATCTCCCAGATGCTAGTCCAGTGCCCTATCTATTACCCCACACTGGATTTTAGGCTGTTTCTGATCCAATACATTAATCAACATGCCATCGGTGGTGCAGCGATTAGAATGTAGTACTGCAAACTACTTCAGTTGTCAGCAGTTTGGCAGATCGAATTTCATCAGGCTCAAGGTTGACTCAGCCTTCCATCCTTCCGAGGTCAGTAAAATGAGGACCCAGACTGTTGGGGGCAATATGCTGATTCTGTAAACCCCTTAGAGAGGGCTGTAAAGCACTGTGAAGCAGTATATAAGCCTAAGTGCTATTGCTATTGCTATCTACACAATTTCTATGGCTAGATAGTGATGGGAGCTTCCCGGTACTCCCATGTTACACCCCTCCTGTGTGAGCTGCATTGGCTACCAGTTGCCCTCTGGATGGGATTCAAGGTTCTGGTATTGACATTCAAAGTCCTATGAGACATGGGTCTGGGCTATTTACGGGAGTGTCTACTGCTGGCATCAAATACCAACCGCCCTGTACGAGCGCATAGGCAGGGACTCCTTGGGGTGCCGTCTGCGACCCAGTGTCATTTGGCGGTATCCCAGGGAAGAGCCTACTCTGTAGTGGCTCCCACTCTGTGGAACCAACTACCTCTGGGGCTCCGCCTGGCCCCTGACCTCCGCACCTTCCGACATGATCTAAAAACCTGGTTGTTTGAACAGGCTGTGCTGTGCTGACTCCTCAGGGGAATGGGTTTTAATCTCAAATTTATTAATGGGTTTTTAGTTAATTTGGCTTGTTGCAATTTAATTCTGTTTTAGCTAATTTAATTTATTGTTTGGTTTTTATCTGTGAGCCGCCCCGAGTCCCTGTAGACTTACTGTATGTCTACCATTGACCCTCTAATCTCTGTTGCTAAGTGAGACAGCTGTTCAGTGAGCTTTCATCCACTTTACGACCTTTCTTGCCACCGTTGTTAAGTGAGTAGTTGCAGCTCTTAAGTAAGTCACATGGTGAAGTGAATCCGGCTTCCCTGTGGACTTCATTGGTCAGGTCGCAAAAGGGGATCACATGACTCTGGGTCACTGAGATCATCATAAATAAGAGTCAGTTGCCAAGCATCTGAATTTGGATCACCTGACCATGCTGCAATCGTCATTAAGTATGAAAAACACTCATAAGTCCCTTTTTCCAGGGACTTATGTAACTTGAATGGTCGCTAAGTCAGTCACACAGTGACTCCCCTGGTGGAGACTGACTCTGAGGGAGAGGAGGAACAGCTGACAGGGAGTGAAAGTGTGGCTCTGGAGGTTGTGGAGGAGGCTGGGGAAGGGCAGAGGCTGGCTGGACAGTCAGAGAAGGAACCAGGCCCATCCCCTCTCCATCCTAAGGCACGCAGGGAGGAGAGGATAAGGAGAGATATGGTCTACAGGGAAGGAGAGGGCCTTGATCCTCTTCATGGGCTGCAGTTGTGACAACTGGATAAGAGGATGGACATGCATATGGGCCAGTGCTGGAAAAAAAGCATGGAAATATCTCTAGTTTATTGTTCCTCTCTGAGTTTGGTGTCCTTCCCAGTGTGTGTTCTGATATCTGTGGATGTCTTCAAGCCCTTATCTTGCCTGGTTTGTGTTGTTTTTTTACTCTTTATAATTTATAGGTATTTTTAGTTTAAATGGCATTTCCTCCTTCTTCTAACTGCTCGTGTGGGAGTTTTTTGTCTCCAGTCAAGGATATTTGGAGCTTGGAAGCAAAGTGAAGGAATAAAAGGGGCTTTACCTGTTTTTTGTGACTGTGTTTATTTTGTATCCCACCCTGGGTCATCACACAGTCGCTAAGTGAATCTAGCTTCCCCAAATCTCCATTGCTAAGAGACACAGCTTTTTAGTGAGCTTGGACCCATTTTATGAGCTTTCTTACCACCGCTGTTAAATGGATCATTGTTTAAATCAGTCAGATGATTAAGAGTTTTGAAAGTGAGGCTATCGGTATGAAGTGCACAGGAAAGCCAATTGGCAACCATCACAATTGTTGGAGCAGTGATATTATAAGGGCATTGGGTTATATGTGCAACTACTCAAGCTGCAGCATCCTGGAATAGCTGTAGCTTCCAAATGTTCTTCAGGGGCAGGGGCAGGTAGCACACACATTGCAATACTCCAGTTGTGATGACCAGGAGTGTAACACAAATTAACAAAATCCAAAATGTAAATAAATATCCTTTAATGCCTCCAACTTGGCTCTACTGTTCAATAATTCTCAGTTGGAGATAAAACGTACTCAAAAATAGTCTTCAAAAGAAAGCAATACAGTTCGAACTTAATAAGCAGATAGAGGTGAAATAAAAAACCAAACAAACTACAATGATGAAATTTCCACAACGGAACAGGATAAGTAATTACCAAATTCAAGGAGATAACAAGGCACAGTCTGTTGGAAGGACGCCAACCAAGATAACTTCAGACCAAAATAAAACATGCTTTGCTTCTGGCAACGCTGTTTTGTAATCATCTCTCTTATATACTAGTCTTCCCAGCTGCAAACAATGAGGAGGATCATGGCCGCCTCCTCTCTCACAAGCCAAGTTGTTTCCTTCTCCATTCCTTCCTGTGTGTCCTAGAATGCAGAGGGGATGGGCCTGGACTCTACCACGGGCATGACACAAGTTGACAGTAAATAAGATATGACTAGACTATGAACAGGGCCTCCTATTCTGCCCTCCTGAACCATAAAGAACCATAAATCGGTGTGACTATACATAAAACGGAATTCTGCAAAGGCCCTTTTGGATATAGCAATAGCACTTGGACTTATATACCACTTCACAGTACTTTACAGCCCTTGCTAAGTGTTTACAGAGTCAGCATATTGCCCCCAACAAACTGGGTTCTCATTTTACAGCCTTCTAAAGGATGGAAGGCTGAGTCAACCTTGAGCCTAGTGAAATTCCATCTGCCATATTGCAGGCAGCTGACTGTCAGCAGAAATAGCCTGCAGTACTGCACTCTAACCACTGTGCCACCATGGCTCCTTGTTTGTTATCTGTTCATAAAGTGGGAACTATGAGTCCAAGCTCGCTTCCAAGATAAAAGCCAGAATTGTATGGGGGAACGTGACCCTATCTAGAACTAAAGCAGCATTTCTCTGGGAATCAGACGACTTTCAAACCCAAAGCTACTCCGTCTTGCTGGGATTAAACCTGATTCAGTGCCTCTCTATCCAGATTCTAGCATCTTGACACTGCAGCATCACTAGGACAGATTCATCTGTTTTATCCTCATTGTAGCAAAATATTTTTTTTCTGTATCAATTAGCTTTAGGGAAAAAAATCAGATTTATTTCCTAAATCTGTTTCATATTCATTGATATAAATATAAATATAAATCCCAGGAAGGGACTGTAGTAAATATAAATTGGCATGAACAAGCTCTCAAATTTAAGCCATGTTCAATCAGGAATTTCTCCTTGAAATTTTGAAGAATAAGAACAAATCACTTTTCACTATATTGGATCAGTCTGAAAAGTGGCCAGAACTGAGACAAAGCAGCTTCCCTTGTTATTTCCTAAGGTTTCTAGGTATTGCTATTTTCAACTCAGCATCTTCAGCCATCATGACCATTGTTGAAAAATACTGAAAGCTGTAGATCAATAACTTTTCGAGGGCCACAACTTCTTTCCCTTGATCTTGCAGAAATGTATCTTCTTCCTAAAAATAAAAACAACAACAATACATCACTGATAGTACTACACTGTATTTTTCCAGGTTAAGCATGAAGCAAGGATCAAGCCTTCTTTTTTGCTCTATGGTGCTGCTGGTGATGTTTAGTAGTAACCATGAAGTTGCTGCAGAAGAAAACTCTCCACAACCTCAAGGATCTTGTGCAAATTGGATGGCTGGAGCACCAGGTCACCCAGGTCATAATGGAGTACCGGGGAGAGATGGACGGGATGGAAGAGATGGCCAAAAGGGAGAGAAAGGAGAGCTAGGTAAGAGGCTTAAAGTTTAGCTCGTTTCTGTGACAACAGTATGCTTGATGTGCAGTATTCTCTAATCTAGTGTCCTCCAGGTGTTTTAGAACACAATTCTGGAGCTCGCTAAGGATTATGGGAAATGTTGTGTAATATATGTGGGTGACACCAAGTGAGTAAGGCTGCTTTAATTCATTTAGATCAGACTTACAGTTTAATGGGATGGAGATGATTATTTATACCATTGTTTCTTAAACTTGGCAACTTTAAAATGTTTGGACTTCAACTCTAGGAATTCCCCAGCCAGTATAGCTGGCTGGGGAATTCTGGGAGTTGAATGCCACATATCTTACAGTTGCCAAGGTTGAGAAACACCAATTTACACCAGAAATTCTCAAGGTAGTCCTTTTTCAAAAATATTACTTTAGATTTATAGGAGGAACATATAGAAATATAGAATGTTATAGATGCCCCAGAAACAGAATGTTGATGTTAAAAGAAAATTTGAATAGTGTTGGTCATGGGTCATTAGGTACATAGAAAGTCAAACAAGGTGGATGAAAGAAAAACTGATGTAGATTTAACTTACTGGAAAAATGTGTTTATTTAAGAATATTGTATCTAGTTTCTCTTTTCTTTTCAGGATTTCCAGTAATATTTGAACAATGTTGCTTGCAGCCTTCCTGGTACCTTACAGATTTGTTTGGCCAGCAACTCTTTCCAAAAACATCTGCCGGAAATTCTGAAAGTTGCTTCCCAAATGCATCTGGACAGGTCATATCACAGCAGATAAACAATTAAAAAGAAATAAAATAACAGTAATAGAATCCAATAATGAAGGAAGGCACAAGGCAAGAACAACGCTGTAAAATACATTCCCAGACTGTATCAAGTAGCATATTTAAAAACAAATTAAACGTGGCATCAGAAATTGAATAAATATATATTGTAGAAGAGGATAATTAGTTTTTACTTCTCATGGCTTTCTCCACTATATTTTTTAACATGGCAGGCAAAAGAAAGAATAGCAGGTAATCAAAAATATAATTTTAAAGTTGAATTCTTCATTGAACCCAGGGAAGAAAAAAATCATGTTTACACCAGAGGTGGTATTTAGCAAGTTCTGACCAGTTCTGGAGAGCTGGTAGTGGAAAATTTTGAGTAGTTCAAAGAACCAGCAAATACCACCTCTGACTGGAGATTTTACAGTATCCTTCCTCTGCCATGCCCACCAAGCCATGCCCACAGAACCAGTAGTAAAAAAATTTGAATCCCACTACTGGTTTATACACATTAACTTTAACCTTCAAAAACTACTAGACAATATAGTAAGATAAAACCCAACAAATTAAGTATGAATTTTAAAAAAAGAAGTGGGGATGACAAAGGAGTAGAAGTTTCTAGGAAATACCATAGACTAAATAACTCAAAATAAAATTAACTTTTTTTATTTTGGGTTTTAGGGAGGTATTGGACTGACTTTGACAAAAAAATATGTATCAACAATTCACTGCTGCAAATCAGTGCATCCTTTTGTTGTGTATAATTATTATTTTAGTTATGTTATATGGTGAAAGTTTTCATAACTCGTGGTTTGACAGATTTCTCTGTAGTTCTAGAAATATGGGAATACATTTTATACAGACAAACTGGGGATATTACATAGGAGAACAAATATATCCTGAACAAATTGTGATTGTTATTAACTGTTTTAGAATGTTAGTGGAAGGATATAAGCCAGGTATCAAATATACAAAAACTGTGATTTAGGCAGGGGAAAATCTATATCAGGATTACATCATAGTGCTGGCTACCCAGCACACATCATTTAATCACAATAGGTCTCAAAAGTTTTAGCAGTATATAGATTTAGCCTTGTCCAGGATGAAGAGACATCATTCCACCTTAATAATAACACACAGTTCCCCTTGGGTAGCATTTAGCACATTGGAGAGCCAGTTGGTTTTGTATAATTGCTTGTCTCATTCCAACAAGTTCTTGATTTACTGCTGCTAGGACATTAACAGTAGTGTTCAAGGACTGTGAAATGAGATCTGCAAATTCATTAACTTTAATCATGATATGCCCCACTCCAGCAGGGGAAATTAAAGATACTCCATAGTCCCAGTATTAAAAAGCATTTCCTTTTTTTTGCCATCTACAGTACCTTCCAAGTATAATAATTTAAAACTACAATAGTGGGCAAAGTATATTGGTGATTGCATGACCTCTGTAGATTAAAATAAATAAGTAAATAGATCAATAAATAAATAAAAGTGGGCAAAGTGGCTTTAAAATAATAATACAACCAAACCATCCCTACGTAACATCTTTTTAGCCAATTGGGGGGGAAGCTAAGGCCATGTACATGTTCCACATGTTCCATATTTGGTGCACCAATTTGCAATCCTGGAGCATTCTCCCAATTTGTAACAGTGACATTGAGCTTTCTTTCTTTTCAATATAAAGTGATTTTGCTATATTTTCCCAATATTGTTTTATCTGTTCTTCCCATCTTGGGATACCTTCTCTCTTTTTTGTGAGACGTTGTCTCCCAACAAAAACTTGCTGATTTTGCTGTCAGAACAAATAAGGGTGTTATGCAAACACAACTATTAAATATCTGCTACCCGTATGTTGCCATTTATGTCATGATTGGTTATGATGCATACTGGCATTTTTAGCCTTCGTCCCTGTCTCATGATAACTAAAAGCAATATTATGAGAATCCTCATCGTCGTTACCATGAAGAGCTTATCATCAGTTAAATAGGATAAAGAGATATTTTAATATCTTCCTAAAAGCATCTAGCTGATAATAATCATGTCCTAATAAAGGCTCTATATACAAAAGGAATCCACCATGTCCATGTACTGGCAAAGCAGAACAAATCCAACTATTATATCTCTTATTTATTGATGCATACTTATGCATCCATGAGAGGTACTGTAACTATTGGTGAGACCTCGGTGTTCTTGAGAAACCACTACAATCAAAACAAATGGCAGACTGAAAAAGATGCTCATTTAGGAGATAAAAGATGGTTAGGGACAAGGGTATCATTATCCTTTTTCTCATTTAAAATAATACTTATTTCTTCTTCTACCAGCTCTTCCATCTTTGCTAGTTTACTAACTGGTTTTTGATAGCATCCTTTCTTTCCTATTAATCAAAATGCCTCCCAAAGTATTCTATTCTGTGCTATCTAACTTTTTTATGTACAGATAATAGATTTTTCCAGAAATAGCTAGATCCATTCCCATTCCTCAATAGAAACACAGCTATCTCCTCCATTACATAAAACAGCATGGAGTTTCCCTTGGTAAACTGATCTCTTACATCAACTAGCACCTGGATTCCCTATACAACTAAACTAGATCTGAGGACAACCTAACCATAGATATAGAAATGCAAATTTCCAAGGTATTTTTTTTCAACTTTTGATACAATTATGATCACAGAACTCGAGAAACAGAGATCTAACTTAATTGCTTTTGGAGTGCCCCTAATAGCACTAGTGCATCTTTAGGGTTACCTGCTTCCAATGGTATCTGTCTATTTAGCAACACATTCTAGGAAACTATTATTTATAGACATATCAGACTCATATACTCTCTACCACCCTCCCTTCCCATGGAACAATATTTCTCGTGTGATTAGAATGGCTCCATATCTTCTGAACCTATCAGGGAGTGGGGCAACTGCAATTACTGATTAATGGGCCTCATAGCCTCATATTTAATAGCAGTTGAATGTGGGGATCTTATTTGTCTAAAACTTGAACACCAAAATTTACAACTATGAGGGAGATGAAGCTAGGAGTCATTCAACCTGATCTTGATGGAGTATTATAACAAAACCCATAACTCTGAGAATATGGGAGAAAGTCCTTGGAGTTCATGAGTAATAAATTCTGATAAACAATCACAGGATTTAACTCCAACTGTAATATTAGTTATAACAGCTGTTATTGCCATTTATAAGAGGATTGTTAATTTTGGTGTTTTGTCCTTCTGAAAGGAAATAGAATGCAGTATAATATAACCAGCTAAGAGTCTTCAGTTGAATGAGAATGAACTATCCTAATAAAAAATCAATTTACTTTATAGGTGGATCTGGTGAAAAAGGAGATAAAGGATCCTTAGGAGTTGCTGGCATTGCAGGTCCTCAAGGAATGCCAGGTATTCCAGGAAACCCAGGATCAAAGGGCGATAGGGGGGAAAGTGCCTCTGTCTATCGATCTGCCTTTAGTGTTGGTTTAACATCCAGAGTTTCTAATATTAATATTCCTATCAAATTTACAAAGATCTTCTACAATGAACAAAATCACTATGATACAGTTACAGGAAAATTCCGAGCCATCATTTCTGGAGTATATTATTTTGCATATCATCTCAGTGTATATGCCTCAGATGTGAAAGTTAGTTTGTTCAAGAAGGACTCAGCAATCATAATCACCTATGACCAGTACCAGAAAAACGATGTGGATCAGGCTTCTGGATCTGTTTTACTCCATTTGGCATCAGGGGATGAAGTTTGGCTACAGTTATATGGAGAAGAAAACAGTAGTGTCTATGCTGATAATGTTAATGATTCAACTTTCATGGGATTTTTACTTTACCCTGATATAAATAACGAGTGATAGAATGGGGATGGAATAGGGAAGATGGAAGAACAGCCAAGCATAACATGGACTCCATTTTACTTGTAGACTTCTGGTAATGTTAGAAACACAAAATAACCTTGAAGGTGGTTCAAATTTGAATGTTTATTGCTTGCATATTATTATTATTATTATTATTATTATTATTATTATTATTAATTATTAGACTTGTATGCCGCCCTCTCTATGGCCTCAGGGTGGCTCACAGAATAAAAAATACAATACAATAAATTAACTAAAAATAATTAAACAGTACAAGCCTAATATTAAACATTAAAACTATTAAAACCATTAAAATTTTTAAAATTTTATGATGATGATTTGTATGTGTATTTATGATAATTTGTATGTGTAAGTCATCAAATATTTGTATTCCTTCACATCACTTTAATGGTTTTCAGTTCACACATTCAGTTGTCTGTCATGCAATAATCAGATAAAATGAAATAAGCATATGCACAAGCATGTGTGTGCATGTACACACACAGACACAAGATTTCAACCTGAACTTATTCAAGATAATGTTATTGTATGTTTATTTATAGTTACAGCAACAAAGAATAAACATTGATTGGATTTACACATTGTATTAAGCCTTAATGGAATTTGGTTTTGGATTAGCATGTAATATAGATACAGCCACTGTGATTCGTAAACCATATTTTATAGCTTGGCATGCTGTGTGAATTTAGCTAATTATGATTTTTTAAATAAACTATGGTAGTACCATGTTGTGTGAATCAAGTCAGTGAGATAAAGCTTTAGCACCACAATTTTCAGAATGATTTTTGTTTAGACCTAAATTAAAACTCATATCTTTGTTCCTTTAATGGTTCTGTCTGGTTTCTTTCTTTTCTTTCTTTCTTTCTTTCTTTCTTTCTTTCTTTCTTTCTTCCTTCCTTCCTTTCTTTCTTTCTTTCTTTCTTTCTTTCTTTCTTTCTTTCTTTCTTGTAATAGTTTCATCATAGATTATAGAAGCCTTTATATTTAGAACTCCAGACATTATATTAAATTATAAATTTTAAAAAATTGTTCACTCATAGTTCTATTTCTTTTGGACTTAAATTATATTATTTTGTAGGAAAATGCTACACGCCAGGGTTAAGTTATTGTTTTATTCAGAAGGTCTGGGTTCTTTGATTAAGGCAGATAATTATGAATTAATGTGGAAAAATTAATCCCTACAAGAACCAACATTGTGAATTCTCAAAAATGGCTGGGTTGATGTTTGGCTATTATAGAGCAATTACTGTTCTCAAGCAATGTGCTTGACACTTGGAAGCCTACTTGGCCAATCTCCCTATGTATAATTCCAAGCTATAAAAACATTCCATATAAGTTAAGTTTGTGTTGTTGTAGAAACAACACAAATTCATACCCCATATTCCACATATATTGAGCCTCCAATAGGGACACAAGGCCCATTTCATAATTCCGTATTTGGTGAGGTATCCAGACATTTTCAATTTATTTTAAGTAGAGCTATTACTATTGAATTAATATGATTCAGTTTCCTTGAATGTGACAAAATGTTGTATCTGCAAAACTCAACATGCATTGATTATTTCAATGGTGTAGTTATAATTTTATGTTTGTTGAATTACTTGAAGCTGAATATTTGCTTTAAGTTGCAGAATTCTAGTCAATGATCATCATTAAAAATTAAGGCATTAAGGCAGAATTGGGACAAAATATGTCTATTCAGTATTCACAGTGAACCCTATGATACATAGTTGCTATTAGTCTATTACAAAGCTATTAAAAAGCCATCTTAGTTGTTCGTAATTCAAAATCTCTACCATACTTTCTGTCATTCATGATTTTTCTTTTCTTAGTTTTTTTCCCTATTAAAAGTCATTATGGAAATGACTTTTAAGAGGTGAGAGTTGCCCATCTGTTTTTAGGTTGGAGATGCAATTTCTCCTTTTTCTGCCACACACAAAAGGACTCTGGTTATTCCATTAAGGTAACAAGAAAAGCTTGTAAAAAATTATTTTAAAGATAATTTGCTCAGAGCTAACGACATATCAGTCATATCCTCACCAAGACTGAATAGTCTAAAGGTCATAAAACTTAAAATAAATGTCACTGCTAGATTTATTAAGATTCATCTCAGTGTTTAAGAATATTTAACATTGCCAGAAAGGAATAATCCACTGTGGATGTTAATATAAAAGAAAATAGTGAGGAATAGTAAAATACAGTAAGACATAACAGAAAATAATTTAAACTATAATTGAAGAATTATTGAAATAATAAGACATTCTAATGTATAACTCAGACTAAACTATGTTTCCCTTGCATGAACATCCTTAAATTAACTTATCTTTCAAAAGTACAGAAAGCAATTTCCAAAAAAAAGTAGAGTAAGTATGAGTATTTGAAAAAAAGTTGTTTGAATGGAGGGAATATATTACAGTAGCTCTTTTAAAATTGAAGTTAAGAAATGGACCTATGTACCAGGTATTCTAGTAAAATTAATCATAAAGCATCAGAAGTGAATCTAAAAGGATATAAAGTCATACATAATTGATATTTTATGCATAATTGATTTGTATTAATATTGTTAGCATCATTATGAGATATATTTTTAAGAGGCATAGCACAGAATCTTAATATATACTAGTACATATTATTCTTTCAAAGTTTAGCCTATTATGAGATGACACTTAGTTCCTTGTAACTCAGTCAGTAACTATCTCTCTTCTATAATTTAGTTTGTTACTTTTGGGTCACTATTTCTGGGAAAATCTCATTGATAAAAAAAACATTTGAAATCTCAAATCTCCCTGCAGTCACTGAAAATATCCACAAGAGGGTGCCAAGCTATCAGCAACAAAGTTACTTCCCAATAGGTTCTCAAGTGCTTGTTTTTTTTAAGACCAGAAATGAACAGAGATGCCAGAAAATAAATTAGATTTTTACCTAAAATCAAAATACAGCTTTCTTTCTTTTATAACTTGATTTGCTTTTATCACTTGAATTCACATAACTGTGATATTTTTTTGCCAATCCATGGAGCTTATTTTTATTTAGAATCCTCAAGTAGGTGGCACATAAATTGTAGTAAATACATGAAATATTAAATGTTAAGAATACACCTGCATGATGGAATATTTCCCATGGCAAACTAATTTTCTGAAAAACATTATTATACCTTTGAAATCTGGGGACTTCAAAATATATTTTCTAAATAGTGAGCTCTAATGAGCTTTAGATAGATTGGTTTAACACAAAACTGACACTTTAGAGCAGTGGTTCTTAACCTGGACGATATCGCCCCCCCAAGGGGCGATTTTGTTTTTCAGGGGCGATGGAATGAAAAGGGCGATGTGGGGGAAGGAATGGAAGGGGCGGTATGGGGCGATGGAGCGAGATATATTGGGAGAGAGAGAGAGAGAGAAATCTATATTGGTAGATAGATAGGTAGGTAGGTAGCCAAAAAGACAGACAGGTAGGTAGATAGATAGGCAGGAAGGCAAGCAGGCAAACAGACAGACCTTTTGGATGGATGGACGGATGGATGGATGGACAGACAGAAAGAATGCGAGAGCGGTAGCACTTTGGGAAAGTGGTGGTGGTGGCTTTTCCCAACATGCTACCGCATTCGAGGCGCTGGTTCAGGTGCGGTACAACAGTCAATGGGGTGAGCCTGCAGGGCCGGCACCTCGAACGTCCCCCTGCCGCTTCTTAGCATCCCCAAGGGGTCCGGCAGAGAGGCGCTAAGAGGCGACAGGGGCGTTCGAGGTGCCGGCCAGCCCTGCAGGTTCACCCATTGACTAGCACTGCTCCAGAGCTGGCGCCTCCAATGCAGAAGCAGTGGCACGTTACGTGCCGCCGTGGCCACGTTCGACGTGCTATCCCCCTCCTGCCTCTTAGCACCCCTCTGCTGGCCCCCTTGGGGATGCTAAGAGACAGCAGGGGGCAGCGTTCAAGGTGCTGGCCCTGCAGGCTCACCCATTGACTGTAGCACCAATCTGGAGCCGGTGCCAAAATGGGTGAAACTGCAGGGCCAGCCAGCACCTCGAACGTCCCCTGCTGCCTCTTAGCGCTCCTCTGCTGGCCCCCTTGGCCTTGGGGACGCTAAGAGGTGGCAGGGGGGGGTGCGTCAAATGTGGCCATGGTGGCACATAACGCACCACTGCTTCCACATTGGAGGCGCCGGCTCCAGAGTGTTACTACAGTCAGTGGGTGAACCTGCAGGGCCGGTGCCTCAAACACCTCCCTGCCACCTCTTAGCACCCCTCTGCTGGCCCCCTTGGGGATGCTAAGAGGTGACAGGGGGGCAGTTATGTTGGGGGAGGGGAGCGATGACAACTTCCTCAATGGCTCAAGGGAGCGATTCTTTCAAAAAGGTTAAGAACCACTGCTTTAGAACACTATCAAATTGAAGTAATAGTTTGATACAGGAACCCCTGTTAATAAGCATAATGTGGCAGTTTGAAGTATGCTAACCAGTCAAGAATGTGATGAGTTTTTCCAAGAGACTGAATTGCTGGGTTTCTCAGCATAATAATAAACTGCTCAAACTTGATTGCAGAAAGTACGATTTCAGCAACAGAGTGGTCAATGCCTGGAATGCCCTACCTGACTCTGTAGTTACATCCTCTAACCCCCACTCCTTTAATCTCAAACTATCCACTATTGACCTCACCCCATTCCTAAGAGGTCTGTAAGGGGCGTGCATAAGTGCACCATCATGCCTCCCATCCCTGTCCTATTGTCCCCATTTAATCATACCTATTTTCTGCATTCTTACTCATGTTTATACTTATACCTATTATTTTGTAAGTGATTGACAAATCAAATAAATAAATAATAAAAATAATGCCTGAGGATGCCAGTGTGCCAATGGACACCACTCTTAGCACTGCTGAAGCTCCCTGGCGTTTTAAAATTAAAAAGTTTAAATTAACTAAAATAATCTCCATTACAAACTAATTTTAAAATATATCTAAATGCAAACACAATAAGAAATTGGCAAGCTACAAATCAAAGCATTAGCCTTCTATCATCATATTTCTTTCAAGCCTGACTCTGAGCTTAGAATGGGGCTTATAATCTCTCTTAGAAAACAGGTGACAGTATAGGTGCCTGTAGGCCAGTACTATGGGGGCCAGTACTATGGGGAGCCAGTACTGTAGGCCAGTACTATGGGGCTGAGGGGGGGATTTGTCTTAAAAATATAAGGATAGGCAGGAATTAGCAATAGCAATTAGACTTATATACCGCTTCACAGTGCTTTACAGCCCTTCCTAAGTGGTTTACAGAGTCAGCATATTGCCCCCAAACAATCTGTATCCTCATTTTACCAATCCCAGGTGGATGGAAGGCTGAGTTAACCTTGAGCCGGTGAGACTCGAACTGCCAAACTGCACAACTGCCAGCCTGCAGTAGTGCATTCTCACCACTGTGCCATCACAGCTTTATAATGGACTATCTCAGGAGGTGATGATTAAATGAAGTGATTGATAACTGATAGAATATTGATGCTTTTGAATTTTGATATTGGAGAAGACTCTTGAGAATATTATGGATAGCCAAGAAAACAAACAAGCATATCATACAAATGGGTCCAGATTTGTCACTCACTCAAATCACTAGGCTTGAATTGCATTATTTTGGTGACATTATCCAAGACCCAGCTGTCTGGAGATGCCTATAAAGCTGGGAAAAGAAGAAAAGAGAATAAGAGCACTACCAGCAGCAAAGTGAATGGATGGACTACATTGGGAACAGGTTATCCTGGAAACATCCAGGTAATGCAAGCAATTTGTCCCAGATTTTTGGTGGGTGCAAAAAGTTTACATTACTATCTATGTACTTGGAAATATTACAATTGGTTTTTATAGCTTGATATGTAGACATTAATATATTTAATATATTGCACCCAATGCCATTCAAAGTATTGTTAAAGAGATAAATTAGAAGGAGTCTTTCAACAATTGTACTTGCCTATTTTTATCTCCATGTTTTAAAAGCTTCTTTTTATTTACTTTTGACAATTAAAACAGTTACAGAAAAAATTCCAGCAGGCTAACATATGGGACTTGGCCTTTTTTAAGTACCATGAAACTTAGTTTCATTTATTTTTGTATTTGCATCTACATGCACTTTATATTAATTTAAGCTGAGCTGCAGTAAATTGCTCAGTGTCACTCATTGTGTGCCTTCCTCCATCCGAGTTCTTCTTTCTCTCTCGGTCTAGGCCACAACTCTCATCAGCTTGGAAAATGGAAGGAGCATAATATGTTTTTGCTAATGATCAACAAAGAAATTAGAAGTGGGTTTAACTATTTTTGCTGTAGTGAGATTTCTAGGGGGGGAGACTCCAGGGGAGGGGCTGTAAGGATTACAACAGGTACAGGCAGCATAAAGAGCTATAACTGAGCAAAATCACAGGCATTCTTAATCAATATTCATAGATGTTCACTGTTTCTGTTGGTAATACAGTGTACTAGTGGTAAATCAGGAATCATAGCTATTATGTCCAATCGTGTCAGTCACAATGTCTTTCTATGTCTTTCTATACTTTGTCTTTATTTTAGTTGGTCAATGTCCAGGTGTTTCTTTGGTCTTTCTGGTTGTTCACGCTTACACTGCTTTTTATAGTCTCTTGCTGCTAATTTGTCCAATTGATAAGTGTTATGTTTCACTATGAAAAGATGTCTCAACAGTTTCAACTCTTCTTGAACACTTTTTAGGTGAAGATATAACCAGAGGTGGTATTCAGCAGGTCCTGACTAGTTCTGGAGAACCAGTAGCAGAAATTTTGAGTAGTTCAGAGAACTGGCAAATACCACCTCTGACTAGAGATTTTACAGTATCCTTCCCCTGCCATGCCCAACAAGCCACGCCCACAGAACCCGTAGTAAAATTTTTTGAATCCCACCACTGGATATAACCCTGAACATAAGATACAACCTTAGAGTAATATTGATTTGATTTGTTGTTCCACAAATATATGCAAATAGAATGATTTTGATTTAGTATGACATTTTCTTCAAATAACGTTCTCAAAGTATTCTCGATGTTTTGAATAAATATTCAGTTGAACAAATGTTCAATTAATTTGTTGCAGGATAATATGGTAATGTTATTTGTTTGAGTTCTTACCTGTGTTTCAGGGAAGTCTAATACTAATCAATTATAACTTGTGCTCAGTTATAATTCATTTTTTGATTTTTGAATACCCATTCTTACAAAGGGATTCTATCGCTACATTTATAGTTATGTATGACTGTTGTCACCATCAGAGCTGACACCAGCCAGAGCATAGAACAACTCAAAGAAGTAGTGCAAGATCAGAAGATGTGGGGAGACCTGGCCCATAGCATGGGAACAGAAGCCATTGGAAGTCCACTTTAAATATGTATCCATCATAACTGAAATTGTTATGCCAATAGGTCCTGTACATCCTATTTCACTTTTTTTCCAGGAAGCAGAGCACTCCTATAGATGAAGGGGAAGCATTCTAGGTATGCTTTGGACATACTATCAATCTGAACAATTCATTGAAGCTATGCAATTTGTTGATCTGTTCCTGACAGCCAGTATATAACGCCAATAAATGAACTTTCAGCTTGGATGATTTGAGTAAAGCTTAATCCCCACATGATACTATAGGAAGTTTGCACCCACCCCTCTCCTAGAAAATTGAAAAATCCTAGGAAATATTTTAAAAAGGCAGAATATTTCCCCTAAAAAGAGTAGAAACTCAAGAGCAGAAACATCTCAGAAGCAGAAGCTCACCCCACCTTTGTTAATGGATGGGCCACTAAGGCCTGAGCCAGAATACTTTACATAACAAAGATCTCCAGGTAAAGGTATAGCAATTGCCCAAGAGCCCTTTCAGTGCATCATCATCCAGCAAGGCTCAACCAAGCCTGGAACTCAGGAAAGCCTACAAAGTTAGCTAAGACCCCTGCCCCTGGGAGTCTGACAGCCAGTTGGATACATTTCTTGCACAGGAATAGGAAACACTAAGGTAGGGCCCAACAGAGGGTATATAAGGGTCTCAGCATCTCGGCTGGTCCTTCTTTTTCTCTTTTCCTTCACCTTGGAGCACGTGATCATCTTCTTTGGAGCTTCAAGCCATGTGGTCCTGTCCACCATTAAAATCATCTTTCCAAATAGCCTTCCTGTTTCCATTGTCTTTTTCCCCACTTGGAACTGAACTAAGAAGGGTGATTCTTCCAACAATACAACAATTCAAACATCACATTTTTTGCTGTGTATTCCAGTATTTTTTTTTATTGTTCTGTATATGTGAGATAGGTTTCTTCTAGTTTCTTGTTGAATACTCTCTATTACCGATATGATAGAGAACAAAATATCAAAGGAGTTTAATTTGATACAGATTTTTCAGCCCGTTCAGCCCAGGGTTTATAAGCTTAAACCAGTGTTTCTCAACCTTGGCAGCCTTAAGATGTGTGGACTTCAACTCCCAGCATTCCCCAGCCATCTTTGAGTTGAAGTCTGCTCATTTTAAAGTTGCCAAGGTTGAGAAACACTGGTTTAGCTACATCTTACAGATGTAAAAGAGAATATATCCCAATTTATTA
Source organism: Naja naja (assembly GCA_009733165.1). NCBI lineage: Eukaryota > Metazoa > Chordata > Lepidosauria > Squamata > Elapidae > Naja > Naja naja. The sequence continues at coordinate 148,511,800 of CM019151.1, read as the reverse complement.
CAATTTCTTCAGCTTAATTCTCTAAATTTGCCTTTCACCACCAAAGTACAGTTCACTTTCTTGTACTATTTTCTGCTTGTCTGCTATTTTTTAAAGCCCTTTCTGGAGCTCTACAATATCTCTAGCAGCAGTATTCACAGTGCTAAAAATTAGCTGTCCTGAATGTTAAATTCACCTATATTAAGCATCTTTTTATTTTTCCCCTGAGTTCTACTGATGAGCCAGTCTCTCAAATCATTATTTAGCCCTTTGCCAAATGTGCAGGATTCAGGTAAGTTTTTCAGTTCAGCTGCATATATGCTGCAAGGAATTCTCCTTTTTGCTTTTTCTAATGTCGCCTGAAACCCACTAGACTTAATAAAAGATGTGGCACAAAATATTGCTGTATTATTTCTAATAGTTCTTTAAAACAAAACGGGGATATATTGGGCTTCTCAATAAGCTGTATGTTTTATCTGGCTGTCGCAATTTAAAAAGGATGCCCTTTTTTCAGAAATTTGCTTCAAAACATTGCTCATATCCTTCTGCATTGTAGTACCTTGTCATATGTGTCATTAACAAACACATTAATTTCGGCCCTCAAATACAGAGGTCTTCCTCTGATTGTTGTGGTCATTTTACTACCTCTTGTTCCCTCTGCAGATAAAGCAAAGCTTGAGAGGCTTTTTAAAAATGGTCCCAACTCATTATCACTGCTGTGTCTTTTTTCCTACTGGCTAGTCAAAGACATTCAAACCAGGAATAGGTTTTTTTCCTGCTTATCTTTCTGAAACATTTAGAATAATCTCCTGTGGGTCTGCAAGAATTATAGGCAGGTCAAGGTGATCAAACAACAGTACAAGATTGCAAACCTGCTTAATCAATCAATCTAGTCAACAATAACCCAATGCACAATAGCATAGGGGACAAGAGATTTAATTTAAAAATGTCAGAGTCCATAGTTGGGAAGACCACATGCTGACCACATGTACACCAGAATTTATTTTGTTTATTTGCTGATATTTCTACCGTGTCCAATTCTCACAGGAATCTGCTTATGACCCAATTTCTTTTTACAGACTACATCAGATTTGTAATCTTTATAATTCTCTCTCTCTTTCTCTGTCTCTCTTTGTCTCTCTGTCTCTCTCTGTGTGTCTGTCTCTCTCTTTCCCATCCATATCTATCTATCTATCTATCTATCTATCTATCTATCTATCTATCTATCATCTATTTAAATTTCTACCCCACCTTTTCATTCAGGAGCAGGAGGTGCATGCCAGCACCACATCCTCCTATTTTTTCCAACCACCATAATCCTGGTTCCTGGTTGGGTTGAGATAAATCACCTAGTGAGTTTCTGAGGCTGATTAGGGGCTACAATCTGGCTTCCCCAGTGTCAATCTAATGCCTCAGCCAATCTAAAGCCTCAGTCCCAAAATGAAAGATTGTATAGACTAATTATCGATCTCATTTGACATTGACATATTTGGGTTTATAGTCCTGATTTTCTATAGTTACTAACAAATATCAAACTTCAGCAGAAATTTAAAACTAGCCATTCCATCTTCTACTACCTGCTCTCAATAGTGGGATGGGTGGGTGTGTGAGATGTCACTTCCTCTCCATCATCTTTTGATAACAACTGATCATTGTACAACATCTGAGATTAATAACTACACAATCTATTCACTCATAAACATGATAAAAATGCTTTATATTGAAGGTCCTGATTAAAAGTAGAATAAAAGTAGATTAAAAGTAGAATAAAACCAAACTTTGTTTTAAGATTTCAAGACCCAAAATTCCAAATAATGTTACTTTTCTTCCTTACTGACCATTCTCTTGAACCTAGAAAGAAAATGATTGGGATAGGATAAGCCAGGGGTTTTTACGTTTTCTAGCAATAAAACCCGTTAGTTAAAAAAAAAGATAATAAATCTCAAACTTCTAATCAAGAGGTAAGTTCTAGTGATAGAAAATTGGCTGTGCTTGAGTGAATTTCTTTCTTTGTCCTTAATCTCTCATGGAAATCCATGAAGTTCCCATCAGAACACAGAACACATTTTGAAACCCCTGAGTCAAGCAATTTGGTTCCTTGAAGAAAATTTGAACTAGCATTCCCATAATCTGCTGCTATTGGCTGTGGAACCATGAGCGTAGAACCACTCCAGGTTGCCTATTTATGAATTAGGCAATGGGCCATAAGACAGCCAAAGGCAAAACAGAGAGAAAGTGAAAGAAAAAGTCACTCTGGATCCATCTTGTCCAAACTTCTGCTGTCCAGATGTGATGTATGTTCCACATCATCCTCAATATGGTACATAGGTTGATATTGTACCAGATTGAAGAAAGATGATTGATCAAATACAGCTTTCTCTACTCTGTTATCTTCCAAATGTTTGAGCTTCCTCCCAGAACCTCTATTCAACATGACCATTCTGTCCAAATATATGGGGTGAAATAGTTTAGGGGAGCCCTACTTATTTAATGTCTTAAGCTGGTGCAAAACTTGAGACAAAAACAGGCATTATTTTACCTGGGAAAGTAATATTTCATTATATTCATGATAGTGTAACTTTTGATATTAAACAAAAGATTGCCCACATCCTGGCTAAATTCATGTGTCACACACACCATACAAAGCCATAACATAATTAGTTGGCTATGTCTTAAAATGCTGTATGGACCCCATTTGTTATGGCTTATTCAATGAGCCACAATTAAGTGAACTATAGTCTAATATCATGTCTAAACCAAACCAACAAATAGAAGCAAAAATGCACTATACCTGACACTAAAGCGTATGAGCACAGTATTCCAGTCTCGAGCCTATTCTAAATTATTGTCTGTAACTGGATTGGTGAGCATTATAAGTGGATTCCATCCATCTGGCTAAGGTGGAAGACCCCTTTCCTACTCATTTCTCCACCAGAATGAAAAGGAAACATATGGGTTTTGCCTTTCTTTTCACAGCCTGACCTACCTGCCTCTCAGCTCCAGGGTTTTTAATCATCCCTCAGTGGGGAGTCCCAAAAAGAATGTTCTAATTGCTAGCCCCATTCCTTTGTACAGCAGGAATCTTGCTCAGTGACAGCAGGATACAGTTCCGCTTCAGAGAACTGTTTTCTATCGCTGCTGGATCTGTCTGCTCAGAGCTGCTTGTGCAATGCAGGGCAATCAATACTTTGACAGAACCCCAGGAAAAGGTCTTGCAATCAAATTAACAGCAAAGAGGCTGGGCTGCCTGTCACCTTGCTTTTGACAGAGAGGTAAAAATCCTGGATGAATAATTGCCTAGAGTTCCTTGAATTTTTTCGTAGCTCAAGCCTGGCTGCTTATTTAGATACTCTTTCATTATTTATATTTATGGGTCCCTTTATCAAGCAAAGTTCTCATGAGGCTATGGAAAAACATGATGCAGTGAAAACATTAAAGGGTAATATGTTTTTATAAAGCAGCAGGTTGAGCGGTAGAGGCTTAAAGAAGGCAAAGAGAACCTGTGGTCCTCCAGATGTTGCTGCACTAGAATTCCTAATACTGTATTTCTTACCACTGCCTCTGTTACGGGGGCCCCCCTGAGACCTAAAACAGATGTCTTCAACACTCTGGCTGAAACCATATTACCACAAGACTTTTTAAAAAGCTTGGAATCTTAAAAGCTAGTACCAGAAAAACACTAGCAAATGTGCTCACCATAACTATGTATTAAAAACATGGTTTGTTGATAAACTGCAGTTTGGTGGGTTCCTGCAGTATCCTAAATCTAGATCTTCAACCTTTTGGCCAGCTGGATACATGTGGAATGCTGAGAATATCACAGAGATGTTCTCTCAGAATTGCTGCTTGACGGTTTGCCCATTCATGATAGAGCTGCAGCGAGAATACAGCTAGTTACAGAGTTTCAGTTTAATAGAACACTGTCTGAACCCAAGTTTCTTTCCTCGCACTGTTGCTTACTTTTTATAGACCAATCTAACATATATCCAAAGAAAACACTGGACTTATGAAGGAGATTAGAGACCCAAAGGCATTCTTGGACATTTTGTCCACTTCCCAGAAAAACAACGGAAACAGTCGGTTGCAGTGAATTGTTTTACTTGGCACTAAGGGGTTATAGACTGATGCTGGTTTCCATGAGACAGCTCACAGCTGACTCTATAGAAGCTTCCATTTATATAATGATTGTACATATACATTATGCATTAGCTGATCAGCAGAAACATTAGCACATTCATAGTTGTGAGTTTGGAAAATCTGCTACACGTGCTTATAATATAAACATTCCTCCTCTGCATCTACTGAAGACCAATTCTGGACAGTCCTGTGCTTAAGGCAGTTGCAAAGCAGAGAAAATTAATTGAAGTTAATCTCTGAGCAGACTTACTCAATATGAAATAGTTATTACTAATACATTATAATACAAGTGCAAATAATAAAATAAATAAATTATCTATACATTAATACATTAGCAAATTTTTGGCTGCTTATAACATCTGTCAATACAAATCATGAAATATCCACTGTATGAAAAATGAACAGAATCAAATAATAAAAGAAACCCAAGGCTGTCACAGAAAAGGTAAACTCATGTCTTGGAAAAAAAAATGTTTTTAATTGCTTATGGAAAGCCGACAGCATAGGGGCAGATTAAAATCTTGAGGGATGTGGGAGCACTTCCAAAGGGCAGGGGCCCCTATGGAAAAACATCATTTGTGTCTTCACCACCTTCATTTCATGAAATGAGGCATCACTGGTAGGAGAAATAGGTCAGATGGGTCATGATCAGTTGGAGGAAGCTGTCCTGCACGTACAGCTTCATTAGTAAACCGTGTCAAATTTTAAAGGTTAAAACCAGCTGTTTGAAATGGACTTGGAAGCAAATAGGAAGCATTTTCATTTTCTAAACACTGGGAGTGCATTCCAGAACCCGACAGCCACACAGGAACATAGAATAACAGAGTTGGGAGGGACCTTGGAGGTCATCTAGTCCAACCCCTGCTCAAGCAGGAGAGTCTGTTCCAAATATTAGTCTCTATCTAGGATTGAGAAGACCTTCTTCCATTTGCTATATAACTGAGCTTCTGGCTGGGGAATTCTAGGAGTTGAAGTCTACATAAAGTTGAGAAACTTTAAGCTAATAGTTGAAAGGACCAATTCTGCTGATCTAAGTAATGGCAGATTCATAGACAAAGAGCCAGTCTTTCAAATACAGGTGAAACTTGAAAAATTAGAATATCGTGCAAAAGTTCATTTATTTCCATAATGCAACTTAAAAGGTGAAACTAATATATGAGATAGACTCATTACATGCAAAACAAGATAGTTCAAGCCGTGATTTGTCATAATTGTGATGATTATGGCTTACAGCTCATGAAAACCCCAAATCCACAATCTCAGAAAATTAGAATATTATTCTGGTGCTTTTGGCAGTGTGGGCAGGTGCCAAGTCCTGCTGGAAAATGAAGTCAGCATCCGCATAAAGTTCGTCTGCGGAAGGAAGCATGAAGTGCTCCAAAATCACCTGGTAGACGGCTGCATTGACCCTGGACTTAATGAAGCACAGTGGACCAACATCAGCAGATGACATGGCTCCCCAAAGCAACACAGACTGTGGAAACTTCACACTTCAAGCATCTTGCAGTGTGTGCCTCTCCATTCTTCCTCCAGACTCTAGGTCCCTGGTTTCCAAATGAGATGCAAAAGTTGCTCTCATCAGAAAAGAGGACTTTGGACCACTGAGCAGCAGACCAGGTCTGTTTTTCTTTAGGCCAGGTAAGACGCTTCTGATGTTTGTTGTTCAGGAGTGGCTTGACAAGAGGAATATGACATTTGAAGCCCATGTCCAGGATCCGTCTGGGTGTGGTGGCTCTTGATGCATTGACTCCAGCCTCAGTCCACTCCTTGTGAAAGTCCCCAACACTTTTGAATGGCCTTTTCCTGACAATCATCTCCAGGCTGCGGTCATTCCTGCTGCTTGTGCACCTTTTTCTTCCGCACTTTTCTCTTTCACATAACTTTCTATTAATGTGCTTTGATACAGCACTTTGGGAACATCCAAGTTCTTTGCAATTACTTTTTGAGGCTTTCCCTCCTTATGGAGGGTGTCAGTGATGGTTTTCTGCACAGCTGTCAGGTCAGCAGTCTTTCCCATGATTGTGATTCCTACTGAACCAGACTGAGAGACCATTTAAAGGCTCAGGAACCCTTTGCAGGTGTTATGGCTTAATTAGCTGATTAGAGTGGGACACTTTGAGCCTAGAATATTGCACCTTTTCACAATATTCTAATTTTCTGAGATTGTGGATTTGGGGTTTTCATGAGCTGTAAGCCATAATCATCACAATTATGGCAAATCACAGCTTGAACTATCTTGCTTTGCATGTAATGAGTTTATCTTATATATTAGTTTCGTCTTTTAAGTTGCGTTACTGAAATAAATGAACTATTGCACGATATTCTAATTTTTCCAGTTTCACCTGTATGTGCTAAGGCTTTTAGGTATTTAAAAGTTGAAAACTAACAAGAAAACTTGTGACCTATTGGGTCAACATGTCAGAGAAATTTCCTTATCAGATTCCTCAATGCCTTTAACAATGGCAGAATTTCTAATGCACTTCCTTCATTGAAATAGTTCTTAAACATTCAAGATGTTTTGAGATGCATCTGCCTTGAAACTAGCCCGTAGTCAAACATCAGGAGTTAACTATAGGAAACGTTTTACTATGTGACATTTTGTATTATGTCATAAAATGTTTCATGGTAATTTTATGTCATAAAATGTTTCATGAAGTTTTCCAGATTTCAATTCCATGGGAGTTCCAGATTTTGGATGTATTCTGTAAGGTAGTCCACTTGATGTATCTTGATTCAAAAATAGTTGCCATATGATGCATCGTTTTGCCCAGGTTTTTTTTAATTCATATTTATATCCCGCCCTTCTCCGGAGACTCAGGGCGGCTTACAGTTTTTGGGATACAACCCAATGCGCTCAGCAATAGCCTTCATTCCATTGTATATGCCTGCTTATTACTAAGTGGCATTTTTTACAAAGTCAGCTTATTGCCCCCAACAATCTTGGGTCCTCACTTTACCTACCCCGAGAGGATGGAAGGCTGAGTCAACCTTGAGCCTGGTGGGATTCAAGCCTGCACTAATTACAGGCAGCTGGAACTAAGTGCTAGGCTATTAACAGCCTGCACCACCAAGGCCAAGTTAAAAGTTGCACTACTGCTACAACCCTGGGAGTTTGGGAAAACACATACAGGTAGTCATATTTATGACATATTTATGACAATTGTCATATTTATGACAATTGCAGTGTCCCAGGCCACGTGGTAACTTTTGTGACTTTCTGACTAGCAAGGTCAATGGGAAAGCCAGAATCACTTAACAACCATGTTACTAACTTAACAGCCACAGTAATTCATTTAACAACTGTGGCAAGAAAGGTTGTAAAATGGGGCAAATCTCACATAACAAATGTTTCATTTAGCAACAGAAATGTTGGGCTCATTTGTGGTCATAAGTCAAGGACTATCTGTAGTTGGTAGAATTATCGAAACTTTCAAATGATACGGAAGCATGAGAATCAATTCCTACAAGACCTCAAAATTTATATAGATTTTTTTAACGATTTGCCTAACATTCAATAAAGCAGGATTTCAGCTAAATAGCATGCCTTTTAAAATCAAATAATTTGTGCTTGTCTCAACAGTGCTTGTCTTGTTCTCTGCACTCATGACAAAGCTTCCATTCATAATCAGCATGGGCACAGTGTTTGCAAATGTTGGGATGATACATCTTAAATATGATAAACTATGGAAATCTGGCACAGAATAACCTGAGAGTTCTTGCTTTTTTAAGAATCTTACAAAGGAACATCTTCTGAAAACACATCTTCTCCATAATATGTTATTATGACAAAAGTAAATATACCCTCTGAGATTCTATCTTCCGTCTCAGATTAATTTGTTATTTTAAATAAACGCTTATTTACTTTACTTTTCTAGCAATAAAAGTTGAGCAACAGTGGCCCTTCAGTTGTTATTGGATTCAGCCCATAGGACCTATTGCCAGAGATGACGTAGAATTTAATGAAAGAACTGGAGGGCACAGCCTCCCAAACCCTGCTTATTGTAAAAAACATTCAAATATACTTAGGAAAACTGCTAAAAGTAAAAGGATAAAAATATAGACTGTAGCTTAACAGGAGTGGATGACTAAACAATTGTAAATTTAAAAGATCATCACACTTTATATATTTTTATTTTTTAAATGTTTAAAATTAGAAGTTTAAGATACGCATCAATAAAAACAAAGGATTTCTTAAAATGAAAAATAAGTTGGTTTCACTAATTCTACTAAAAGGTCCACAAATTAGAGCTATCTGCAGCCATCCAGTTCTACTGCTTAGTCTTTGTTTTTCCCACCATTATGAATTGGTTCCATATTTTATTCATTTTAAAAGGAAGCAAAATGATATTAGAAGAGCTGAATTATGCCACTGTAGAATAAGGCACAGGCCAATATTCCAGACTGTGCTCAGCTGGGTGTCATTTCCTAGCTTGCATTGGTTGATTTAAAAAGCTAAACAGGAATGGACTGGGTTAGTACTTGGATGGGAGACTACCAGGAAAGTCCAGGAAAAGATTGGAAAATTGAATCACCCAGGAAGAAATGACAAACCAATTCTTTATCATTGTGAGAAAGAACGTACCCATAATGATATTATGAGGATCAGAGTTGTGCTTAGGTTTCTAAAATCCTTTTATGGGTAAGTATCAATATTGCTCTCAGACTTATTCTGTGACATGTTTGAGTAAAATTATATGAGGGCATCATAATTGTGGCATTAATATTTAATGTTTTGTATTTTTGCTTTTGTTTTTGTGAGCATACAGAGTTGCCTGACAGTGAGATGGGCAGCATATAAATTTAAAAAGAAACCAGTACTTCTTTATGTAGCCATAGATGAAATACCCTCAAATGAATGAAAACACATTCCAGCTTATTCATATGCAATGAATTATGGATTTTTGAGCTATGAACATGAGAGTTTCTTCTATGTGGGGAGATAATATACTTACAATTTATCTTTTCTAATCCTAATTTTAGAATGATCTAATTGAAAAAAAAACCATTTTTTCAAAATTAAATATTCATTTAGATTTTATTATAGCAAGCCTACACAATTCTACACCTAAACAAATCCTAATGGAAATGAGCTTCATAATTCTCCTCTTCATCCATCTTTAGCCATTTCACAATGCCTTCATGTCTTAGCGACTACGTTCACATTTCCTTTTTGTTTAGAACATAGTCTTTATAAGAAATGTAAATATTCAGCACCACATAGCTGGAAGATGCACTTCACTGGATATCGTCATCATCAAACATATCTTCAAAATCTAAAAAGGTAATGAATACCACACAGAGGTAAATACAACTTCATTATTCTGATTTTAAAAAACATACATAACTGAATATGTCAATTTAATTCATGGGATCTCAACTATAAAAAGTAGGCTTACCACAAAATGCCAAAAAGGGAGACATTTATTGTCTAGATTTTTGCCATCCAGATTTAATAAATACAGCTTAGTAACAGTACAAAATGTATTCCTCATTTTGGAATAAAAAATGTTGAAATCCATTCAATAAATTCATGAGAAATTCAACTGAAAATGAAGGTCATTATGTAAGGCAGGGGTGTCAAACTCACAGCCCACAGGCCGGATGCATCACATGCTGGCCACGCCCACCCCTATTTTAGCAAAAGGGGAAAAGTCGCAATACATCACGTAATGACTTGAGTTTGACACTCCCGATGTAAGGTAAATTCTGTATCATTGTGGGATTCTTGAGCACAGATCACATAATTCAACTCCTTGAGTTATTTTGACATGCTAAAGGATTGATATTTAACCCCCCCCCCAAATTTATTTTATAGCGGGGATTGGACAACCATTTGTGATGTATAGATCAAAGGCCATCAGTTGTCCATTTTACAGAATCAGAATATTGAGTATGGAATACTATGGTAGTCTGGCATAAGCTATCAGTTCACTTAACTCATTCAGCATGCAATGGTTTCCTTATTTCAGTTATATGTTGATTCTAAAAGTTTGCTGTTTTCTATGTTATTAGAAGTAACTTCTGTTTCTACTATATAACATGCTACTATTTGGGTACTGATTATTCCCGTCCCTCAACAGTGGCACAATACCAGAATTGAACTTTTTGGTCCTGATTGCTATTGAGCTATTGCACAATTTGAAGGATACATGTGTATTCTGTGTATACTTCTGTTGCAAAACAGAGGATGTCCCAAGGTTTTCTGCTTAACAGACAATGCATTTGATGATAAATCTTTAAAAGGCTATGTATCCAATAACTCCTGATCAATAAAACATAATGGTCCTAGTGATTGGGCATCATTTGCTTGATAAACTTGAAGGCTTAACATTCCCTCAGATATGTTGTTCTAATATGTTTTTATTTTCAGTAATGTTTCTAGTAAAGCCAGTAAGAAATAACATTTTAAAAAACAGTCAGCAATGACTAAAATAAACATGCTTGATTTAAAATAAAATTGAACACTTACTATTAAAGAAGTCTGCATGTACTGCCTTTTCATTAGCAGCTAGATCCATCAATAAACCTGTACTTCCTCCAGCCTGAAAAAGAATTGGTTTGTCATCTGTGCCAACTTATTCATGTAATAATTATTTAGCTTTAAAGAACTTTCAGTTCTCTAGTTTCTACCTGCTCACCTAAATCTAGCACAATTTAGACAGAATCACCCTAATAAGTTTAATTGCTTATTACTATTATTGAATTGAGATATAAGGACCAACATTATAATGGAAATTATAATTATGTTTGTGCAGCATTTCCTTCTCCTCTCAAAAATCTCACCCATCTAAAAAGCAGAAGCAGGGTGGCGGTGGAATGACAGATAAACATACACAGATGAAAAATGAGTCCGCAAATGATCTTGCCCTTTCCGTCATAAAAAACAAACTTTGTGCCCTGAAAAAGTATGAAAGCCCTTAACAGATTAACAGAGATGGAAGGGACCTTGTAGGTCCTGTAGCCCCATCCCAACCCCCAACCCCCAGCCCAAGCAGGAGACCCCAACACTAAGGATCTTCAAACTTGGCAAGTTTAAGACTTGTGGACTTCAACTCCCAGAACTCCTGAGCTAACATGAATGGAGGAAGAATTCTGGGAGTTGAAGTCCACAAGTCTTAAAGCTGTCAAGTTTGAAGACCTCTGCCTTACACCATTTCTGACAGACGGCAGTCCAGTCTCTTCTTGAAAGCTTCCAGTGCTGAAGCTCCCGCAACTTCTGAAGGCAACTTCTGTTCCATTGGTTGATTGCTCTTTCAGAAAAATTCCTCCTTATTTCTAGGTTGAATCTCTCTTTATTCAGCTCCCATCCATTATTCCTTGTCTGGCCTTCGGGTGCCTTGGAAAATAGCTTGAGCCCCCCCGCCCTCCTCTCTGTGGCAGCCCCTCAAATATTGGAAATATTTCTCGCTTCAACCAGCTCTTTAAAACTTAAAAGCCCACCCTTGTGAAGCATCCAATCTGCCCACCCTTCCTCGTTCAACCAAACACCAATAGTGGAAGACAGGAACTGTCGTTCCTTGCAAAACAAGGCTCTGCCTTAATTGACTGACACAAGGGACCGCAGCGCCGACCACTTCCATCCAAGGACGTCGCGCGACCCCATTTCCGAGGACCAGGAACAAAATAGTCCTGCCCGGGAAGCCTGTCCTCCTGCTGCCGCCGCCGCCTCACCTCGTCAAGATCCACATAAGGCCCCGCACCCTCGGGAAACATCTCGTCCACCGCCGGCTTCATCGCTACCCTCGTTCCTTGGAGCCCACCTACATCCGGCTCCAGAAAAAAAATCTGCTTCCGGCTTCTCTAGGAGTGCGGGAGGAGGAGAGCTCTGTGGTGTTCATCAAGTTCTGGGACTCCGACGGAAGGACCGTAAGAGAAAGGTGGGAAGTCCCATCGGTGCTGGCCGTAAAGATCTTGGGCGTTTCTTCCAAAAAAGCAAGTCAGAGTGCTGCTGCTTTGAGATGCTTTTTTGGGTGTTACGAAAGCTTAGCAGCACTGAATGACTGCATTCGCACAACCATTATTCGGCCAGTTGCAGATTTAAGGTGTACCTTCAGCGTCTCCTTACTTCATTTAACCCTTATTATTTAACCCTTGCAGGTAACAAATCTTGATAGTGGAGCATAAAAACACTCTTTTGTTGCCAGTATGCTGCCCAAACAGGCTAAAGTCAATCATGGATATTTTCTGTCCGGAGCTTGCTACACCCACAAACTTGGGAGTGAGTCTGTTTCTCTTCCATTGTATATAATAATTTTGAAAATTAAGAGAACAAATAGAAATAAAAATAATTGAAAATCATCTAGATTTGGATTTAGATGATAATAATCATACCTCAATGTAGATTAGATTATTTGGTGCCCCCAGTAATAACAGAAATAGGACCTAGAAAAGGGGACCAAAGGACCTGTCCAGGTAGTTGCCAGGAGTCAAGACTGATTTGAAGGCACAAAAACACAAAATAAATTTTACAGTTGGATCCAGGGCATCTGCGTATACAGGTAGTCCTTGCTTAATGACCAGTTGCTAGCGATTTCAAAGTTATTATGTCCCCCTCCCGCCCCATTCAAGGTACTTACAATTCAATTTTAAGTTCCAATGTCTGTACCCACCTCACAATTATATGATCACATTTTGGGCACTTAGCACTGATTCACATTTATAGCCCATTATTTCTGTTGGTTTCTGCCAATGGATATAATGGATTACGGTGATTTGCTTAACAGCCACTGCAAAAAAGGTCATAAATTCAGATTTAATGACAAACTCCCCCATAACACACCCATAATTCTGGGCTCAATTATGTGTTATAAGTGGAGAACAACCTGTAATTCAACCATAAGCTGTATATGTGAAGCCTGACCAAAGAAATATTACATAATTTAGCAGTTAATTTTTTTATATTTCTTCATCATAGTTCAGTTTATATCCAAATAATAATATTTAAATCAACTTAGTTTGTACTAAAATGTACAAAGCTAATGCAGCCACTGCTTCAGTAGTTTACTATACTTTTTTTTAGTGTACTTAATTTAAACTAGAAAAGTCAGGCTATACAACCTGGCTATATAGTTTGATGTGTTTATAGATTTGATTGTCCAGCTATTCAGTTTTTCACTGGGTGGTGTAACTCCAGGGCTGCAGATCTGGTTTCTGCCAATCTTAAGATTAAATTTTGTGCTAACAGAGATTAGCAGAAGCTGGGTTCATGGGCCTTGGACCTGCATCTTTCAGTGAAAAATTGAATAGGTTTTCATGCTAGTCACTTTCATTTTTGTGTTTCACAGAAGATATAGATTAGTAATACATATTAAAATATATTTTAAAAGATAATTTAAAACTGAACATATGCTTCCCTTAAAATATTTATTTGTGATTCCTGACCTAATTTCATACAGTGAGCATTTCACACAGTTTAAGTTCCAGCCTAATTATCTTTTTTACTACTCAGATTACCCAACTTGATAGAAAACATCTGGATCTATAAGACATGCTGATGCACATGGGAACTAAATTAGTTTTTTCTACTTTCTTATCTAGTTCTAATGAAATACCATCCTAGGACAAATTCTTTGCACTGTAGGACACAGGAGCTGCTTAAATGTCAAGATGTATAATTTTATCCAGTTATTTGACATCTAGGATCAGTGAGCTTGACATAAAAAGCCAAATTCAAAAGTCATGTGCAAGTGTATGTGTACTATATATTACTTATGTACACTTAAGATGCATACTTTTAAAAAAAAAAGCTATTCTGAATAGGGGAAGTAATTTTCAACTGGATTTAAACATATTTTTGCGACCACCAAATATATTTGCTTGAGAGCTTTTTGCTCACTCTTCGTTATGTGCGCTAGTTTATTTATTACTAATTATGGATAATTTTTATTCAAATGCAAAAACACTAATATTTTGATCATCTACTTGAAGCCTTGATGATATACCAGTCATTATTTCCTAGACAGCCAAAGGTGCCAATAAACTTTTCAGTTTGTAACTATGGTTGTCTAACAACAAATATTTTAAACTGTCTGCAAGTGCCCCCTACTGTACAGTTTATGAAAACAGTGATTATAAACATAATATTTCTAGGGTTTGGGTGCTTTTGTTGATTGCTAAATAATGAAATATGTTTTCATATTATATCATGATAAAACTATATTTTATTGCATCATCTTAGGAATATTGTATGAACTTTCTCCTCTTATTCTTCCCCAGCCCCCTCCAAAGAAAGCCCTTTTTGCTTATACCAGTTTAATAATGTTGCTTTGGAATTGGCCAATAGGAATATTATTGATTGCTAAAAGATCTATCCATCTCAGTTGTTATGCTTCAGCATTTGAGATTTCTCAGCATGTTTTTTAAAAGGTTAAAATGATGTAGATAATGTTTTAAATTTGAACTCTTTTGCCTGCACTACTGGTCTTTTTGTGTAATAAACCTTAACAGATTGTGATAATCCTTTCTGCAAATCATATCTTTATTTTTATTGATCATGAAACAACCATCCGAAGTACCAGTATGTTTAAATTTATAACTATTTTTGAAGTAACTCAGTGTTCAATTTTTAAAAATTATGATCATTGATTTCAATTTTAGAGTGACCTCCAGAAGCTGGTCAAAACCTAAGGGCATTTTAGGAAGGAAAGAAAAATTGCAATGCACCTTCCCCTTTAAATTATCATCACCATCATCATCATTATTATCATTATCATTATTATTTACAAATAAAGGAAAAGGCCATTTATGTTATCACATTACACCATAATTATCAGATACACTTATACTATACCATTTTGAATTTAAATCACTTGATGTATCTTTTTGCTTCTATTTCTTTACCTACAATGGATACTTACAGCATGAAAAAGAGAAATGAGCACTATCACTGATATTTGACTCTTGGTTTACCGACTTATAAGGAAACCATTGATAAGGGAATGGCTGTATAAAAACAAAAATGGCTTAAAGTTTTTGAGGTATAATTCCATCATATCTTTTTCACCATTTTCTTAGCAATAATATCAGTTCACTTCATATGATGACCCTTTGACATTTCCATTCTCGTTTAACATTTGGGGAGCCTTTGCGCTTTCATTTTTAGGACTGAACCATTCTTCTCTGGAGAGCTTGATATTTGCTTTTGGAGAACTATTTTGGCTACAACTGAGAGGTTCAGTCACAAGGATTAGGTTTGAACTGATGTCTGTTCCTTCAGTCTTCTGCTTTTCCATTCTTGGCAAGACAGGTAAGATTGCAGATAGTTTAAGCAAACCATTATAGCAATCTTCCTCTGATTTGTCAAAATAAGGAGGAGAGAGTTTTAGGCTCTTAAGGTTTGTATTCATGATGTGTATTTGTGATGTTGGCCAGAGTTTCTGTAAGCAGAGCCAGCGGAGAATCTATTCCATTTGTCTTTCGCCCTCTAAGATTAAGAATAAGAGGAAAGTTGTCATTCTATTTACAGAAACTGTCTGGAGTGGCAAATTAAATTTGTTTCAGGATTGAATCTGAATCAGTCATCAGGACCAAAAGTTTATTCTTCCAAGCTTTCAGTCTCATGCTGGTACCCATCATCAAGAACTTGTCTTTCCAGAATATGTGCACTGAACTGTTCTACGCATTGTATTTATATAGCATTTGTTTTTGTCCTTCAACAGAAGCAGCAAATCATGTAGAGTCTGGTGCCTAATGTGGCCTCACTTTGTTTAAAAATTTATTGTTTCAGCTTTTTCTCCTAGTTCTTTTCTTCTTCAAAGGCTGTTAATTGAATGATGAAACTTTCTTGCCAGTATCCAGCTTTTAAAATTAGACTACTGGCTCCTCTTTTTGTGCTAAAGAAATGTATCTATACTTTCCTGCTGAGACCCTTCTACATTACTAGTCAAAAACAGTCTCATACCTGCATGAGTTTATACTACCTCTAAAGTTTTGCCCTAAAGAATTCCAGGAAAGTAGAGCTACCGTATCTGAGCTGCAGAAATTCAGTGAGCTCTAAATGTTAGCAACAGATATGGATAACACAATCATTCATTAAGATTTTTGTAAGTCAAATATGATATTCCTGTGAAAATAGAGGCAAGCATAGCAGAAAAAAAGGTTTGACACAAGCAAGACTGTGGGAGGATGAAGATGATTGCATATCAAAGTTTTAAGAATATCAATTGTCCAATTTAAATTCTAGAAGTTTAGCCACCTTTAGCCCAAAAAACCAAAGAGAGCATATTTGAATAGAATAGAATAGAATAGAATACCTTTATTGTCATTGCATTTTACAAATACAATGAAATTTGAAAGCTACTCCAGGACAGTGCCCCAAACACCACATCACAATCACACTACAGATATTTAAAAATTAAAATAATTAAGATAAAAATAATTAAAAACCTAGTATAAAACCAATCTAAAACATATAGTAAGTTAGATAATTTAAAAATGCCAGTGTATACATAGGGCTAAATCACATATGCATTGTTTGATTCAAGACAATTATTGCCTTGGAAAAGAAACTGTTTCTCAGTCCATTAGTCCTCATTTTAAGACACTTATAGCGTCTCCCTGATGGTAACAGTTCGAAATATGAATGACCAGGATGAGAACAGTCTGTGGAGATTTTTAGTGCTCTGGAGAGGAGTCTGGTCTTCGCAATCTCTTCCAAAGAAGAAAGAGAGCAACCGATGATTTTTTTGTGCTGTGTTTATAACTCTCTGGAGCATCTTTTTATCCACTACAGAGCATCCAGCATACCACACCATTACACAGTATGCCAAAATGCTCTCGTTGGTAGAACGGTAAAAAGTAACCAGCAACTTCTCACCCAGACCACTCTTTTTCAGCAGCCTCAGAAAGTGCAGGCGCTGTTGGGCCTTCTTTGCAGTGGCCATAGTGTGGACCGAGCAAGTAAGGTTGTCAGAAATATGAGTTCCTAGAAATTTAAAACTATGAACTCTTTCCACACAATCTCCATTGATACATAGTGGAAGAGGCTCTGCTTTGCATCATCTGAAGTCTATAATTAATTCTTTGGTCTTTTTGATGTTCAGGGCGAGGTTATGACTCTTGCACCACAAGATCAGTCTGAGAACCTCTGACCTATAGGCCATCTCGTCTTCTCCTGATATGAGTCCCACCAACGTGGTGTCATCTGCAAATTTTATTATAGAGTTAATGGGACAAGAGGGAGTGCAGTCATAGGTGTAGAGTGAATACAAAAGGGGGCTGGAGAGCCAGTGCTGAGAGCAAGAGTGGAGGAAAAATAGCTGCCAATCCTAACAGTTTGGAGTCTGTTAGTAAGAAAGTCCTTTATCCAACAGCAGATGTGAGAGGAGAGGCCCATTTCTAGCAACTTCTTAATCAGTATATCCGGAATGATGGTATTAAAAGCGGAGCTGTAATCAACGAAAAGCATCCTTACATAGCTCCCACTATGCTCCAGATGGTTCAGTGCAACGTGGAGAACCATGGCAATAGCATCCTCTGTGGATCTGTTATTCCGATAGGCAAACTGGTATGGGTCAAGGTTTGATGGGAGGCAATCCTGTATATATTTTAAGACCAATCTTTCAAAACACTTCATAATTATGGGTGTGAGAGCTACTGGTCTATAGTCATTTAAAGTATCAGGAGAGGGCTTTTTGGGAAGTAGAATAATAATGGAAGTTTCAAGACAAGATGGAACAATGGCTTGTGTAGGAGAAAGGTAAAAATATTTGTAAACACACCTGCGAGCTGGTTGGCACATGCTTTGAGTACCTTCCCAGGTACCCCATCAGGGCCAGCGACCTTTTTCACATTCACTACTCTAAGCACCTGCTTCACATACTCTTGTACTGTGAACAGTTGAGTACCGGTGGTTTGTAGAGGCAGTGTGTTCGAAGACCTATTCAGTTCTTCACTGGCAGAAGAACAGAACTGCAAAGAAGCAGTTCAGTACTTCTGCCAGTGAGTCGTCCTTATTGATAGATATTTATTTATTTTATTTATTTATATTTGGATTTATATGCCGCCCCACCTCCGGGGGGACTCGGGGCGGCTTACACAGAAACATATACACAGTGTAAAACTTATTCCAAAATTTGCCCAATACAAATAATTCTAAAATATTAAAATATCCCAGAATTAAAAACCCCAACCCCGCTCAATCCAGTGCGGCCTGTGAAAACAGCCAGGTCTTTAGATCACGGCGGAAGGAGCGCAGGTCAGGGGCCAGACGTAGCTCCAGGGGTAGTTGGTTCCAAAGGGTGGGCGCCCCCACAGAGAAGGCCCTTCCCCTGGGGACCACCAACTGACATTGCCTGGCCGACAGCACCCCCAGGAGGGCCTGCCTATGGGAGCGTACCGGGCGATTGGACCTCGATGCTGGTATGAGGCGCTCCTGCAAGTACCCCGGACCCAAGCCATGCAGGGCTTTATAGCTTAACACCAGCACCTTGAATCTTGCAAGGAGGGCAACTGGCAACCAATGCAAACCGCTCAGGAGGGGTGTCACATGGGGGAATCAGGCCACTCCCATCACCGCCCGCACGGCCGCATTTTGCACCAGTTGAAGCCTCTGCGTAGTCCGCAAGGGCAGCCCCAGGTAGAGAGCATTGCAGTAGTCAAGACGGGAGGCCACGAGCGCATGAGTGACCATGCGTAGGGAATTTTGGTCCAAGTAGGGGCGCAACTGGCGCACCAGGCGAACCTGGGCAAAGGCCCCCCTGGTGACGGCTCCCACCTGCTCCTCCATATTGTGCCGTACATCCAGGAGGACACCCAAGTTGTGCGCCCTATCCACGGGGGGCAACACCTCTCCCCCATGACCAAAGATGGAATTTCTTGGATCCGAGAGGCCGGTATGCACAGCCACTCAGTCTTGTCTGGATTGAGCTGGAGCCGTTCCTCCCCATCCAGATCCACACCGCCTCCAGGCACCGGGACAGCACGGGGAGGGCATCACTGAGGTGGCCCGGGGTGGAGATGTAAAAGCTGAGTATCATCAGCATATTGTTGATACCTGGGGGTATCAACAGGGGTTGCTGCCCCTGTAATTAGTGATGTGTTTAATTCCCTGCCAAGGCTGTCGTGGATCATTATTTGTGAAGTAGTCCTCAATCCGCATGCCCCAGCATGATGGCTGCTTGCTGAGTGATCTCTCTTCGGGTAGTGTTGGTGGAGACGGCTTGTGGCGGTGAGAGACTCTCCTGTTGTTGCCGAGCTCTTCAGCTTTTCTCTCTGAAGAGCTCAGGCATGAATTTGAGCTCTTTTGGGCTCGGTTGGGACCGCTGGCTTGTTTGTCGCCGGGGGTTTGTTCCCGGCGCCAGCCCGGCGGTGAAATGGCGGCTGCTCTATTGGGGGCTCTGGGCGCGTTGAGTGCCTCGGCAGCTTTTTTGCTGGCTGCGGAGGCCGTGGCGAGGCTGTTGGCGGCGGCAGCTTCCTTTTCGGCGACGGGGGCATTGAAGACGATGGAGGTGACGGCTGCGGCGATTAGGCGGCGGCGGTGTTGCTGGCCATCTCGGTGGAGGCCCTGGCCGCAGCGATGGCTCCCTTTGCCGGAGAGGCTGCCGGAGAGGCTGTGGTGGACAATGGAGGCGACGGCTGCGGTGACGGAGGCGGCGGAGGCAGCGGTGGTGACGGCTGCCTCGGCGGAGGCCCCAACTGCAGCGATGGCCTCATTGGTTGGAGAGGCTGCAGCAGTTGTGGTCGCCAGGGTGGTAAAATGGCGATGGGGACTGCTGTGGCGGCGGCGAGTCTACGAGGCCAACGGAGGAGGTGGTTGCTCCAGGGAGGCTTCGGCTGCAGGGACTATGCTGGCCGGGCTACGTTGTTGGCAGCAGCTTGGTTGTAGTGCCTTGGTGCTGCTGCTGCTGCTGCTGCTGCTGCTAGCTTTTGGACTGCTGGCTCCTGGACTGTTTGAGGACCCCCTGGCGATATAGGGGTGTTCTCGTTGGCCCAGTCCCCTGGGTGGCCCCTTCATTCCAGTTGCTCAGAAGACTCTGGTGGGGACCCAGGTGGTTATTTAGACTGAGTCGGTTCTGGCCTGGTGTGGGGTCGGAGTCTGTTATGGGCAAGACCCCCATGGTTGGCCGGTTTTCCATCTGCGATCTTGGTCGTTGGCGATTTTTAACAGCTACGCCATTTTGGATACTTCCTGGTTCTCCTGTCTATTTTGTTCCTCCTTCGACTGCCCATTTTTTCTATTCTGGGCTCGTCCACTATGTCTGTTTTTGGCTGCCTTCAGATCGCCTGAACTCCCTCATTTGCACCTTTGTTGGTGTAGTGTCATCTTTTTTCAGCCACCATGGTTTTTTTCCATCTTTCCATCTATCTCACCTTTTCTTCAGGACACGGTTTCAGGCTGGATCCCATTGTGGTGAGAGGACAATGGGAAGACTATCCCCTCTATTGTGAGAGAATAGGGGGGTTGAACCATCATGTCATCAGCCAATTTTACCCGACCACCGCGTGAGAGAGCGGTGTGCTGCCTATTGTGACTCTGGCCGAACAGGTGTGAGAGGCCTGTTGTGATGGGGACTTTTGGACTGATACCTGGACCGTTTATTCTCCACCTAGGCACTCTTGACATCAGTGCACCATCTATCACTTTGCCGTGACACTCTTTATCTACCCACTATGAATTTTATGATCTATTATTTATGTTGGTTTACTCGCTAGCAGAATTACGGGCCTTCAGGACTGCGCCCTTGTCCTTGAGTTGGCCTGTGGGGTTATCGACAGCTTACCTTAATGACGGATCCTGGGATCCCGAGAGGTGGCATGACGCAGCCAAGGGTCAAATTTTAAATCGGAAAGGGACGACTTTTAAAATTTTTAATTCGTTGTTTTAATGGGTTAGGGAGGAGGTTGGGGGCTCTGCCTCTTTTGGCAGAGTCTGGTTTGTCCAGGCCGGATGGTGGTCTCATGGCGGAGGGCGGGTGAGGGGGCCACGGGTCCGCATTAGGCAGGGTGGGACTGATAATCCCTAGGGCGATTGGTTATGGCAGGGGTGGACGAGACAGAGGGTCATATCATGTCTTGGGAGCGCCGCTATTTACTGGCGGTGGTGGCCCGACCCTCAGGTCTCTGCCCGCCCCCTGGGTCTTCGGTGTGGTCCCTGGGCTTAGGCTGGTGTATGTAAATGCCAGATCCGTAGCCAATAAGGCTCCCCTCCTCCGTGAACTCATTGAGGAGGAGGCGGCGGATCTGGCGTGTATCACGGAGACCTGGTTGGGGCCTGAGGTGGTGTCCCTCTATGTGATCTTTGTCCCCAGGTTTCGGGTGTTGCACCGCCACGCGCCCAGGGTAGGGGTGGAGGAGTAGCGATTGTTATTAGGGAGACTCTGTTTCCAAGGGAGGCCACTGTCCCGCAGATTGGCGGTTGCAAATCCCTCCTTCTGAGGTTGGGCCGGGTGGTCGGTTGGGCCTGTTGCTGATGTACCTGTCCCCAGCTGCGTTGCAAACGGCCCTTCCCGAGCTGCTGGATGCCCTCTCGGGAGTGGTGGTGGAGTTTCCCAGACTTATTGTTCTGGGGACTTCAACTTGCCCTCCCTGGGGATGGCGTCTGGATTGGCTCGGGAGTTCTTGGCATCCATGACAGCCATGGACCTGACCCAGGTGATTCAGGGGCCCACCCATGAGGGGGAACGCCGACCTGGTTTTTATCTCGGGCAGTGGTGTAGTGATCTGGGGGTTGGATCTCCAGTTATTCTACCCCTATCATGGACAGATCATTATCTCCTGAGGCTGGTCTTCCAATATGCTGCTCCTCGCTGCTGGGATGAGGAGCCGACACGATGGTTCCGCCCCAGGCCTAATGGACCCAGAGAGGTTCCAGACGGCCCTGGGGTTTTGCCCACCTCCCTTGCCCACAGCCCGGCCGAGACTTTGGTGGCGCCTGGCAAGAGGCAGCCTCGGCAGCCGACCGGGTTGTCCCCTTGCGGCCTCTCCCTTGCCGGAGACCTCGTTTAGCTCCTTGGTTCTCAGAGGAGCTGGGAATGAAGCGGCAGAGGAGACGCCTAGAGAGTAGGTGGAGGACTAGTCGCTCTGAGTCTGACCGTCTCCAGTTAAGAGCCTATAGTAGGACTTACCTGGAAGCGATTAGAGCAGCGAGATGTACTTACTTCTCCGCTCTGATCGCGTCTGCAGATGATCGCCCTCTGCCCTGTTTAGGGTCACTCGCTCCTTCTTGCAATTGAGGGGAGGAGGGACCCCTGCGGGGCAGAGCAGAGGATTTTAGTTTACATCTGGCGGATAAGGTCGCTCAGATTCGGGCTGGCTTAGACTCTGACTGGCAGGATGTTGACAATGGCGTGGCGACGAGTCTTGTGGATCCGGTTTGGGTTGAGTTTGACTCTGTCTCCCTGGATGAAGTGGACAGGATCATGCGGAGGCTGTCTTCCACCACGTGTTTATTGGACCCGTGTCCTTCCTGGTTGGTTTATGCCTCCAGGGAGGTTACACGCAGTTGGCTCCAGGCAGTTATCAACGCTTCTTTGAGTGAAGGGGTTTTTCCTGCCGCCCTTAAAGAGGCGGTGGTGAGACCCCTCCTTAAGAAGCCTGCTCTGGACCCAACCGTTTTGAATAACTATCGTCCAGTCTCCAACCTTCGCTTTTTGGCGAAGGTTGTTGAGAGCGTGGTGGCTCAGCAGCTTCCGCTGTTCCTGGAGGAAACTGATTACCTTGACCTGTACCAATCGGGTTTCAGGCCGGGCACAGCACCGAGACAGCATTGGTCGCATTGGTGGATGATCTCTGGAGGGCTCGGGACAGGGGTTTTTCCTCTGTTCTGGTCCTTTAGATCTCTCAGCGGCTTTCGATACCATCGACCATGGTATCCTTCTGCGGCTGGGGTTGGGTGTGGGGGCACCGTGTTACGGTGGTTCTCCTCTTACCTTTCGGACCGTCGCAGTCGGTGTTGACGGGAGAGCAGAGGTCCTCCCCGAGGCCTCTTAGTTGTGGAGTGCCTCAGGGGTCGGTTCTCTCACCTCTCCTGTTTAATATCTACATGAAACCGCTGGGTGAGATCATCCGTGGTTTTGGGGTGAGGTATCATCAATATGCAGATGATACCCAGTTGTATATCTCCACCCCAGACCAGATCAGTGATGTCCCGGTGCCTGGAGGCGGTGCAGGCTTGGATGGGGTGTAACAGGCTCAGACTCAACCCGCCAAGACTGAGTGGCTGTTCTTACCAGCATCTCGGGTTTCAGTTGATGTGCCATCTTTGGTCATGGGGGAGGTGTTACCCCGTGGATAGGGCGAGGAATCTGGGCGTCCTCCTGGATGCACAGCTCAGTTTGGAGGAGCAGGTGGGAGCTGTGGCCAGGGGGCTTTTGCCCAGGTTCGGCTGGTTCGCCAGCTTCGCCCTATCTGGACCGAGATGCTCTTGAACGGTCACTCATGCGCTCGTCACGCCCAGGATCGACTACTGCAATGCTCTCTACATGGGGCTTCCCTTGCGGATTACCCGGAGGTTGCAGCTGGTGCAGAATGCGGCTGGGGGCTGTGATGGGGTATCCCGATACTCCCATGTTACACCCCTCCTGCGACCTGCATTGGCTACCGGTTGCCTTCGGGTTTCCTTCAAGGTGTTAGTAACAACTTATAAAGCCCTTAATGGCGTGGGTGCAGGGTACTTGCGGGATCGCCTCCTGCCTGCATCACAGTCCAATCGCCTGTGCTCCCATAGGAGGGGCCTTCTGGGAATACCGTCGGTCAGGCATTGTCGGCTGGCGGCTCCCAGAGCTAGGGCCTTTTCTGTGGGAGCGCCCTGTGGAATCAGCTTCCTGCGGATCTGCGTTTGGCCCCTGATCTCCGCTCCTTTCGCCGAGACTTGAAGACCTGGCTGTTTCAGCAGGCCGGCCTGGATTGACCTGGGGGTGGGTAGTTTTAATTTGTTTGTTTTTAGTGATTTTATTGTTTTAACTTTTGGTAATTTGGACTTGTTTTTATTTGTATTACTGTATATCTTTTTGTATGTTCGCCGCCCTGAGTCCTTTGGGAGTAGGGCGGCATACAAGTCTAAATAAATAAATAAATAAATAAATAAAATCTTCCTTTTATAGTCCTTTTTTGCCTCCTTGATGCCCCGCCTCAGTTCCGCTCTTGCCTTGTTATACCAAACCCTGTCCTCAGACCTGAATGCCTTATCACGTGTCTTGAGAAGTAATTGCACATCTTTGTTCATCCAGGGCTTCTGGTTTGGAAAAATCCGGATGCGCTTATTCCGTATCAACACAGGTCAAGATGTTAAAATGGTACAGTTTCTGTATATTCCTCCAAATCCTCTTGTTCATATAAATTCCAATTAGTATTTGAGAAACAATCCTGCAGCTGATCATGTGCTCCCTCCGCCAGATTTAGATGAGTTTGATTTCAGGCTTAGTTTTCCTTCTGAGCAGGGTGTATGCTCGTATAAGGAACAGTGATAAATGATCTGAAAGTCCCAGATGTGGAAGAGACACTGCTTTGTATGCAAGCTTTACATTAGAATACATATGATCAAGTGTGATGTTTCCCCTGGTGGCACATTTGAGAGAGCGTATTTGCTTAGAAAGTGTCATTCAAGACTTGGCATTCAATATTTTTTTTCATATTCTTCTTGATCGCTGATTTGGGGACTATGATAGGTTGCTCAGGCACAAGCTAAATATGAGCACAAAAATTGCAGCTCAGATAAATAAAAGTCTCCCTTTGAAACTGATAAAGCTTAGTATAACTTATATAATCAGTGGCATGTTTTAAGGTACAAACTATTTTTTTTCCTATCACATTCTACATAATTCCTTTTTGCTCTTAATTATAGCCAACATGTAGCAAATAATCCTCATCCTGTAGCTAGTATCTTAATAATAGAATTTTGTCCCTTTTCACCTCTTGACCTTGGTTTATTGTTTGCTTCAAAGCCATGAGAAAACCAGATGTATAACTGTAACTGCTAATGTTTACACAAAGTAGATGGTACTTCTAAAAAATACTTAATTTTTTGCAGCTACGATTAATCAGAGCCATTACATTTACACCCCATTCTAGGCAAGTGGTATAAATATAGATTAATAATTAAGAAACACATCCTTCCAATCTGTGGAGCAATAATACTATTATACAGTAGAATGAATTTATTTTCCAAAGACACAGTTGTTCTGGTTTCCATTAAGTTTTGCTTTCTCTGTAACATTTACTGTTTATTTACTGTTCAAAAGTTGATTGTTGAAAAAAGCAGAGGAGCATTTAGTGTCCAGTTTAGTGGCAGTAACTGAGGAATGTGCTATTTATAGAA
This sequence comes from Naja naja, assembly GCA_009733165.1. NCBI lineage: Eukaryota > Metazoa > Chordata > Lepidosauria > Squamata > Elapidae > Naja > Naja naja. Next base: position 148,486,431 of record CM019151.1, on the reverse strand, counting down.
AGTTAGGGAGAAAGCTACAGGCTTAGGGAAATAATGAATCCAAGGACTGCCACCCAAATGAAGACGCATATAGAGTATCATGACTTTTGAAATATTCCAGTAATGGAATACTTTTATGAGAAAGCAGATTGGCTTTTTGCAGCTGCAGAAATAAAAACAACAGAGAACTCTCCATGGTTAGTTAGAATGTACTTGCCTCTTGCAGTTTGGAATGAAAATTGGAAATAATAAAGTGCTCCAGTACTACTCTAATCCACCTAGGTGAAAGGGCTCAAGCTTTGAATATTGGTTAAGTTTAGCACTTACCTTCTCAACTTTGAACATTAGATAAATGTGTCCTTATTCTTTCAGTCACTTGACCTCAAATTTTAACTAATTTGTAAAGTTGATGTATTAAGGATGGTTTCATTGAGTCTCACTACTAGATTATAATTAGTTGAACATTGTTGTTGGAATTTCATATGAGCTGAAAAACATTATTTGAATGTAATAAATAAATGTAGGGTTGTTATTCAACTCTGTAACTGCCCTTTCCTTCTTTGTATTTCTTTTCTACTGCTGTAACATGAAAATTCAAGTGAAGGTGCTATATAAATTCTCACTGGAAAAAAGAAATATTTGAAGCATTGTAATTTCACTGAAATTATGAAGATTTATGAAACACAGAAGACTGATGAGAAAGCAGTCTAATCACTGAAGCCCCCTGCAGGCTGTAAGTATAGATATGTCTGTATACAAATCAAGGTATTTCTGTGAAAGACTATGAGGGGATTCTTTTTATAAGCAGAAAAAAGCTCTTCCACTTAATGAAGAACATTTGGCTCCAGTTGAACATCTTGTCATCAATAATCATTTTCTTCAGCCTTTATGACAATCCAAAGGAATGATGAAATTTCTGAGAAGATCAAAGGCCTGTAAAAATCAAAACAAGGAACGTACTGGGCAAAATTCTTAAAATACAAGAATTAGAGAAAAAAATACTGATGGAATGAACAGAAACCCACTCTAAAGTACAATTGCAACTTGGTGTATGGAGTTTGAAACAAGATACTTAAACAAGAAATAGCAACATGGTATCTGCTTTTTATTATTGGTTCAATCACAGGAGTAAACCAACAAGTTCACTAATACCAATGCAATGTGCTTTTATAGAGGAATTGGAACCAGAAACCTAAATATATGCTACCAGCCACTCAATCAGAATTACAGTATGTGCATCAGTTATTTTGCTGTCTAATACATTGAAAACTAAATGTTAGTTATTGCTGTATTTTCTTATAGTGGAAATGATATGTGTCTATTATTATTAGTGTTGTAAAATATTTGGTTTTCCTTATTTTAATAAAATTAACATGATATTATAAGTAGAAAACTTACAATTTCCATAAAGTTCCTTCAAATAGCTTATGAAAATTAATTAATTAATTAATTAATTGATTAATTAATTAATTTGCTTGGACTTGTATGCCACCCTATCTCCTGAAGGACTCAGGGGGGCTCACATCATAAAACTCACAATACAAAAATTAAAAATCAATTAAAAGTTATTAAATTCAAGCCAAACAAAGTCTAAAACCCACGCAAAAGATACTAACATTAAAACATCTAAAAAACCACACACACACCCAGTCCAGGCCGGCTTGTTCGAATAATCACATCTTCAGGCCATGGCGGAAGGAGCGGAGGTCAGAGGCCAACCGCAGCTCCAGGGGCAACTGGTTCCACAGGGTGGGCGCTCCCACAGAGAAGGCCCTACCCCTGGGGGTCGTCAGCCAACACTGCCTGGCTGACGGCACCCCAAGGAAGCTCTGTCTGTGGGCGCGCACAGGGCGATGGGCAGTCGATGCTGGTAAGAGACGTTCCCGCAAGTCCCCTGGCCCCAAGACATGTAGGGCTTTATAGAATCTCACCTGGAGGGCAACCGGCAACCAATGCAGTTCATGCAGGAGGGGTGTAATATGGGAGTATCGGGATACTCCCATCACAACCTGCGCAGCCGCATTCTGCACCAGTTGAAGCCTCTGCGTGGTCCGCAAGGGCAGCCCCATATAGAGAGCACTGCAGTAGTCGACTCGGGAAGTAATGAGTGCATGAGTAACCGTACGCAAGGCATCTCGGTCCAGATAGGGGCGCAACTGGCACACCAGGTGAACCTGGGCGAATGCCCCCCTGGTCATGGCTCCCACCTGCTCCTCCAAACTGAGCCGTGTATCCAGGAGGACACCCAAGTTGCGCACCCTATCCACGGGGGGCAAGACCTCTCCCCCCCATGCATAACAATGGAACATCCTGGATCATCCGAGATGCTGGTACTCACAGCCACTCAGTCTTGGCCAGGTTGAGCCGGAGCCTGTTCCTCCCCATCCAGATCCATACCGCTTCCAGACGACGAGACATCATGGTGAGGGCATCACTGAGTTGGTTTGGGGTAGAGATAAAAAGGTGGGTGTCATCAGCATACTGATGATACCTCACCCCAAAACCACTGATGATCTCACCCAGCGGCTTCATATAGATGTTGAACAGGAGGGGAGAGAGGACTGACCCCTGAGGCACCCGCAAGTAAGGGGCCTTGGGATCGACCTCTGCCCTCCTGCCAACACCGATTGCAAACGACCTGAGAGGTAGGAGGAGAACCACCGCAAAACAGTGCTCCCACCCCCAGCCCCCTGAGGCACCACAATAAGATACGGTCGATGGTATCAAGAGCCTTGGTGGTGCAGGCTGTTAAATGCCTAGCACTTAATTCCAGCTGCCTGCAATTAGTGCAGGCTCGAATCCCACCAGGCTCAAGGTTGACTCAGCCTTCCATCCTCTCGGGGTAGGTAAATTGAGGACCCAAGATTGTTGGGGGCAATAAGCTGACTTTGTAAAAATGCCGCTTAGTAATAAGCAGGCATATACAATGGAATGAAGGCTATTGCTGAGTGCATTGGGTTGCGCTCCAAAAATTGTAAGCTGCCCTGAGTCTCCGGAGAAGGGCGGCATATAAATATGAATAAAAAAAAAGCCGCTGAGAGGTCTAATAGGACTAGGACAGAGGAATATCCCCTGTCACGAGCCCTCCAGAGATCATCCATCAGCACGACCAATGCCGTCTCCATGCTGTACCCAGGCCTGAAACCCGATTGGTTTGGATCCAGGTAATCTGCTTCCTCCAGGAATCCCGGAAGCTGACAAGCCACCATGCTGTCAACAACCTTTGCCACAAAGCGAAGGTTGGAGACAGGACAAAAGTTATTCAAAATAGCTGGGTCCAAGGCAGGCTTCTTAAGGAGGGGCCGCACCACTGCCTCCTTTAAGGTGGCAGGGAAGGATCCCTCACTCAATGAAGCGTTGACCACTGCCTGGAGCCAACTATGTGTAACCTCCCGGGTGGCGTAAACCAGCCAGGAGGGACACGGGTCCAATAAACATGTGGTGGAACTCAGCCTCCACATGATCCGGTCCACTTCATCTGGAGTCACAGGCTCAAACCCATCCCAGATCATATCCACCAGACCCGGCGATACCCCCTCATCAGACTCTAGCCAGTTGGAGTCCAGACCGGCCCGGATCTGAGCAATCTTGTCCAGCAGATGCTGACTAAATTCCTTGGCCCACCCTTGCAAAGGGTCCTCCCGCGCCCCCTGGTTAAGGAGGGAATGGGTGACCCTAAACTATTGCTGAGCGCATTGGGTTGTGCTCCAAAAATTGTAAGCCGCCCTGAGTCTTCGGAGAAGGGCGGCATATAAATGTAATTAAAATAAATAAATAAAATAAATAAACAGGGTGGCCGGGCGATTCTCTGCGGACGCAATGAGAGCAGAGAAGTAAGCATGCTTCGCCGCTTCATCACCCCCAGATAAGTCCTTGTGAAGGATCTTAACTGGGATCCCCAGGGGTTGCAATGCCAGCCTGCATTTTAGAAAAAATAGCTTCTCATAGCAAGTGATACTCCTTAATCTTGAGCAGATTAAACTTGGGGGAGGCAAGATTCTGTAATATAAAAGCCATCTAGAATTGTCTTATAGGGAAGATGGATTCATATAAATTCAGTGAGTGAGTGAGTGAGTGAGTGAGGAAGGAAGGAAGGAAGGAAGGAAGGAAGGAACAGAGAAAATCCTCAGCCTTCCTCTGCTATTTTTTTAAACCAGAGGCAGAATTCCTAGGAAACAGAACGAAATTACTGTGCCTGAGTTAGGAAAAGCTCTACCATCTCCCAGCAGGTTTGATAAATTATTAGAATTAGCTGTAGAGATTTGAACCCCCCTTACATATATAATATTCTTTATTGATTTGAATTTATGTTCAGATTATTTCAGAATTTGAATTTTATCCCCAACCTAATGAAGGTAGCTAAACAGCAAAATCCATAGCAGTTCTCCATCAGATACTGTGTAGCAAGTAGAATATATATTTTAATTGAACTTATTTAACAAACAAAAAGTTATACAGTGCATGTAATTAATTGACAGCATCCACCATCTTGATGTAATGAATGATTAATATACAATTACCTAGCTCATTATACCAGTAATGCAAATTAGCTGCCTGAATTAGTTCAGGGGAAAAGCTCACATTTGTTCAGAACTACTCAATAGCTTGTTCGAATGATGACAAATTGTCCCCTGTTCAAGGACACGGACTGAAATCCTAATGAAACCAAGATCCCTTCTGGACAGCCTGTTGTTGCCTCAGAACTTTTTCAGAACTTACTGTTGTCAATCAATTTAGACAAATAAATAGATGGGAAACAATCTGATTATTTCTCAGAAGATTGGCGCAGAGATATTCATCAGGGTAAACAGTAAGGATGGGAAAGCTTGAAAGGTCTGACCCTGATTTCCAGGACCTGGCACTCAACTGAGGCTGGTTACATAGCAAGAAACAAGAAATGCTGACCACACGGCTCAGGAGTATACATTACAAAATGCCCCATTCTTCCCTTCCCACTGCTGTTAACCAGAAAAAGATGACAGATTGGATCAGTGATCAAAGGTCAGGTCCTGAGGCCAAGGTATGTTAATGGTGAGAGAGAAATAGTTTTCCAAATCAACAGTACAGTTTTTAGGCCTTTAAAGTAGCATAAGACAAAAGATGTGTGTCACTGTGCATTCTGTTTGTAGCTCATGGAGGGGTATCACACTTCTTGCTTTCACAATTCTGGGATTGAAAAAAAAAGAGAGAGAGGTTAAATGAAGCTGTTTGTAGCCCACCTCTGCCTGTAGTTTATAAACCACAGGGATTCATAGGATCTACTAAATCCAAACTTTTTGTTGCTTTTAAAATAACAACAGAAAAAGAAAAGAACAAAACACAGTTGTACATATATTATCAAAAATACATGTGCAAAAAAGTGAAAAAATACAATATAGAATATGATATCTGATTACAATAGTAAACAGTTAAATTCTATATATAATTATCCAAGGCAAATATGCAAGTATGAAATACCTAGTGCATTTAGGTAACTGTCATTCTTATAAATGAATCCCATATTTCATTATTCATATTCATACAAAGTCTACATCTATAGGCAATTCAGTCATTATCAGTAATCAGATCTTCAATCCATTGAGTAAATGGAGCCATATATTTATCTTTTTAATGTTCCAATATCAGTTTTAATTATTATAAATTCATAGAGAATCCATTTACACCATTAGTTTGTCAAAATGCCAGGTATGTAATTCAAGAAAATATTATCCTCTGAAAATTTTAGCTTTTGTTGCACAGTCACATTTATGTAATCCACCACTTTCTCCCAAAACTATAGGACATTGTGTTTTAAAGAAGCATTGTTCCTATTACTTCTCCAACAAAATGCTGTCCTAGACAATCCTTTCCTATACAAACTTAATGGAATCAATTTATGTAGAGGTATATTATCATACAAATGTAAATAGTTGCTTGTCAAGCAGGTTTGGATCCAAACAGGCCCACTGTCAAATAGAAGTATTGCCATGGTTGGTTAAAATTTCCAAATGTGTAAAAATACATGATACTAAAAGGCAAAGAGCACACATCCTGTTTAGAAAATAATCAGATGAATGAGCATTCCTTGTTGGCTTTTGAAGGTGCAGAATATTTTTTTTAAATTCATATTTATATCCCGCCCTTCTCCGGAGACTCGGCAGTTTACAATTTTTGGGATACAACCCAATGCGCTCAGCAATAGCCTTCCTTCCATTGTATATGCCTGCTTATTACTAAGCAGCATTTTTACAAAGTCAGCTTATTGCCCCCAACAATCTTGGGTCCTCAGTTTACCTACCCCGAGAGGATGGGAGGCTGAGTCAACCTTGAGCCTGGTGGGATTCGAGCCTGCAATAATTACAGGCAGCTGGAACTAAGTGCTAGGCTATTAACAGCCTGCACCACCAAGGCCCTTAAATATTAAATATGGAAGTGGGGAAGCAGACTTGGGTTCTTGCCTTGAATATCTTATGGTGTATAATTTTCTGGAGGAGGGTTTGTGAATACTCAAATGGTGAAAATCTGTTCTAGTATACTGCTGAAATCCCATTGGTATCTGTGTGGCTATACTTGCAGGACACATTTGCCAGTGATTATCTTAACCCTATTTTGTGTAATTAAAAGCCAATTTTATGGGTCTACATGATATGCTCAACCATAAAATTGACCGCATGGACTAGATTTGCTTGCTACAGTAGGTTAAAACATGATTAAATAGTTTGTGGTGCAGCATGATGTGCAAAACCAAGTCACACCCTGTCATTTTTAAAACAATTCTCTTATTGTTCTAAGTGAAAATTCAGCAAACTTTTGATTGGATTGCCAGAGGCTAATTACTGTAAAATTGCTTTAGAGACTAAAAAATACTAATTACCCATCTTGTTTTACTTAATGCTTAGCTAGTATTTTGAGGCATTCCTCATTGTTTTCATTTTCTTGAATAAATCCCATTTTTTAACAAACAGAATGTGATCAGTAGGTTTTGTGATATAGCCAGAGAATCTTAAATACTTCACTGTTCACTAGCATGCTGTTTCTGCCTCTTAGACGAAGTCATTTCTCTCTTGATTTTTGTTCTGCGCGGGATTTCGCCGGAACAATAATTTAAAGGGTTTTCCAGATGGTTAAATGCTATTCACTGAAGAAGCTCAATAGCATATTAATATATATGTATGGTGCTTTATAATCTCCATATCTGTCATTTATTTAACTCAGATGGGATGCAATGGAGAGAGAAGTAGAATATTTTAGTGTAGCATAATGCTGAACAGCTGTGCTTGGAGTTGATCATTACTCTTCACGTTGAAAAAAAGTTCAATCATAGTCCCTCACTTAGGAAGGTCTTTTAGTGCAAAAGATTTGGAAGATAACTAACCATAAGGTGAGTTCAATCTGTCCCATATAATAGCAGAATCTACTTTTGAGTCTATTTTGAAAACAAAACAATATAAGATCAAAAGTACTTTGCCCCTCCAGCCTGGTTGATGAAAATGCTGTAATAAAGAATGTTTAAACATCAGCTAATTGGTATCTTCTGTGTTATATTTATAATCAGATTTTTAAATGCTTGTTTTGGAGTACCAATTTCTTCAGTGCTGCAGTACTGATCTGTGCTATAAATCAAACATTATTAGCTTTGTTTTGGAAAAAAATGTGTGTGTGGGGGTAAAGCATAGCCTCTGCCTGCAGGTGGTTTTAGGTGCTAACCTATAATATCTTCAAAAGAGCTGAGAAAGAAGCTGCTGTGCTTAAAATTCTAGCAAACAACTAACCACCATGGCCAGCATGGTTTGTATAAGGGCTTGAGAGATGTATGTCTAAAACATCTGGAGTCATCAGGCTTGACACTGCATGACATAGCTTCTAATACTTGGTTTTAAAATGAAGTCATACACATAAATCTTCTGACCCTGGTGCCCTTCCAGATGTCTTAGAATGCAGTTTCCATAATCCCCAATAAATATGAGGGACATGACCATACTATCTGGGATGAAACTTATTAAAACTTATTAAAATTAGCCTAAGAGATCTGGATGGCAAGTGGTTGAGAAATGTTGAAGCATTGTGTACATGGGGAAGTGCTATTGAAAGCATGAATCTAACTTCCCAAGCAAGGATTAATGAAGTAGGTTTTAGAAAGGAAGTGTATTACAGGAATAGACAATTTCAAGGACTTGTACAGACAGTAGCCAGGAGCTAACCAAAAGCATGCACATGCACGTACACATATAACCGCCCCACTGCAACAACATCAGTTGGCAGACAATTATCAGGAAATTGAAAAGGCATGTAATCAAGTAAACTGATAATTCATAAGTCTACTTAAAATGAAGGTTGCTTATCCAATATAGTTGACATATTATCTTGGGCATAATTTCAATTTCTCCCCATAGCAGACATGTGGCATTTTGTTTTCAAATGTGCGTTGATCGATTTCTAATGTGAAATCCTTTTGGAGAAGCAGGAAGACCAAATAAATCCATTTGCAACATTTAGAGATAAAATTCTAGGTCTGAAACTTTTATTAGTTTTTTCCCCCAAAGCAGATGATTCTGTCTTTCTCTGAACACTGATATACTGATGATATTGTATTTTCAGCTTCATGTAAAAATGACAGAACGGTATTCTCAAAGGGCTAAAAACAGAGTGCTGTGAAATTTCCAAGACCAGCAAGGCAGAATTGGATAAGAAAGCATTCATTCTTTTGGAGAAAGACTGTCAAGAATTTCATCCCACTGTACCCAAAAGACAGCATCAATGTAGTTAAACCAAACCTATATTCAAACAGCATTGGTATTGTGACAACATCTTCAAGTTGCCAGGGTAGATCAACACTGCTCTAGAGAGTTGATCTGCATAACCAGGTTGTCCAATATGAGTATAAGACACTAATTATTTCTTAAGGATAGGGATGTACAATGTTATCCTCTAATAAGAACCCCACCTCATCCCCAGAAAGGCAGCGCTACGCATCTTACCCTCTACTGCATCAAAAGTAGTATTTTCTCATTTGTGTTAGCATCAGCAATGGACTCTGATTTTCTGCACCACTTTAGTTAATTGAAGGCAAACCTTCCACTCCAATTGGCTATGGTGTGCTGTGGAATACTCCTCCTCTCCAGCTTGTTCTGGGTTGCTGGGCTGCCTAGCATCTTCTGATGGACCTTAACTAGTAACTTTCCTTTATTTCATTTCACATGGTTCAGTGAAATATTGAATCAAAATGCAGGTCCACCAGTAGAGTGGGAAAGTCTGTGCATTTTTAAATAAAATAAAAATTTAAATTTCTTTCAACTGAAAGAAATTAACAAGTCATCTGTCACTTTCCTTCTCCAACTGTGATAGAACTGGGAACTGTTGTTTTCATATTTTTTTATTACAGTTTCAGTGGCCGTGGACCTCTCCTCCTTGCCCCACCCAATTGAGAAGACCTCTTCCATTTTCCTCTTCTAGCCAAAGAAACAGAAAGAATAAGAATGTACTGTTTTTTATTAATTTTACTGGTCCATCGGAGGATAGACAGGAACGTGTCAAGTGCAAGGGGGAGTCAATGAAGAATGTCAGCCAATGAATCCATCACAGATGGGTTAAGTATGATGTGGTCAGAATAACAAGTCATCACAGCCAAAACAGAGGAAATGGTTTAAAACCAGAAACTGATTTCTTAAGATTGATCTTTATTTTCAGCCATATTGTGCACATTATCATAGAAGCTTAAGGTTGAAAGTGTGCAAAAATTCCAAGAGTCATATGCTGGGGACAGGAAGCAGAAGAGTAGATGTGATGTCAGGTTTTTTTCTTGAAGCCTGCATTCTTCCTTTGTGATCAGAAAGTGGAAACTGACATCTCTTATCTTCACTATTCAAGAAGAAAGAACTGTTCTTGGATTGTTCTTGATCATTTCTATACAATAATCTAACAGAAGTGTCTATAGGAAACAGATGCATTAAAAAATTGGAAGATCAGTTGAAAGCATCTGGCTTACCTGAAACTATAATTAAAAACTCTTACTTTGAATTGATTGGTAAATTTATATTCAGCTATAGATGTTATGCAAGATTGAAAAGAATTGCTACACAGATGTCTTACATACAGTAAGTCAGATATTGTCAAATGTGAATTCACCTTTATCTACAGTCAGTCCTGGGAATGGAACTGGTTTTTCACTGTCTTATCTTTTTCTACTAAAAGTAAAAAATCATCATATTTTCGGTGACAGAGTATGTATGCAAGTCAATTTTTAGACTAGATGTATTGTCTATAAAGGCTGTGAGAATCTGTAAGAGATGAATCACAAATATAATTTGTGTTTTTGGAACAATAGCTTTTGGTTATGAGCCTAGGTATATTGTCAAATTGGAGCTGAAAAAAATCCGGTGACCAGATCAGTGGTGGCTAACCTTTTCAGCACCGAGTGCCCAAAGCGCACACATGCGTGCACACCCCCAAAATGCAATATGCACGTGTCTCCCGTGTATGCGTCCCATGCACATGTCCCCCGTGCATGTGTGTGTCTCCCGTGCATGCGCGTGCCATAGGTTCACTATCACGGCTCTAGATGGTGATAATTCATTAAAAATGCAATCTCCTTGCCATTTAGTAGCCCCCTGGATTTTGCAGCACTGATCTGGCAGCGTTATGTCAGAAAGCAAGATAACTAAAGTGGCAGAAGATCTTTCTTTGTTTAGCAATAAGGACTAAAGAGAGGGTTCATTAAGTTCATTTTGTAAAAGACTTCTCACTGACCATTTTCCAGTGCTGGGGAACCAGTCCTATCAGAGTTCCAAGTGATAAATCTGGAGGCTTGTGAATTAACTATTGGAGTATATATCCTGGGTGTTAGCCATTCTTTAAACACCTGGTGGATGTAGGAAAATATGGAATGAAATATGTAAAGTTACAATCACCCATATATTTATTTAGGTCTATAAAAAGGGGTTATTATCCTCATTAGGCCTATCTTTGCACTGTCAATAAACCAGTTTGTGCTCTTGTGTATTATAGCCTAGACTCCAGTTAACATGATTCCCTTCAAAGGAAATATTTCCTACAACACTTAACCATGCAATATATGCATTTGCTCATTATTTAATATTTGGATCTGTCAAGTCACTTTGTAAGCTGGAATGGAAGAATAAGGCTCCACAGGTTTCTCTTCTCATACTGCCAATTTGATTAATGTAGGTCATCAACCGAATCAGTTTTACCTTCCAGCTTAATATGCTTGGTAACCTCTCAATAAGGTAATAGAATAAAATACTTTTTCTAAGGATTTTTTGTCATCTAGACAGTGGTTTTGTCATCTAGAGCAGTGGTTCTTAACCTGGGTGATATTGCCCCCCAGGGGGCAATTTTGTTTTTCAGGGGGGCGATGGAACGAAAAGGGGCAACATGGGGGCAAAGGAACGGAAGGTGGGCGATATGGGGGCGATGGAGCGAGATATATTGGGACAGAGAGAGAGATCTATATTGGTAGATAGGTAGGTAGGTAGACAAAAAGGCAGACAGACAGGTAGATAGACAGGAAGGCAGGCAGGCAAGCAAACAGACAGACCTTTTGGATGGATGGATGGACAGACGGACGGACGGATGGATGGACAGACAGAAAGAATGCGAGAGCGGCAGCACTTTGGGAAAGCGGTGGTGGCGGCTTTTCCCAACATGCTGCCGCATTCGAGGCACCGGTTCAGGTGCGGTACAACAGTCAGTGGGTGAGCCTGCAGGGTCGGCGCCTCGAACACCCCCCTGCCGCCTCTTAGTGTTCTCAAGGGGGCCGGCAGATGGGCGCTAAGAGGCGACAGGGCGTTCGAAGTGCCGTCCAGCCCTGCAGGTTCACCCATTGACTAGCACTGTTCCGGAGCCGGCGCCTCCAATGCGGAAGCAGTGGCATGTTATGTGCAGCTGTGGCCGAGTTCGATGCGCCGCCCCCCTGCCACCTCTTAGCGCCCCTCTGCTGGCCCCCTTGGGGATGCTAAGAGGCGGCAGGGGGGCATTCAAGGCGCCAGCCCTGCAGGCTCACCCATTGACTGTAGCACTGCTCCAGAGCCAAAATGGGTGAAACTGCAGGGCTGGCCGGCACCTCGAATGCCCCCCCTGCCACCTCCTAGCACCCCTCTGCTGGCCCCCTTGGCCTTGGGGATGCTAAGAGGTGGCAGGGGGGCAGCACGTTGAATGCAGCCGCGGTGGCACATAACACACCACTGCTTCCACATTGGAGGCACCGGCTCCAGAGCGTTACTACAGTCAGTGGGTGAACCTGCAGGGCCGGCGCCTTGAACGCCCCCCTGCTGCCTCTTAGTGCCCCTCTGCTGGCCCCCTTGGGGACTCTAAGAGGTGGCAGGGGGGCGGTTATATTGGGGGAGGGGGGGATGACAACTTCCTCAATGGCTCAAGGGGGCGATTCTTTCAAAAAGGTTAAGAACCACTGATCTAGAGAAGAAATTGATTAAAGTGGCTGCTTGATTACAAAATCAAATCATTTCCTTTGGAACCAAGTAGCCATGTGCTTAACAATATCGATTACATAACTCATCATCATAGAATCATAGAGCTGGAAGGGATCTCAGAGGTTTTCTAGTCCAACCTTCTACCCAAAGCAGGAGATCTAGTTCCCTTCAGTGTTCACTGTTGACTTAGCCTCCAGGCCCTTATCATCTTTGTTGCTCTTCTCTGAACTATTTGTGGAATACTCACATATACATTATACTCACTAGTATAGAGCTGTGTTGTTACTCCTTGTGATCTTGGTGTTATCCTTCTGTTGATGTGGTCTAGGACCATATTGGCTTTTTTGGCTGCTGCTGCAGCACATAGTGTTCTATCCTTCAAGATTCTGACTATTTGCTGGCATTTTGTTTTAGTTATATGTCCCTATTTCCATTCTCTGGCATGACGCCATCTTCTGGAACATCTTGCCACTAGAGGTTATATCCACCTCTACCCCTTTCCCCTTCCTGAAGGGCCTTAAAATCTGATTCTGCTGGTTGGCTTGGGCCCCAATAGGGACACACTATGCAGGAGTCATCGGTTGAGTGAGTGACAAAAACCCAGGCTTGTACCGTCAGTGCTCTTGATTTTTAAACTTTGTTAATTTTAATGCTTTTAATGCTTTTATATTTGTGCTTTTATGCCATTGTAAGCAGCCCACAGTCACTTTGGATAATGAGATGGGTGAAATATAAATTTAAATAAATAAATAGCCACATGTTTCCTGTTCTACCTAGTGAGGCTGACAGGCTCTCTTCTATGAACATTGCCTGTCATTTATTCAAGGATTCTCTTTCTATTTTTCATCCCTCAAAGTGTTTCCAAATGGTAACCATAAATTACACAAATGCTTTGAAACTAAATTAATAGTCTTTCCTATAAAATGAATTACTTTTTGGTTTCCTGTTTCCCATTATTTCTGCGTATTTGTAGCTACAAAGAAAGTCACCACATATTAGTTGTTTTATAAAGAACAGAATTGATGCATTTTAGTTAGGATATTAATAGAGGGTGAGTAATAAATGTTTTAGGATTGGAAAGTAGCTGTTAAAAATAAAAGTATTTTTAGTGATGAAAAATTGTTTTCAATTAAATGGCATTCAATAAAACATTCAAATTGTTCAATTACTATTTCCAATGCCTTTTTGCTTGAACTTTTTTCTCAAAATCTTTAAAAAAAACACTAAGCCATATAATTAAATTCCAGCATTAATTAATTTTCTGGATATGCCTGTGGCATGTAAGCAGGTCATTCCTGATTCCAGTTTTAAGGCAAATGGGTATAAGCAACACATGCTTTTTGCTGGAGATAAATTAAATGTTCTGGCAGGATGTTTTTCCACAACCCTGGCAAAAGAGAAAAAGAAAGAAAAAAGTTGAACATTTCCCTATATTTCCAATCATCCTATGTTTGTTGCGCAAGACTACTTTTGATACTGTTGGAAAAGTATATGCTTTGGCTTTGAATTTAATAAAATAGAAAGCAGATATCCTTGTGATTGACTCTGACTTTCACTATTTCAGTCTTAACAAGAATATTGGACTACTTGCGGGGTCACTTCTATAAGTTTCATTTAGTGATGGACTGAGAAGGGCTTCTTGCTTGGAAGATTGTGTGTCAAATCTCAGGGGTTTGCTAGTACACCTATCTTAAAAAAATAGATACATTAAGACTGGAAAACATCATGTGTGACTCGGAGATTAGCTTTCTCTTAGACAAACAGCAGGCTGAGTAACAGAGAGACTTAGCGTATACTGTCAAATTTTCTAATTACATACTACTATCCCCCAATGTATCCTGAAGAGACAGTAGATTTGAACTGGCAATACTGTACTTGGAAACATGAATCTAGAATTCCCTATTCAATGTATTTAAACACATCATAACACGCATGTATTTAAACATTCGTCCACACTGTTATATATACAGTAAACACACTTATGCTACCTTGGAACACCTCCTGAATATCCTTTTGTTGCTTGTCTCCTTTAGTAATAGCCAAAGAAAGAGGAAAACTGGATCTTGGGATAAGAAAATGGGAAAAGAGATGGGGAGTGCTAGATGTTACCTTGGGGAGGGGGAGCAAAAAGACAGCACAAAAATAGGTGTCAAGGGCAGGAGAGGGTACAGTGATAAGGGCAGCAAAGGTCCCAGTTAGGAATAATTTCATTGGGCGGGGATGGTCAGAGTAGTGGGAAGACGAAAAAATTTCAGAAGAGTGATAGAGAGAAAGGCAGAATGGTGCATGGACACAGAAGAAAGAAAAAGAGCTGGAGGGTAGGAAAAGGAATTCAGTGCTCAGAGGGGCCATTCTGGCCATTTTACAATTGAACAACCAACCTTGGAACTTTTTAACTGTGCTTCCAGTTAATCCGAATCTTGTCCCCAGTGGGACAAGATATTCAGATTAAAAACAAAACAAAACATTGTGCTGCTTTCCCATTCCACAAATTCTGGAAGTATGCCAACCTTCTAAGGTCAGTTTTGTAATTTATTTCTTGCTAAATGCTACTTTAGGCTGAATAGTATAAAAAAGTTTGAACGTTATCCGCAGGCCCTGTAGATATACATAGAATTACGTTTCTGTAATTATCCTAAAGCAGGATTAAGCTACCCCTTTTCTATCAAGGGCCACATGTCACCCAGGGTAATTTTGTGGAATCATATGGTAGATGGGGCTAAAGAAATAGGTGGCACCAATATCAGAAGTACACAGAGTCACTCATTCTTCCTTGCTATCCCTTTACTCCCTTTCTTTTTTCTGGCATTCTTTTTAATTTTGCCATTCTTTTTCCAGGATCCTTTTTTCCTCCATTTTAAGAAGCAAACTGTGTTTTGTTGATAAAGGACTATCCGTATTTCTTATAAAGGGCTTATGAAGTTCAGCTGAGAGTCAAGACAGTCTTAGTGCTTCCAGTTACTCTCTGGAGAAGGAACAATGATAATTTATCAGGGGCATGCATGCCCATATTTTTTTTCAAATAGCTTATGTTTAATAACAATTAGATAAAAAAGCCCAAGGCAAAACAAAAGAGGCTAACATTTACAAGAGCCCTCCTCAAAACAAAATGTAAAACAATGAAAAGAAAAACAGAAAAAAATATAAAAAATATCAAACAACTCAAATTTAAAATAATTATTTATTTATTTATTTATTTGTCTTGCCGCCCGCTCTCCAAAAAGGACTCAGGGCAGCTCACAACTAAAAACAGAACAATAAATTAATTAACTAAAACAGTATTAAATAAAACAAGCCAAATTCATCTAAAAAAACCCTCACTAATTTAAAATATAACCCCCCCCCAAGAGGTCAGCACAGCCCGTCCTGTCCAAATAACCAGGTTTTCAAATCATGGTGGAAGGTGCGAAGGTCAGGGGCCAAACGGAGTCCCAGAGGTAATTGATTCCACAAGGTGGGAGCTGCCACAGAATAGGCCCTCCCCCGGGACACTGCCAAACGACACTGAGTCGCAGACGGCACCCTGAGGAGTCCCTGCCTGTGCGCTTGTACAGGGTGGTTGGCATTCGATGCAAGCAGGAGATGCTCCCGTAAGTATCCCGGACCCATGCCTTGTAGGACTTTGAATGTTAATACCAAAACCTTGAACCTCACCTGGAGGGCAACTGGTAGCCAATGCAGGTCGTGCAGGAGGAGTGTAACATAGGAGTACCAGGAGGCTCCCATCACAACCTGCGCGGCCGCATTCTGCACCAGCTGAAGCCTCCGGATGGTATGCAAGGGCAGTCCTAAATAGAGAGCGTTGCAGTAGTCGAGTCAAGAGATGACAAGTGCCTGAGTGATCATGCACAGGGCATCTCGGTCCAGATATGGGCGTAACTGGTGAACCAGCCAGACCTGGGCAAAGGCCCCCCTGGTCACGGCTCCCACCTGCTCCTCCAATCTGAGCTGTGAGTCCAGGAGGACCCCCAGGTTCCGTGCCCTGTCCATGAGGGGCAACACCTCTCCCTCCATGACCAAAGATGGAATATCTTGACTGGAGCGAGATGTTGGTATGCACAACCACTCTGTCTTGGCCGGATTGAGCCGAAGCATGTTCCTGTCCATCCAGATCCGTACGCATCCAGACAACGGGATATCACAGAGAGGGCATCACTGATGTGGCCTGGGGTGGAGATGTACAACTGCGTATCATCAGCATACTGATGATACTTCACCCCCAAGCCATGGATGATCTCACCCAATGGCTTCATATAGATGTTGAACAAGAGGGGCAAGAGGACTGACCCCTGGGGGACCCCACAAGTGAGAGTCCTTGGAGTCGACCTCTGCCCGCCTGCCAACACCGATTGCAAGCATCCCAAGAGGTAGGAGAAGAACCACCATAGAACAGTGTTTCCCACTCACAACCCCTCGAGACGCCGCAACAGGATACCATGGTCGATGGTATCAAAAGCCTCTGAGAGGTCTAACAGGACCAGGACAGAGGAAAATCCCCTGTCCCGCGTCCTCCAGAGATCATCAACCAGTGTGACCAATGCCATCTCCATGCTATACCCAGGTCAGAAGCCTGATTGGTACAGATCCAGGTAGTCTGCTTCCTCCAGGAAAAGCGGAAACTGCTGAGTCACCACACTCTCAACAACCTTCGCTAAAAAGCAAAGGTTGGAGACTGGACAAAAGTTGTTCAATACAGCTGGTCTTTCAAGGTGGCAGGAAGGAACCTTCCCTTAATGAAGCATTGACCACTGCCTGGAGCCAGCCACACATGACCTCCCTGGAGGCATATACCAACCAGGAAGGGCATGGTCCCAACATGTGGTGGAACTGAGCCGTCGCATAATCCTGTCCATTTCATCCTCAGAAACAGGGTCGAACTCAGTCCAGATCACATTGGCCAGACTACTTGCACCCTCAACATCAGACCACTGCAAACTAGAGCTCAACCCCTCCCGGATCCGAGCAATCTTGTCCAGCAGATATTGACCATATTCCTCAGGCCTACCCTGCAACAGATCCACCGCTACCCCTGGCTGTAGGAGGGAGCGGGTGACCCTAAACAGGGCAGCTGGGCGGTTATCTGCAGATGCTATGTGAGCGGAGAGATAAACCCTTCTTGCCGCTCTCATAGCTACCAGTTAAGTCCTAATATAGGCTCTTAACTGGGCTCGGTCGGAGCTGGAACGGGTCGACCTCCACCTGCTCTCTAAGTCCCTTCTATGGCGCTTCATCCCCCGGAGCTCCTTGGTATACCAGGGAGCTAACCAGGATCTGCGCCGAGTGAGGGGACACATGGGGACAACTCTGTCGAGGGCCCCTGCGGCAGCCTGTTGCCAGGCAGCCATCAGGACCTCAGCAGAGCTGTGGATAAGGGATGTAGGAAAAGACCCCAGTTCTGCCTGGAACCTGTCAGGGTCCATCAGGCGCCTGGGGCGGAACCATCTATGTGGCTCCTCATCCCAGCAGTGTGGGGCAGCTTGTCGGAAAACCAGCCGTAGGAGATAGTGATCTGACCATGGAACAGGATGGAGGGTAAAATCACCACCCCCAGATCATTACGCCACTGCTCCAAGACAAAAACCAGGTCGAGCGTGCTACCCCCCTCATGGGTCAGGCCATCAATCACCTGGGTCAGGCCCATGGCCACCATGGAGGCCATGAATTCCTGGGCCAAGCCCGACGCCGCCCCCAGAGAGGGCAAATTGAAGTCACCCAGAACCATAAGCTCTGGGAACTCCACCGCCACCCCCGAGATGGCATCGAGGAGCCCAGGCAGGGCAGCTGCCACATAGCTGGGGGAAAGGTATGCAAGCAGCAAGCCCACCTGACCCCCAGGCCCGCACCTCAGGAGGAGGGCCTCACACCTGCCTATCTCCGGAACAGAGACCTCCCTTGGAATCAAGGTTTCCCGCATAACAACAGCCACCACCCCCACCCCTCCCCTGGGCTCATGACCGGTGCAACACCCAAAAACCTGGGGGGCATAAATCAACCAGAGGGACTCCACCCTCTGGCCCCAACCAGGTCTCGGTGATACAAGCCAGGTCCGCAGCCTCCTCCTCAATCACCTCACAGGAGGAGGGATGCCTTGTTAACCACGGACTTGGCATTAAAGTACACCAGTCAGAGCCCAGGGTCCTAGATCCTGAATCCCCAGGGAATTGGGAAGAGGCAGAGGGGTCAGAGCACACCACCGCTCGAAGACAGCGGGGGCACACTCCCCTTACATGATTACATTTTAAATTTCAAATTTACATTTTCATTTTTAAACAATGATTGAATTAAGACCATGGAATCATAGTATTGCAAGCTATGTATGAATTCCCCTTACCCTATTTTATATCAAATGCATAAAACAGCATAAATGTATTATTTCTTTCCTGTTCATAATGTAATCTGGTTGTAAAATGTTTACTATTTTATTGAAACATTTGGACCTTTTGGAGCTGATAGAAGTTTCTTTTAGGAGACATCAGTAAAGTGCAGCACTTCATCTACATGCCTGCTGGATTTGCAGCTGCCTGAATGTCTCATTGCATTCAGTGCAAGTGACTCAGAAAACATTAAAATGATTTAGCTTCAGAAGACAACATTTTAAACAGAAAGACTATGTTAATGGTGAATCATCATGAGAATATTTCAGAGTTTTTCCATGTCAGTGGTAATAGCACTGTTCTGTTCTGAGGTGCAGGAAAGATTACAGACCTTCAAAACAAGTATCCTTGTAATATCTCCATTACTTCAATAAGAATACATTAAAAGCATGTTAAATATAGCAATTTTAATACAGCATAATTAAACAGGGATGAATGTGGACAAGGTAAAAAGTAAGTATTTTTAAAAAACAATTCTTCTACAAGAAAAAATTCCAATTAATCAGGGTTTTGTAGATCAGAAATGGCAGAGAATGCTAACTGCACTAAAACTTGTAACTGACAATGTTAACATTCAAGCTAGCTTTTCTCATACTCTAATAATAACAGGAAATGAAGTCTGCTGGGGAAATATATGAACAAAGATGTGTTGTATGTGGTGCTCCCTATTTTATCCTGAACATGTGTAATTAATTTGATAGTGGTTGGCCAATTTTGATAATGGAAATTCATTTGTAAAAGGGGCAAACAAAGACAGTGAAGTACCCATGAGGCTAAACTTAAATCAATATTCTCATCTTCAGTTTCAAGTATTCATACTGAATACTTATTTTGAAATATATTAAGTATATTTCTATCTCATTCTTCGTTCTAATAAACAAACAAATAAACAAATAGTGGGGCAGAACTGCTTATGTCCTTTTTATATACAATATTTATTGACAATGTTAATTACAGTAATAAAAAGTAATTTATTGATTTATTTGATTTCTATAACCACCCATCTCAACAAGTGTCACTGAGCAACATACAGCATAGATACATAAAACAATTAAAACAATATAAAATAAATATGTATGGTTGTTTAATAAAACTATTGCCATAGTTGTGAATATAAAGATACAGGACTTTAACACACTTGGGATCCTAAGCTAAAGGTGCTGCCTTAAAACCAGGGGTCCTCAAACTTGGCAACTTTAAGACTTGTGGACTTCAACTCCCAGAATTCTTCAGCCAGCTGGCTGGAATTCTGGGAGTTGAAGTCAACAAGTCTTAAAGTTGCCAAGTTTGGAGACTTGCTTAAAACTATAATCCAATGTAGAGTGGATAAGAGGGATTTTACCCACAAGATGCTTAGCATATTCATCACAGCAACTCTCTGAGAAGGGATTGATTAACCCTCACAATGACTATCTGTGAATGCAATAAGGATGGAAAAATAATCCTCTTTTGCCATTATTACCAGTTCATGTTTTATTGTCTTCACTCTCTGCCAATTGCCAGTGATGCTTTAGGTGTTTCTTACCACTTTTTTGTTCTCTCAGGTCTTCCATATAACATGAAGAGTGACAGAAACCATGGCACAGAGATGCCATTCAGTTATGATCCAATCCAAGTCTATGGCCATTCTTCCATTTCATGTAGCCACTAAGACTTTAATTGGACCAGGTAGCAAGCTTCTTGGAAGAACCTCAAATTCTCTATGAAACTTAATCAGGTCCATTAATCACCTAAGGTGAGCCAAACTAATAGGCCCAGCCTCCCTGCAGACTAGTACTATTTTAATTGTTTTGTGTAAGCTTTGAAGAACTCTGTCCCATGGGACAAAAAAGAAATGTAGAGAAAAAATATATGACAATACTTAAACAAACTAAGGATTTGTTTATCTTTACAATTAAGATTGTTAGAAGTAAAAGGAAAGAATATAAAGTTGGTTTATGGGATCAATATTAAAATAAGATATATTGTTACTTCTGTCTACTCTTGATGAACTTATAAAGGACTGAAAAAATGATGCTTGCTGGATTTGTTCATAGATAAGAAATGGGATATGGGATGGAGAGGTAAACATTTGTAACTTTAGAGAAGGTGAAGAGTAACTTATTGTTTATATTTATGATAAAGATTGAAAATCACGTCTTTATTTCTTTTCTCTTTAACAAACACTTGCATTTCTCTTTCTTCTGTTTATCTTTTCCTTGTGCTTTTTCCTTGTCTCTATTCTCTTGTCTTCCTTTAAGTTTAATTTGTATGAGACTTCATATTATAATGATTTTTTAAAAAAATTAATAATTAAAACAATTAAAAGAGAAAGAGGAATTTATTTGTTCTAGGCAAACAAATATGATGTCCTCTTCTAAATTATAATAAAGTGGTGGCTTGATTCAACTCCAGTAACAATTTGTTGCCCAACATGGGTAAAAAGCAATTCTGGGGCCTCACAAATTGCTCCATCAAAGATCTAGAAATGCAGGATTGTCAATAGCATACATTTTCAGGGAGAATCTCTTTGTAAGTGCAGATTTGTATACCAGCCTGACTTAATTAAGAGAAGTTTCCAGTTTCCATGCTGCTACTGGCTGCATGTGTTATATATCTTGCATAACTGTATTACAAGAAGATTCCATATAAAATAGCCAAATTTTTTGAAAATAGAATAATATGTTTCAAGAGTCATATTGAATAGATTTATCCTTGATGGTTATTCTCTGTAGTTCAAAATATATTGGAAATTTGCTCCCAATAAAATTATAAATGCCCAAAGAAGTTTCTTCCCTTTCTGGAAAATGCTACCACAAGACTTTATGAAACTTAATTATAGCATCTCTCACAAGAACGTGCTGGTTAGGGCTGATTGGAGTTATAATTCAATTCCACAAATTCTTCACCTCTTCTCCAGATCTTGGCTGGTCTTCTAGATGATGAAAGTGATGATACAAAGCACATAGAGATGATTCGACCCTGAACATTTCAACAATCATAGAGTATGAGCAATATTCTAACCCCCAGCATAGGAATTCCACTGGAGTTTAGAATATGGTATTTTGAAGGTAACCATTAATTACAAATGTAGAAGAAATGCAATTTGTGCTGAACATATAACCAAACATATAATGAGTCATAGCATTGCCAATGAATCCCTAGCTTCACAAAAATTGTGGCCTTTCTGCAATTAAATTTAATCTCTTACTAGACCCAGCTGGTGTGGCCAATGATGTAAACTGTTAGGAACTGTAGTTCAATGACATTTGGAAGACCATATTTTCGATTCTTATTTTATTATGATACCCATTAAACTGTAAATCTTGTATGTAAATCCCACTTGTATATGTGAATGAGTAGGAATTTTGCAAGGAGACCTAAATGAACACTCTCTCACATTCTCTCTTTCTCAAAATAGGAAAAATAACTCTAAAACTGATAGAAACCACACACACACACACACACACACACACACACAAATAGCTCAGAAGCCTTTGGATTTGAGAGGTAAAGGCTGAAAGATGGACAGGGAACTAATTTATTTTTCATGTTCCCCATTTCTCAAACATCACAATTTTCAAGGCAACTTTTTAAGAACAAATTTCTATTGCAAATCAGAGCACCGAATATCTTCTTGATGACCAGATATTATTGTTGTTATTATTTTCATAAATATAAGGCTTTAATAGAAAGAAACATTTAATACCAGCATTCAACATTAAAAATTGACAAATTCTACATCTTGTCAAAAGAGGGAGGGATGGAGAGAAATTCTGATTGAGCTAAACCATTTGTTTCTGAAATGCTTGTTCTTCTAGTCCTAGATCTTTTATGAATATGTGCAACTAAAACACAAAGGACCAAGAATTTGAATTCTGATGCAAATAACTATCTAATATAGTTAGGAAAGACAGCTTCCAACCACATCTACCACTGGGCATTTCCCAAAGCAACTCACACCCATTTTGATCTTAATGGTTTATTGAGGCTATAAAAAGTAGTTTAGCTACTTTTTAAGCTAAACATGCTTAATTCCCAAAGCAGGAAATAGTCCAGCAAATATTTTCATTTAACTATGCAATATTTAATGATTTATTATGACTTTATTGGACTTAGCCAAGAGTATTTGTGCCTTGTAGAAATTTCCTCTTCCCAAAACAGTATGTAGTCCTGCAAATATTTGTGCACAACAGTTCAAAGGGCAACTTTCGTTCCAATGGACATAAATAGCTACCACAAGAACTTCTGGATGCCAGGGGTTTTTTTTGCCTCTGTATATTCTACTTGCTGTTTAAGGCATATATTGGGCCACTAGATGATGCACCAAATTACAACTCTTTCTGGTGCCTTAGGTCTAGTTGGCAGAATGTTATAGATACCAGTTTAAACAATTCAAATAGAATTATGCATATTTTTGTGTTCAATTTTTCATATAAGGATGAGCAAACTTGACTTCTGTCTGTATGGAAGAATATAAATTGAATAATTAAGAACAAAGATTTCTACTTGGTTTCATCTCTCCCTCTCCCTCTCTTTGCTTTTAAATTATTTCAGACCTGTTTCTGTAAATATCTAATCAAACTCACATTTATTTTCATTCCCATTTCTTTTTGTACTGTATATATTTTTCTTGTTATACATAAGTTCCTGAAAATTAATTTCTCCTGATACAATGCATATTTATATGACTTTCCCCAAATGTATACTTTTTCTCTTGTGCAAAATATATTGTACATTTCTTAAAGGCATGGATTTTAGTGTCTAGCTAGCTTTTTTTTTTAATTACATTTATATGCCGCCCTTCTCCGGAAACTCAGGGCAGCTTACAATTTTTGGGGGGATACAACCCAGTGTGCTCAGCAATAGCCTTCATTCCATTGTATATGCTTATTACTAAGCGGCATTTTTACAAAGTCAGCTTATTGCCCCCAACAATGTTGGGTCCTCAATTTACCTACCTCAAGAGGATGGAAGGCTGAGTCAACCTTGAGCCTGGTGGGATTCGAGCCTACAGCAGTTGTAGGCAGCTGGAACTTAAGTGCAGGCAATTAACAGCCTGAGCCACCAAGGCCCTTATTAAAGTTCATTATAAATTTAAGAGATACAAACTGGGTAATTTAGCATATATAAACTAAACAGTTTGTCTGTTGTCACTTGTTTTACAATCAACCTACAATACAGGTCAGTTATTCACAGAAACATACAGCCTGTAGTAACTGACAAATCTTCTGGGTTCAGATTCTTAACATGACTCTTTTATATATCAGCATTTTGCTTCTGTTCAGATTTACATCCATGGAAGAAGGAATTAAATGTTATAAAGTGGGGTGGGGGATCTGAAGTCCCAAGGCCTGATATGATCCTTAAACCACTTTGGGGAGCTCTATAGCCTCATTTAAGAAGCCCCAGATGGGTTCCTCCTTTAAGGAGGAGTAGGGGAACTCTTCCAGATTGCTGTGAGGAATGTATACTGAATAGTCAAGACCTTGTTGATGACACAAACTTTGTCAAGGACCTTGGAGTACTCATCTCAAATGATCTAAGTGCTAGAGCCCACTGTAACTACATAGCCAAAAGGCATTAAGAGTTGTTAACCTAATTCTGCATAGCTTTTTGTCTGGTAATATCACTCTATTAACTAGAGCATATAAAACATTTGCTAGACCAATATTTGAATACAGCTCATCAGTCTGGAACCTGCATTACATATCTGATATTAATACAATTGAGAAAGTCCAGAAATATTTTATGAGAAGAGTTCTCCACTCCTCTACTCATAGCAGAATACCTTATGCCACCAGACTTGAAATTTTAGACCTAGACAACCTAGAACTACGCCGCCTTCGGTTTGATCTAAGTATAGTACATAAAATTATATATTGCAATGTCCTACCTGTCAATGAATACTTCAGCTTCAACCAAAACAATACAAGAACACACAATAGATACAAACTCAAGATAAACCACACCAAACTTGATTGCAGGAAATACAGCTTCAGCAACAGAGTAGTCAATGTCTGGAATACTCTACCTGACTCTGTGGTTTCTTCCCCAAACCCCAAAAACTTTAACCTTAGACTACTATTGACCTCACCCTTTCCTAAGAGGTCTGTAAGGGGCCTGCATAAGCGCACAAATGTGCCTACCGTCCCTGTCCTATTATTTCTTTTTTTCTTATTTGTATCCATTTCATGTATTTATAACCATGTTTATATTATACCTGTTATCTAATAATCGTTTGACGAAATAAATAAATAAATAAATATTCATTCTCTGAACTTCAGTCAAGATTTACTCCAGTTGGAGAAGTGATGAGGAACATTTGAGCCCTGTTATCTGGGAGGAATTTGAGCTAAGTAAGTGGACATGACTCTTTGTGGCCTTCTGTCTTCTTGACCATGCCTCCCTTAGTTGGTCAAGCCCCACTAGGGGGCAATGTGGCTGAGTTCAAGTGGTGGTTAATACCTCTTTGTGGATGGTACCATAAGCCTTGAAGGAGGCAGTCCCCTTCTTAAGGAGTATCTTTAGACCCAACAGTTTTAGAAAACTTTTATCTGGTTTCTAGTCTTATCTTTTTTAGAATGATGGTGCAGATAACATATTACCAGGGCCTGGGGGTGGGGAGCAAAGACCCAAAACAATTCTATCTTGCCAGGGTTAAGTTGAATTGATTTCATACTTTTCTGCCTCCATGCACTTGGCTGGCACAGTAGCATTGCCAGCTCAACTAGATGCATTGCTGGATATCAGCATACTAAGACTACTATACCTCATGCTGTCAGATGACCTCCACATGATTTCATGTAGATGTTAAACTTTAGAGTCAAAAGACTAAGCTACAACCCTAACTGAAAATGGAAAAAAGAGTAGAACCTCTGCAAAACAGTGCCTCCCTCCCTCAACCCACAAGAATATCTTGGTTGATAATATTGAGTACCAAGAGATCCAGGAGGGCCAGAATATGCTGGCATGAGCAATGGCCCTAGGTTTGCCAAGGATTTGCCCATGATATGCTACTAAACTACTACTATTATGTTAGCTGCACCAGCTCCCAATGTCCTTTTGGGTGCAATTCAAGATGATAGGTTTTACCTTTAATGCCTACATGATACACCATGGTAGACTAGGTTACTTGTGAGATGTCCTTTCCCTAAGGAAATCTTCCCATCTCATCAGACCAGATAGGATAGGCGTGTTTCTAAGCACTTCCCTTAAGTGCTGCCATATTATGTGAGCCTTTTCTGTGGCAGCCCCTGCCTTATGGAACATTCTTCCTCCAAAGTTCTGCTGGACCTATCCTTTTAACTTTCCAAAACTAATACCTGACAGTTCCCCTCAAACTCTGGGACAAGGTAAGATTGATGGGATGAATTTGTTAGGGCTGTTTGAGAAAATGGAGCTGTGATGCTAAGTCTTTTGATTTTAGTGGGTTTTTAAAAAGAATTGTTATACATAGGTTCTATTTTATTTGAGTTTCTAAGCTGCCTAGAGTTTGGTTCAACATGGGCGGTTGTATAAAAGTTTTAAATAAATAAAGAAATACATTGGTGATAAATTGGTGTAATTATTGTCTACTAAATTGAGATAATAACATAAAAATTATTCAGCAAACTCTGAAATAGTTTTTATATGGCTTAAAATAAAAATAAAGAAGATTGGTGAAAATATCCAGGCCATGTGGGTTTAACACAACTTCATTTACATTGCATTGCCTGTTGTGCACCCCAACCCAAATGCAAAATATGACTCACAAGTACCAAAAGATCCTCTCTATCTTTTTGTAAAGCCATCATGAGAAGCATAAAATTGCTCCCCTCTGATACTTTCTTCTATGCATACTAGACAAAAATCTCTTTCCCATATCTTTTCCCCCATAGAGAGTAAAACGGCTAAAGAAATTTGAAGTGGAAAAGTGATCCCATGAGGTTATGCTAAAGTTATTCCAGCATTAAAGGATTAAATAGCCTTTCCTCGCTGTTGGAGATCCTTTTCTGCCAGGAAGAAGTGGCACGCAACTGTCCATATTATGTCATTGAACTCTTAGAGTACATACTGTAAATAGGCCGTGGGGCCTTGCCAAGCAAAAACAAACTTTTGAGACAATTGTTCTTGGCCATTCTTTCCCAACTTTTAAATTGACATTTTGATGATCATTGTTGTCAACCATAACAATATTTACAAACTTCCTAACCAAAAAAGCAATTTTTCTTTTATACACTTGGCTACAAATAGAGCAAAGATTCCCTCAAGCAATTATGAACTGTAGCTCTTGAATAGACATTCTAGTTCTGAGCATGTTGCAGAATAAAAAGGGAATCATATTCAATTTACAGTGAGCACAAATATACAGGTTGAAAAGCATGCAAATCTATTTCTGGTATGCTGCATGCCATGTAGTCCTTGGAGCCCAAATGAATTTCTGCATAAGAGAACTTTTAGTATGCATTGCTGGCCTTATGTATGGAAATCTGTGGGAAAACCTGTATCGCATGCATTGCATGCTTATGTCGGCTTGCTTATTTATGCCTAAGTAGAAAGTCCAAAATGAGGCAAGTGAATTACACTAAATGGGGAATGGCATATTGTCTGGGTGACATTCATGATTGAATTTTACTCTTGCACCTTAGCTGGTACCTAAATTTGTCACAATTGAAAACTCATGAAATATGGAAAATAATATTGCATAAGGTCTTTGTATCAACCTTGTGAGCTTAAAATTCTGACATTGTTCCTTATATTCAATAAAAACTGATTCACTGTAGAATTTAGCACTGCATGATTAACAAAAAAGTTTTCTATTGATGTTCCAAATATTACCTTTGACTCAGTGATAGATGCTGTTTGTGCAGATTCACTGCTACAGTGACAACAAGAGAACATGAGAAGAATGTTTGAAATGCCTGGGAGGCAGGAATGATTATTGTAAACAGAGAAAGGATAAGGACAGTGTCAAAATCCAGTGGTTATGCTCTCTTGATATCAAAGGCAGATTCCAGGCAGTGATATAGCAAAAGAGGCCTTGGCTGGCTGACTGCAGGCTGGTGCAAATAATATTTTAAGTATGCTATTCCTTGGTTTGAATTTCATGGATAATTTTAGAAAGCACATGTCTGAGGCTTTCATTGCTGCACTAGTGGTGTTGGTAACATGTGTCCAGCAACATCTGAGTGGTTCCCAGCCAAATTTTCCCATCAATGTTTCTGACATTTAATACCTTTAGTTACTACTTTTAGTGATGGGAAAGTGATCATGCTTTACATGACACTTAGCTGTTTTTGTAAAGGGAACTGATAAGAATGAAAGTTGAAAAGAACTCTTACATAGGAGCCATGGCTTATGCTTCTTGTGATTTTTATTTGATTTGAACCATTCTGTCAAATCCTAAACCCCCAGATTTATGATTGATTAGACATTGATCTAAATAGATCTAGAATGTGATATTCAACCAAATAAATGATTGTTATGAAAGCAAAATAGTAAAACAACAGCAACACTGCAAAGATTACAACAAATCTTGAAGGATGTAAAATCCATTGCCATTCCACTGAGTGTTTCGTTGTGATTCATTTTATTAATTAACAATCATATAACATTTATTTCAATGAGGGTTGTATTTCTTGTATCTTCTCTTTTATTTTAGAGTGAAATCATAAGAAGGACACTACTTCTACAGTAATAGGTAGAGATGCTTTACACAATGGTTTGCATTATTTAGTCTACGGAAAAAAAAGGTTTTACAAATCAATCTTTCCTTCCTTCCTTCCTTCCTTCCTTCCTTCCTTCCTTCCTTCCTTCCTTCTCTCTTTCTTGCTTTCTTTGATTTTAATTAGGTTTTTCTTCAAGTTAGATATTAATAGGGATATTTGCTTTCCAAAAGGTGCAAAATAGAACATACATTAAAACAAATATTGTCCTAAATGTAAAAAGAGAGCAAATTTATTTATTTATTGGCCTATATGCAACTAAATTTGAAATTGTGCATATTCCATAAATTGGTATAAATTAGGTTAACATTACAACATTTAAAACATAAATGATAATGCAGTACAAAATGTATGGTCCATTAAAAAACCACACCACATTATTCTATCTCCAAATTACAGTTTGCAACATCACCATATGAAAATCTATTTTATTAAATAGGGTAGGAGGTTATCAAATCACAAGGAGAATGCTATTTCAGAGAAGGAGCGTATAATTGAAAAGACCTACTTCTGAGGCCCTGCAACCAGCAACATATAACTGAAAAGATAATTATTGGACAGGCAAAACCAATTGGGAGAAGATAGCCCTGTATATATTCATGTTTATGTACCATTAAGCCTAGGTGGCGCAGTGGTTAGTACTGCAGGCTACTTCTGCTGTCAACTGCCTGTAATTTGGCAGTTCAAATCCCACCAGGCTAAAGGTTGACTTAGCCTTCCATCCTTCCAAGGTAGGTTAAATGAGGACCCAAAATTGTTGGGGGCAATATGCTGACTCTGTAAACTGCATAGAGAGAGCTGTAAAGCACTATGAAGTCTAAGTGCTATTCCTATTGCTATAAGATATAAGTCTAAGTGCTATTCCTATTGCTATAAGAGCTTTAAAGGTACAATCAGCATCTTGGGTTGCTCTCAGAAGCAAACTGGTAACCTACAAGCTGTCAAGGTATCAGCATCACACAAGCAAATCATGAAATGCCTATTACTATTCTCATTACCAGTCTAGCTATAGTAATGCAGACCAATTGTAGCTTCTGAGTGGTCTTCAACAACAGATTCATGTAAAAGATATTGTACAAATTTGGTTGTAAATGTGAGTAACTGGGAGAAAGGCCTCCTGTTCCAGGAAAGTTTACAATTGTTTCAACAATAGAGTTGTGCAAAAGTCCTACTTGCAATAGTTGCTACTTGTTGAACATAAACTAAGACTCAAAAAGGACCACCAGATTATGAACCAGTTGGGTATGGAAAGTGCAGCACCATCTAGAAGTAAAGATGGAATATCTCACCCAAAGCTGTTCCAATCTGATAGCAAAGAGCCAAGGCTCATTCTTCTCCATCTAGACCTTAATAACTTCCAATCACTGGGGCACTAGCCTCATCTCTTTAGTTTGGAGTTGAGATGTAAAGTTCTGTGCCAGCAACTTGTTTCCCAAGGAGTTTTAAGTAATTGTTAAAAAGGAATATGTGAGTCCCAGGTCCTGTAGCACCCCATGTTCTAGCAGTCTTAATGTTTGCTCCCTTGAATGTCAACTCATCAGACATGTCCTCTTGTGGCTCTTAGAAACAGAAGATAGACAGCAGATATCATGCAAGTTTTTATTTAGAGTAAGTTTACAGCATTAGTTAGAGTTTTTTGCAAATAAGCATGCATAATTGCAATTTGAAGATATAACTATAATCATACTTACTAGGAAAACAGCCTCTTAAAGCTTCTAGACTTGTGACATGTTTTTGAATTGATCGGTGTTACAAAGAAAATGATTTTATGTCCAGAACTTAGAATGTATAAATTGGCAGGGCATATTTCTTTTATCTAAGACTATGTATCTAAATATTATTAGATTCAAGCATAAAATCTAAAATAGCACCCCGGACTAACAACGGTAGAGTTTCTAAATGGAGTGGGGCATAAGATAGGTTTAAGAAGCTTCCTAATAGTAAGAGCTATTTGACAGTGGAAACAATTATTCAAGGACATAATAGATTCACTATAAGTAATGTGTAAGTGGAGATTAGATTGTCTTTTGCCTGGAATGTTTTAATTCGGGTTCCTGCATTTAGCAATGGCTTGATACCCTTTTCCAATACTGTCGTTCAAATTTTCATGTCATAAACCATGCTAGCATGTCTTTGTCCAAATGGCATAATAATAATTAAGTAAAACAATTTTATAATGTAGCCTTCTTACCTTCTGGGGCTTGAAAATTTAAGAGGAATTTTTAAGATGCAATCTAAGATTTTCTAAATTAAATTACAGCTTACCAAATGGATACAAATAAACATAAAATAGTTAAGGGATTTCTTGTACACACTTTATTACACCTTAGATCAGGGGTGTCAAACTCTATTTCATTGAGGGCCACATCAGAGTTGTGTTTGACCTAGGGTGTGTGTGTGTGGGGGGCCAGGGTGGGCATGTCAGCTCGACATCATTTGTGTCAGGGGTGCCTGTGGCCTGCCAGCAAAAATGGATCTCAGAGGGCCACACATGGCCGGTCCTTTGATGTTTCTAGGCCAGATCTAAATACCATGTGGGCCAGATGCAGCCTGTGGGGCTTTAATTTCACACCCCTTCCCTAGATGTACAGTTGAGGAGGGATATATGGAATGGACTTTAGTTGTTTTTTTTTGCTGGGCACCAGAAAAAATATTGTTTTAGCTCCCATTGGTTAGGGGGTCCTATCAGACTTCAAGAGGCCACCAGAATTAGTCTTAAAAACTTTTTGATAAAATCATCAGTTGGACAGCTTTCAGGGTGCAGAATAGTCTGCATTCATGTCTCTAAACAACTGAAACAACTCTTTTGAATCACATCTGAAACCCTGCCTAGTTTATTGCATATGTAATGTAATTGTAGAATATTTTTTCAGAAACAGAAAGATCAATTGCGCTACCTATATTATAGGAGAAGGTCTACGATCAACACTTCAAGGATTGATGCCTTTCCCTTCAGCCCATCAGAATAAGAGCAAAATAAATCCACCAAGTTGCAGACTTTGAAACGATGTGGATATAGTTGCCAAAACTGTGTTATTCAAACATTTGTTCTGAAGAGCATGGTTAAATGAGTGCTAAGATTGTGAGTTGGGTCTTTTCAACAGTGCTTTGTAGCCCATATTTGTTGAAAAATGCCAATATAAGCTTTTTTTTGAGTTGCTTAAATAGTAGCACTCTCTATGTACTACTATACACTGCTGTATTCAACATTTAAAACCAATAGGGTTGGAATTATAAATCTATCCAATTTTGGTCTTTGAGGAAGAAATGAATGTATTTGAACTACAGCACTTGAAAGAGCTTGAAGTGATGCTTTAAAATAGATATCTTGCAGAATGGTAGGTGGGTGGTCTATAATCTCTAAAAAGATTGTCAGATGTTCCAGCTTTGACTTCTGCCTGTGCAGTCTGAAACTAGCGAGTTTCAAACAGCAGCTGCTCAATTACGTCGCACTGTTCCACTTGGCAATCACCTGTTCTGCAATATGTATATTGCTATACTGCTAGGAGTGCATGTTAAGTGATTGAGAATATCTTTGGTTTGGTTCAAGCTGTGAACTTGAAGCTGCCCAGCTCAGCATAAGGTCTGTTGATGGTTTACTGTTAGCACACATAAAACTGTTGATATAGTACAAAAGTCCTTTTTATTGTAAGCGAAGCTTTGTGTTAGTTCTTTGACTTCAGTATATCTTAGTTGACAGACCCACCTGTGTGCAGCTTGGATATATTTTTTATCAGGAAAATACATAGGAATAAAGAGAAGATAGAAGATAAAATTAGAATTTCTAGACATAGTATCCCCAGTGTTCTTTGCCCTGTGTTTTCTTCACAGTTGCATCTGGAAATAAAAGCACTCCTGTGTGTAATTATTGCTGCATCTGACTTCTGCTTTCCATGCCATAAGAATGTCTTTTCATTATGTTTTCCTTTGAACTAACCACCTTTTTCTACTGCACCACTTGAGAGTCAATAAATCCATTAGGATAAGGTTTTCATAAGAAATACAGTCCAGGTTAGAAATCCAAAGTAATTGACTAGGACAACTTACAGTATCAATGCCTCCAAATACTTATTCAAAAGTTTATTGGAATTTGTGGGTACGCATGGTAGATAAATTATTCAATTCACAGATGATTTACAGTACACCAACAACTTCATGGGGAAACAGTATGGGATAACATAATGAGATAACAGGGTAAAAACTGAGAATATCCAGTGTGTAAAGACAGAAATGAAAAAAAGTCTTTCTTGTGTTTTCCCACACGCTGAGATTGTGAGGCCACAAATAGAGATTGGTTATAAAGTTTCAATCTCTTTTCCTCTGTATTGGCTTATGTCCCACCACATTACCATCTGCCCACCACTAGTGTATTTTTTCCCTTCTTATTATGCCAAACTACCCTACACTTGACCCTAGCAACTTACCAGAATCAGTGGAAAAACGTTCAACTCTAAGAATTTTTTAATATACATCGCACACATTTTTTATCCACTTCATCCTATTCCTACAACCTAGAACAACAAGTTCTCTCTGCAATATACTATACCTTTGTGGACATGGACATTCCTGGACATCCACCTCCTCATATTTATAGCTCATAATATTACCATTTATAGCTCCAGTTTTCATTTAAGGACTGAGTTCCAGTATTTTAGCCACAAGTTCTTAATCTTCCTGCTTATCACTCTTTCTGGGATTCAGTCATCTAGCATCATGAAATCTAGAAATACAGATTCTTATTTAGTTTCTGATTTGAAAAAAATAAGCTACCTTCTGAAACCACTACCCATGTCATCATGATGCTAAGATGACATTTATGACAAAGATGTTTTGGATTGTAAACCAT
This sequence comes from Naja naja, assembly GCA_009733165.1. Lineage (NCBI taxonomy): Eukaryota > Metazoa > Chordata > Lepidosauria > Squamata > Elapidae > Naja > Naja naja. The sequence continues at coordinate 148,453,121 of CM019151.1, read as the reverse complement.
TCAGAGTTTGGCTTTAAAATGGGTGGCTGTACAAATGCAATCAATCAATTCTCTCTCTCTCTCTCTCTCTCTCTCTCTCTCGGCTGGCTGGCTGGCTGGCTGGCTGGCTGGCTGGCTGGCTGGCTGGCTGGCTATCTATCTATCTAGCTAGCTAGCTAGCTAGCTAGCTATCTAGCTAGCTAGCTCTTATTTTACTTATAATCAATTAATAATTATATCTAGTTGGCCAGTAGCCTGGAGAGCTATAGATGAATGATGTGACTCATTCAGCAAATTTGCCTACAATGGTGTCTGCTTAACTTCAGCAACCAAAGGCCCTTTTCAGAGACAAGATAAACCCCTCTCTCCCCACTCCACCCCTTCCAATTGCTTGCTTCCTTCCAATTTTATTTTCAGGTGATTGCCTGTGAAATATAGCCAGCATAAATGAACTTGTGAGACTAAGGAAATGTGCAAACAGCCCAATTTTATTGAACCTTATGTGATGATTAGGACTCACATCTACTGTTTTTGATGGGAAATATTCATCAGACAATTTTTCAAACTGTATTAATGGTAGCATGTTGCCATGTTTTTCATGGTAGCTTCCAGAGGCAACATTATCGGAGTATAGGAAGCAATAGTGAAGTAAGAAGCTTCATAATGAGGATCTCATAAGTTTAGCTCATACAAAATTCAGATTATGGTTTCCATACTAACACTAAGGTAGAATTTTTTTTCTGATTGCCCCTTTTCTTTCTTCCTTCCTGTGTAACAGCTTTCTAACAAATACATTCTTTTTCCTTTACTCATCATTTGTCTTCATTGGTTTAGCATTTGCTGTCAAATAAAGAGTGAAAACCCTTTTTTGTTTCTTTTTACTTAAAATCTTAATAAAGTAAATGAATCTCTGAATACCATGAAAAGAAACTGCAGAAATGTTGAAAAACTGGGCAGGAACAGTTAATTTTAGCATTCTTTCCTTGTACCTTAGCTCTACTAAAGGTGCCATAGGAAACTATACTGTTTGCCTTGGCATCCCCAACACTCAATTTAAAAACACAGTTAATGTAATATCTAGCCTGATTCCAAGGTATAAAAAAACAAGTCAAAAATCTCCTGCAGAATATTTAATCTGACAGAAAACAACTCTTCACAAATGTATATTATCCATCAGATTGCAATCTTGGGCAGTTTGCCTGGACATTTAGTTCCCTTTTAATATTTTATATTTTAAGTATAAATTGTCCACAATCCCCCTGGAATCAGATGGCTTCTAAATGTAAGAAACAAACATATTTAAAATAGGGAGTGGGAGCTGAAAAACAAGCACACAAATCATGTTCTAGTGGTCTTTATGATACAGTAGAATGGAGAATTGCAGCGATGGCTGGAATAGGCAAGAGAGGAAGCTAATGATTAACTATTAGGAATATACTTTTTTGATTAAGGTTTGTAGTTTGATGCATGTCATGTTACGTTCATTGTCTTATCTACTTTTGCCACAATTCAAATATCACTTATGATTTCTTTGAGAGAGACATGTCTCTTTATACCAAGGTTTTAAGTAGTAAAAATTCTGAAGTTTGGGTTGGAAATGAACTGTGCCTATACCTGTCAGTATTGAAATGTCAATGGTCACCCCTTATGGTATCGTAAATATCAGATTATATCCCAAACCATAATGAATGAAGATTTATTTGTGATCTGAGCAGTCTGCTGGATAGCTTGGTTGCCTTATCCATATACAAATTATCAAAAGGTGCCTGCAACAATTCCCTATTCAAAAGCTGACATTTCCTAAATCATTCTATTTATCTTTCCTACCAGATTTGCAGTACATAAGGGGTTGGGTTGCCACATAATGTGTTATTTATTTAATGGGTAGCATTGGTAAATGTCAAGATTTTTAATGGCACTATTATATTAAATATGTTAATAGCTTTGTATAATACAGTACTTAATCAACTCCAATTTAAGTTTGGAGTTTTTGAAAGTCCAGCTTTGGAAGTTTTGTATATCCAGCTGCACTGGTGTAAGTTAAACACAATGTAGAAAATTTGAGTAGCAATATGGGAGTTTGCATGGTTTTTTTTAATTGTTTCTAGTTGATATGTTGTAGGACATGCTTCCTAAGAGGTTAAAGAAGCTTTTGGGCAATACATGTCTGTTGTGGCCCCGCCTCGTGAGCTGGTGCTGACAGAGGAAGAGGACCTGGATGATGAAGAAGAAGAGGAGGAACGGGCAATGCCTTCCTCACCAGGGCCTTCCTCCCCAGGATCTTCCTCTCTGGCAAGGTCTCCCTCCCCAGGACCTTCCTCCCTGGCAAGGCCTCCCTCCCCAGGACCTTCCTCCCTGGCAATGCCTCAGGTTTCCTCAGAAAGCCAAGAGGAACAGCCTGAGAGACGTGTATCAGTACGGCCACGGCGAGAGAGGGAGGAGGAGGGTTCCTGGCTTGATCCCAGGCAACGTCGGAGGGAGAAATGTCAGCAGCAATGTAGGGGGCGTGAGAGGGCCAGAGATTGAGCTGGACCACACCCCACCAGGTATAAAGGTGGGTGTGCCTACGTTGCAAACTCTGTGCGTGACAAAGTGTGAAATGAAGCCGAGGATTCTGTCTGTGTGCCTGATTTAGTTTTTGGACTTTGAGAATAAATCAGTCTTCTGTGAGTACTGCATTCCTTGTTAGCTTTGAATTTGGCAGTGAGAGCCTGGGTGACTGCCAACACTCTTATCGGGAGAGATAACTGGGATTTTGGAGACAGGCCAGCGTGATTCTCTGTGCTAGCGTTGCTGCCAAGTTCCTTACCTTCTGGGGAAGGGAAGAGGAGACAGAACACATGTCAATCTCCTGATTGAGGAGTAGCAACACAATAAGATAATTTGATTGCTAGTATGGTTAGAAGCTACAGTACATAAATCCCAAAAAGAGAATATGGAACTACATCAGACTTTGAAAATCAGAGACAAAATCCCAAGTTGTGTTCCAGAATAAGTCCAAAGCTCAAGAGAGACACTTCCAAAAAGTCAAAAGAACAATTTAATTACAAGACAGGACCAGGAACTAGTAGGAATGGTGGCCATTAAAAATTGAGATATTGTAATTTTTGAGATTATTTTTGATAAATTAATTTTGCAATTAGATGTTTCTTACAAATAAGCTTTTATTAGTTAGATGGTTAATTCCTTAGTTTGCAAGCTATTGAATTCAGACTACACTCTTGGTGGCTTAACAGAATTTCAAGCATTTTTCTTTTAAAGCAGACAAAAAGATTTTTAAAAATCTTTTATTGATTTACATCAAAATTTGTATCTTCAGAGCTTCTGAAGCCCAGTTAAGAAGCATGTTCATCCCATTCCAGGTCTAGCAGATCAGCTTATCTTGAGATCAGAGTTCTTCCATGGGAGACAGATTTTACAAACCAAAATGTGATGACCTGGAGTGTCCCACAAATGTAACAAAAACCAAAACGTAAATAAATGTTCTTGAATGCCTTCAACTTGGCTTCACTGTTCAATTGTTCACAGTTGGAGATTAAACTCTTTCCAAAATAACATTCCAAATGAAAGAAATACAGTCCAAATTCAAAGAGCAGATAACGAAGCAATAAAAAACCAAAAACAAACTGCACTGAAGAAAGTTCCACAATAGACCAGGATAATTAATTACAAACTTCAAGAAGATAACCAGGTATAGTGCGTTGGAAGAACGCCAATCAAGATAAGCCTCATCCAGGAATAATACACTCTTTGTTTCCAGCATTTACTAGCACACAGGTCCAAACTCTTATGTAGTTCTCACACCTGCATCCCATGAAGAGGATCAAGGCCCTCTCCTCCCCATAGACCATGTCTTTCCCTTATCCTCTCCTCCCCATAGACCATGTCTTTCCCTTATCCTCTCCTCCCTGCATGCCCTAGGATGGATAGGGGATGGGCCTGGGTCCTCCTCTGCCTGCTCAGATGGCCTCTGCCCTTCCCCAGCCTCCTCCACAACCTCTGGAGCCACCCTTCCACTCCCTGTTGGCTGTTCCTCCTCTCCCTCAGAGACAGCCTCCACCAGGGGCATGACACAAAACACACAGAATTCTGAAGGAGAAACATACTAGAAACAAGGTGATGTGTTCTTATATTTCAAAACTGAGTTTACCTTTTGACATGAGAATAACTGTCTACTCATAAATTCCTATGCCTGTTTTAGTAGTTGTGTGGGGGGGAGGAAATCTGGAAGAGCAGTGCAGCAGTTTGAAAGTGAAAGTACATTCCAACACTTATCTTTAAAAGATTGTAACTAAAATACCAGAGTGTTTGACCGCTAATATAATTAATTGAAGAACGTGAATGATGATACCCAGCCCATGAACGTGCTCAGTTGGAGAATCTTTTCCATTTTGTTATGACTGCCAACAGACAATCTATATGTTTTGAATTAAGGTGGCAGAGTGTGGGCTGATGTTTGTCCCTACTCCTTGTTATCTGACAAAATTAGAGCAGAATGAGTAATGTAGTCATGATATATCTTTAATGTGTGGGCTAAGATATAGAAGCAAATAAATCTAAATCTATAATGACCCCTATTGACACTACTTTTTTAAATCCTGGTTTTAAAATAAAAACTAGAAGAGTTTAAAAAAAGTTGCATGGGAACAGAAGATTGATGTAAGTGCTGCAATTTTTCTTTCACAATTTTCTTTTACTCAACTAATTAAGGATACAGGGACTGTGTTCATTTTTGCTACTAATTAAGCAAGAGAAATGAAAAAGAACTGGTAAATGAAAGATAATGAAATATAATGAAAGTCCCAAGCTGCAAACTGAGAGAAAAAAAGGCATTCTGAATATAAAAAAGAATGCAACAAAATATTTTACTATTATGAATGGCAATGTAACATTTTTTCTCTTGTAATCTCTGTATGGATACTTAGCCTACACCTAAGTATCCATACACAGATTACAAGAGTTTTGTTTTAAAAATAAAACAATTTGAATTTGAGCTGTTTCCTCTTTCTTCAAGTAGTGGTATCCTTCCTTAATAAAATGCCATGTAGGTGTCAAGTCTATTGGAGAGGGCATTATATTTCCATATCCATAGTGACATCTTAGCATATATGAGTAGATGTTCATACCCAAACCAGGATATGCAGTGCAAAAGAGTCCATGAATGTGTTTTTCATGATGGTAATTAACTCAAATAGAAGGTCTTTTCCGATTCTGCATTCCCATCACTAATAGAGCTCACAAACTTGTTTTCATTTGAAACATTTGTGCTAGATTTTTGCTGTTTGTAAGACTGTGCTGTCAGGTTTAGTTAACATTAACTGAAGACAGAGTGTAGGTCCAAAAACATAGGGAAATAAAATAATGGTTTCTGGGTAATTCATATATTAACATATATGAATATATTAACATATATGAATTGCACAGAAACCATTATTTTATTTCCCTATGTTAATAAAAATTAGGGTTTTTTGTTCTAATTTCTAAGAAGCTTGTTTCTTCAAATGGAAGCATGCAATAATATCCTATGTAAAAATTTAGTATATTTCTTCTTCTTCTTCTTCTTCTTCTTCTTCTTCTTCTTCTTCTTCTTCTCCTCCTCCTCCTCCTCCTCCTCCTCCTCCTCCTCCTCCTCCTCCTCTCCTTCTCTCTCTCTTGGCACATAAGTAATTCTACTTTTCCAACAAACTATATCAATCCATTTAGTTTATTTAAAACTAAAATAAGTTCACGTTTTCTTTCACCTTGTATCAACTTAAAAAAATCTATAGTTGTACTTTATATTCATTATTTCCAAAGTAGTTGAGCAGAGGTTTTAATAAGATTTTTCAGATTTATCTTGGGACCACTGTATAAGATTTATTTTAATTTCAACATTCCAAATGCTACCTACATTGGGAGTTGTTGGGAGGATAGGTGGACAGTCAGACAAACAGATTAATGGACTAAATAACAATGCTTGTTTAGAAGCAGTCTTGAGGAGTCTGGAAAAAAATCACTATTAATTTATAGTTGAATGCTTTCAGTACAGAGTAAAATTTTAGGAATTGAGATGATACCATATGATAAAATTTGACAGAAAGTGGATCACAAGTATTCTTTGAAGCTTTCCAATAATTAGCTTCCTTATTATTCATGTTTCCTAGCCTGGCTGAACCATAATTTTATAATTTACTGTGGCCTGGATCCACAAAGTTAAAACAGAGGTTATTGTGAAATTGTTTATTCCAAATAAAGTCTAATTTCTATGCAGACCATACTTGTTGCCTCTTTGGGATTGACAACAATAAACTTTGTCCACATGCCTCTAAATAAATGCACAAACAAATTATTGCTCATACAGAATAGTCACTGGTGGTCAGAATTTTTTTAAAAGAAAAAGTTAAAATAACTCAATGCAAAACAAAAAGTTGACATCCGCTAATTTACCTGATGAGTAGAAATGAGAACTCAATCATTTCTATTTTTCTAATTTCTATATGGCTTTCTTCATCTGCCTGTCCCCTCCCCACTAGGTATTCCAGTGCAGGACTCTGTTTCTTTTGGAAACTCTTCATCAAAGCCAGGAAAGATTTGTCAGCCAGTAAAGACACTAACTTCAGAATTAATTTCTTGTACTATTTCAGTTCTAGAATTAAATAATTGAAAAGTTCATTAAAAAAATAAGCACAGATCCTCTCTCCGGACTATTTTATCAATATGAGAACCAGTATGATGTTGTGGTTAAGGTGTTGGACTAGGAATAGAAAGGTTCAAGACTATCAGCTGCTCTGGGAATGCCACTACCAACTTTGAGTTAACTTCTGCTTTTTTCCTTAGTTATCTCAGAGGACTGGTTAGGAGTGGAGAAAGGAATGCTGCATACGCCACCTTGAACCTTTGGAGGGAGGCAGAACAGCCATCCAATGATTAAAAGTTATTCACACTCTAACTTTGACTCAGTTGCAGTGGGAAAATTTGTTAGTGGCTGCCTTAAACTGTAAACCTTGACAATTTAAGGCTGACACATACCTGCCTTGAAAGATACTTTCCAATATACCATCTTCACTTCATTTGTATAAAGATACTAATTGCTGTATTTTTTTTGTCACTGGTTTAATAGCAAAACCAGGAGGTGCCTATTTTAAATGTTGTCTTTAGAACAGTACATTAATCAAGTTGCAAAAGGCAATCCTTGCTAGAGCCAAAAGCCAAAGGATAAAAACAAACATTAATATTACTTGGAAAGCAAACTAAATTCTACAACAAAGTAAGCAATTAGATTAGCCTGCTTCTTCGTTAGACCCTAATAGCAAGCACATCAGCAGAGGTCTTGGTGGAAGAAGGAGTAGCTTCATTGGAAAAATACCTAAATGGTATTAAATGACTTACAGGGGCAAGGGGCAGATAAAGCGGTTTGAAACAAAGACGATTTATGCTAAGATTACTTCCTTTACACAATGTCTGGGAAAAGTGGCTGTTGACAAACTTTTTATTACAGAATACTTTTCACTGATGTCTATGGAATCTTCCCAGAGGATGTGGTTTGTGGATTCCATCCATAAACCACAATTGAAACTGGGAATGTACAACTGAAAGACTGCTGAGTTACAATTTGATCCTAGGTGCTTTTGGAAATATACCCCTTGATTATTATTTAAAACTATAGCAGGAAACTGGTTTAGAATATGGCTTATCTATTGGCTTAAAAATAATATATGAATTAATACTGTAAGGCTGTGATGAAATTCAAAAGAATGCTATAAAACATTTGAAGATAGTAGTTGCAATAGGTCTAAGTGAGAAGGGGATATTTCAGAGCTTCTAGTGGAATGCAGAAAAAGTCCTTGAGGCTTACAGATGATAGGTTCCCCATTTAGGGCTAAAAAAAGGAGGATAGAATAGGCAGCAAAGCTCGGAGTTGAAGTCCACAAGCCTTAAAGTTTTCAAGGTCAGAGACCCCTGGAATAGAGGACAAAGACAATGGGGCTCAAAAAAGACCCCATAGACTGGTAATTAGGAATAAGACTATTCCTAATAAGACTATTCCTAATTAATTTCAGTATGATATCATCACTGGCATTTGTTATTGCATACAAATGTTTTTATTGTATTTTTCTGATAGCTGCTCTAAGTGAAATTGTTTTTATGAGGCCAATTAAATTAATATAGAATGCATGTCTAGTACAAAGACAAAGATTCAGGAATGTGCATCCTTATCATTAACTCCCTTCTGTAGTAAAAAACAGAATCAGTTTGGTAGAATAACAGAGCTTTGACACTTCTGTATCAAAACTGCCCTTCCAAACAATGCTTCTGCAGTGTTTTCACGCCCTGAATGATACTGTGTCTCCTTTAGTTTCTTGTTTCCTTATCAGTTGGATAAAGAAATAAATGTACACAGTATGCACGCTCAAACTTTCTTCAATCAACATTCTATACATGACCTATATAATCTTGATCTTCATTCATAAGAGAGTAGGGTGAAGATGTCATCAGCTCTCCTTTGTGCATTTTTGCTGGATTGCTCAGTTCTCTGTGAACACTATTTGTAGCTTGTACAAACTGTATAAAGAAAATCTAATGCCAACTTTATTGGAAGTGGTATTAGAGTATTAGAGTTGCTCTCATGTGAGTGGCAGAAGTTCATGAAACAAATGGGATGCTGGTGATAGTTTTTAGTTTGTAACCCAGATCTGACATTTAGACTTTAACATCAACTCTTATACAAGCCAATCATTGCAGAAATGTAGCTCAAACTTGAATGTCTGTCTGTTCTGGTGTAAACAGTGATAAGAATTTTACTAATAATGCTTATCCTGTTTCACATATTTATCCTGAAAGAAAAGGTAATGGAGCATATACTGTTGACAAAACTCATTCTCCTTTATGGAATAATTGATTTATTGCCATGCGTGGAATGATTATTAGGTCTTTCACTTTGATTTATTTATTCTATCTGATTGCTCTATTAAAAATTTGGCAGAATTTGTTCGCCTCCATTAGCTTCCTGTTTACTAGGAGGCCTTATCACATTGCTTTCCTTGTTTCTTTTAACTTTGGGTGCATTCATTGTGCATTTTGTATGTTGATTACTACTGTAGCTGAATATGTTTTAATGAAATGAGCAAGAACCTTTGAAAGCTTCAGGCACTGTTATTTTAAGAGCAATTATGCCAGACCCTATAGCTATCTGCTCTTGGAGGGAGGGCCACAGAGAGGAAACAATGACTGGGTTTAATAATCATATCTCACTGCCATAAGCCAAAAATAGTAAGTGATGGAATAAAACAAAGTTAACCATCAACTTATTATGAAGCTACCTACTTTGATGAAATGATTCACAAAGATTAATTGGAAATGTCATTTTATTCAGCTCTGTTGCAAAAGGAAGAAAGAGAGCAACAATTCATCTCTTCTAGGTCTATTTGCCCTTGGTATAATTGCATGAATCCAGTGTATAAAACATTCCAAAAGATAAACAAAACATCCCAATCCTATTCTTAAATAGTAATTTTTGTTAATTAGGTCAAATTGAAGGAGAACCTTGGAGCAGTTCTTGAGGCAAATATTGGTTGTTTCTGTGGAATGTTCTGCCATTTCCAGCTCCCCTTTCCCTCCCCCTCCCCAGGTTTCTGAGAAAGTTTATATTGGGATGGTGGAGGGCAAGGAAAATAACAATGAAGCCAGGAGGTTGCAATTGAGACTTGGTGCCAATGTTTTTGGCAGAGCAGCTTCTAATTTGCAAAGAAGTCAGCTCTCTCAGACTGTAACCTTTTATGTTCTTCCCACACCTCCTCATCTTTTTTTGCTTGTTTCAAGGATGAATTCCTCATTCATTTCAAGAAGACTCTTCCTTTTCATTGAACTCAATTTTTAGTATTAAGCTGCTCTGGGGATGTTTTCCTTTAGCTTTGTTTTATTTTGTTGGTTCTTTTCTCTTTGGGAACATTTAATTAAAAAGAATGTTTCCTCTCCATTTCCCTGACACTTGAAATGGAGAGAATAGGAGCTTGCATAATTTTCACAGAAGGAATACTGTAGAATAAATTACTTCCAGGTCTAACCTTTGTCTCTGGATTGGTGGTAATAAAGAAAGAAAAAAAAGATTTTTTGAAATACTATGGCTGCAGAAGTCTCCACTTCAGTTATGTGAAGAAGAAGAAACCTCCCGATGTGTATAATATATGCAATAGTTTATTCTGTCAACATGGAAACTAAGTAAAAAACACATATACATTCCCATCACTGTTGTGAAGAGGTGATCATTTCCTCAGTTACAGGCTCAAGGGTGCCTATGATATTACATTTCTTTGCACACAGGACATTACTAAGAAAAAAAAGAATTGTCTGAGCTGTCCCATTACAGGTGCCTGACTATTAATTGCCTTCTTCTATAATATTTTTGCTCATATAAACAGAGTAACATAAAGTTCAGACATTTATTATGTCGAACACAGCAGTGAAATAATACTGTGGTTTAACTTGCTTGTTAAATAATTGGGAATTTACATTTAATTTATAATTTATGTCTCACTCCTTGTCATTTTTATTTGGCTCTGAGTCAAAATCTAACCAAGAATTTGTTTTATGAGTGTATATTTAAAAAGTATATAACAAAAGAAATCTATGCCAGTTTAATAAGCACTGCAGTGGTATACAGACTGATATTCTGTGGTTTATATAGTGGAGTAATATGCAATATGGTTCTTGCTCAAAGATCGGTTTTATATATACATACACACACACACACACACACACACACATATATGTCGTGTATTCAGGTCTTGTCCTGTGTAAGACTGAGAATACCTTGGCGACATTTCAACGAGATCCCACTCGCCATCTTCAGGCTGGTGCTTTCGGCTTTGTGCTTGTGCCAGCAAAGTGTGATCTGAGCTGCTTTCTCTCTATAAATACTGGAGGGGGGTGTGTGGTGTGCTGGCTCTGCTGTAAGCGGGTTGGTTGGCTGTGTTGTTGGCTGTGTTGTCGCTTCTTGATTGGTTGGTGGAATTGGTGTTTGCTGATTGGTTGGCTGTGTTGTTGGCTGTGTTGTTGCTTCTTGATTGGTTGATGGAGTTGATGTTTGCTGATTGGTTGGCTTTTTCATAAGAGCCTGTGTGGCTGAGGTAGTGGCTGTGTGTCCTTCAGCCTTTTGTGTTGTAGCTACCTGGGTAGTGGGCTGTGTGATGACCTTCTGAGTTTTATTGTTGTGACATCCTGGGTCTTGTGCTGTTATCTCCTGGGTCATTGTCTGTGTTGCAACCTCCTGAGGTTTTGTGTTGTAATCTCCTGAGTTCCATGATGTAGTATCCTGGGTGGAAGGCTGTGATGTGACATTCTGGGCCTTGGTTTGGCTCGAGTTTGAGGTCTGGCTATGTGTTTATAGCGTGTGTCAGTTTGCTTAGTTTGGGGTCGGAGGGGTGTAGCAGCTGGAGTTGCAGCTATGGTCTGGTTTCTGGACGGTGGTTGCCTTTTGTCTGTGGGGTGGGCTTGGGTTTGAGTCTGGTGAGGGAGATTGGTGGTGGCATCATGTGTTATTTTGGGTCCGGTGTTGGTTTTCGTGGCTGGGACTCGTTTGTTGATTAGGGCTAGTTTCCAGATGTCTGGTAGGCAGGAAGTATCATCCCATTTATTTATGTTATGGGAGTGTTTCTCTATTTTGATGGCTTCCCTAATTATTCTCTTGTTGAAGTGTTCAGTGTTGGAGATAAGTTTGGATCCCTCGAAATCAATGTCATGTCCTGTGGCTTTAAGGTGCTGGAAAAGGGAGGAAGTTTTTTCTTCTTTTCTGACTGCGTTCTTGTGTTCTGCGATGTGGGCATTTATTCTCCTGTTGGTTTGTCCAATGTATGTGGCTGAGCAAATTTTGCATGGTATTTCATAAAGACCTTCAGAAGGTCATCACACAGCTCACTACCCAGGTAGCTACAACCCAACTTAGAAATAGGCTGTTTACAAAATTTATGAAATTCATGATCAGAAGGGGGCTTGCTATAACTTTTCCTATATGTGATAGTCTAACTTCTATATTATGCCTTCTGTTACTTTTAATCAGTTTACTGAAATGTGTTCTATATCTGAAAACAATCCATTTATAGATAGTCCTTATTTAGTGACCACAATTGGGAGTTTTAAATCTGTTGTTAAGTGACACATTAGTAAAATGTGATACTATGTGACTGCTCTGACTTAATGAAGCAGTTACAGCAATTACAGTTGCTTTTGTTAAGTGCATCCTGTATAGTCACAACATCCTGCAGTTATATGATAGCCATTTGTGACTCCTGCTGGCTTTCCCATAACTTCACTTGTCAAAAGCCAGTAGTGAAATTTGAAAATAGCAATAACAGTTAGACTTATATATTGCTTCACACAATTTTTACACAATGTTTTACAGCCCTCTCTAAGCGATTTATAGAGTCAGCATATTGCCCCCAACAATCTGGGTCCTCATTTTACCAACCTCAGAAGGATGGAAGGCTGAGTCAACCTTGAGCCTGTGAGACTTGAACTGCCAAACTGCAGGCAGCTGGCAGTCTGCAGAAGTAGCCTGTACTACTGCATTCTAACCACTGCACCACCACAGCTCAGTGATGGTAATCCATGACTGCAAGATGCTGCAACTGTTGTATGAGCCAGTTATCAAGCACTCAAATACCAATGCCATGACCACGGAGACATTGCAATGACCACAACTCTAAGGGATGATCATAAGTCACCTGAATGCGGACTACCTGTATTGCAACTAATGTAAACATTACATGCCTAGATTAGCATACTGAATATTTTACTGTGATTTCATTACACCACTTCAAGGTATTGGCACAAGTTTTTAAAGCCTGAAATGTTCTACAATCCATACTTAACAACTATCTCATCCAGTATCATCCAAATTATATATTAATATAATATTCTTACCTGCAAATCTTGTTTCAGTCTGACTGACTGTACTTCAAATATGTCATTCTGAGGGAAATAGGACTGGTCACCTTCTGCCTAATTTCAGATGACATCTTAAACCATTCTTGTTCATATGAGAATTTTCAGAGAATAACTCTTCCAGGATAAAACTGCCTTCAGCTATCATGATATATTTCATTTTAATTGTTTAACAGCTAAACATAATTCTTCTATAATTCTGCTTTTATTAATGTTTTGGATTAAAAAGTAAATAAAACAAAGATTATTTATTACCTATTATTTACTCTTTGCATGGCTCTAGGTTACTATGGGAAATAGGTGATATATGAAATAAATATATAATTTGGAAGATGGAAATAGTAATACACTTACATTTGATCTTAGCCAAAAGGCCGAGAAGGTGTAATATGTTTTAGACTCATTTAAACTTCCATTTTTTGATTAAACTGAAATTTTTTTACTCAAAGATAACCTAGGAATATGGGTTGTTCTACACACTGAATTTTTCAAAAGCATTGAACAAAAACCTATTCACACTCAGGATGCTTGCAATACACGTGCTATAGCCATTACTTGATCAGAGAAAGACAGAAGTGCTGGAATAATGGCAAGGGAGTTTCTAACACAAGAATATCAAATAAATGTACATCCTGGAAGGTGATTCACAGATTTTATTGACTGCATATTTTAATATGGTCTAATGAAAAAAGGTTAGTTAATGTGCCAGTCCTTGTTAAAATGATTTATGGGTTTTTTTCATCCTTTAAAAAACTTTTACATTAGATTGTGTTGAAGACAACAATGCTTAAGTTGTAAGATTAAATTCACACACCATATACACCATTTCATTCTTGATGTTCATTCCATTGGCTATGTTGTTTTGAACCAAAATGTAGATAAATATGGTCCAATTATTTTACTTTTAAAAATATTCATAAATCAAACAATTGATCTCCTGGGAAAGTAAATCTGCTTCTGGTATGAGAACCATCAAACCACTAATACCATCTGGTAACAGTCAGATTGGGATTGTCAGGACATGATCTCATGTTAAATATTTCTTCTTGATGTCAGCATGTCAGTAACGAAGCAATACAAAGGAAAGGGTGTGGATTCAAGTTGAAAATGTTCTTCTCATTTTAAACTCATTCTTCTCAAAAATCCTCTACCACATTAATATATCGAGAAATTATCTACTGGATAAAATATGTTGGCATAAAACAAACAAACATAGTTTAGACAATGTATTCAAACCTTGATAGGCAAGAAACAGATAGGTATTGCTTACAAGTGGCTATTGAGGTGTATTAGTTTTTAAAATTTTCACTCCAACCCTTCAGAATGTTTTCTATCTCACAAGGAGATATGGTGATGAATGAAAACAGATCATGTACAGAAAACCAATATGCATCATTGGTGTGAAGAGAAGGTACAATTGTCTTTCAGGACAAACAGTTTCATCCAATTTCAACTGACGGCAAAATAACCTTGCAATATTTTCCATTTTCTATGGGAAAAGTTTTTAACATTTACAATATAATGTAAATTTTGGAATCCATAGTAAAAACCCTTAATTTTTTCAGATATCTGAAAAGATCAGCCCCGGGCCAATTTTAAATTCATTTCTTAAGAAGGAAACTGTCAGTGATTTCAGACTAATATTTTTTTATGAATAATGCTGCATTTCTATGTGGATGTAATAAACATATTAATGGAAAACATTTAAGTAAATATATTTAGGACTAGAATTTTAGGGTTGTAGCCTAATATAAAACATATCAGAAGAATTGGATAAGGCACAACATCTGCTAGCTGATGCCAAAATTTGCCAAGAAAATTAGAGATATTTTGGCAAAAGAATGAAAATAAAGGCCAAAAAGGAAGAATAAATGTGGTTGCTGAATTACACCAGCCCACCCCAGCATGATTAGGAGATGTCCACAAAGTCACCACAAAGTTAGGGTTAGATGAAAATAGTTCTACATAATTTTTAATGTTTACAATGGAAGCCTACAAAAAACTTGGTGTGGAAGATCTGGATTCAAGAGTGCCTCTGCCAGCTTTATGTTGGCTCAATGGTTCACTCTGGAGACTTCCACTGGATTGCCTGTAATCTTTGTCTTTGTTGCAGAAAATTAATTTATTTTCCAGTAAACTTATTTTTCTTGTAGCTTACTCACTTGGTAGGTCAGGAGCTTTTCCATTAGTAGCTCTTACCAATCTTTTTAATGTATCCAAAGTTCTTTCATTCTTTCCCATAATTCTGGTGTAGCAATATCCATATCAATCAACAAAACTTTGGTGAAAAGCTACATTATTTAGCTACATGCAGCTGTACATTCCTTGGAGATGAGAGGAAGTTACATTTAAACTCATTTTCTTTTTTCCAAGGACTGTAATCTTAGAACGTAACAACATTTATAATCAGGTGAAATAGGCAGCTTTTCCTTTTATTTTTTGTCTGTTTTCAAATAACGTACTTCTCTTTTAATATAGCAATTATAACTTGCAGTGCGAGCCTAGCCTTATGCAGTACATTCATTTCAACATCTGAATTTATCAGGTGCAAAAGACCATCACTATTTTCGAATAGGATGGATTTATCCTATGTAAAATTATTTTCACTATCACACAATCTCTCCCCTCCCCTCCCCTCTCCTCCTTGGAAATTGTGATCAGAGGGAATTCAAGGGTTCATATAATCCAGGGGTACTAATTGTCACTCCGAATGAATTAATGAATGAATTCTTTATTGGTCAAGTGTGATTAGACATACAAGGAATTTGTCTTGGTGTATATGCTCTCAGTGTACATAAAAAGAAAAGATACATTCATCAAGAATCATAAGGTACAACACTATAAATAGGCAATCAAATCATACTAGAAACAGTCAATATAAATAGTAAGGATACAAGCAGGAATTATTTGTTTTGAAAAGCATATGGTTCATAGTTAAGCATAAAGAATAGGCAGTTAATCAATACCTAGCTGCCAAGAAATACCAGTCATCAAGTTGACATCAAAATTTCCCCTTTCCTATTTCCAAACATATAAAAATAAAACAAATACAACAACATAATTTTCTCTCATATGTATGCATTTCCTACAAAACCACTAACACTGGTATGCTAGAATTGCCACATTTGGGCCCTTTGCTTATTCAAGCTGGAATGCAGTTACAAAGGTAAAACAGCAACTGGAACTTTTCTGCAGTGGGAGAACAGGTAGTGCTTCCAGATAAGCAAGTGATGCAAAGTATTTTGTCACTGGGTTTGCTGCCTTCTTATGCAGTGGTGGGATTCAAATTTTGTAACAACCGGTTCTGTGGGCATGGCTAAGTGGGCGTGGCCATGTGACTGGGTGGGCGTGGCTTTTTTGGCAGCACCTCCCCCAGTTTTTCGGCCTTCTGGGCCTCAGGAAAGCCTCCTGGGGAGGCATTTTTGCTCCCAGAAGGCTTCCCTGGGGCCCAGGAAGGAAAAAAAACTGAGCATGGGGGGCACACAGGACCCCTGCACTTCATTTTGGGGCCTCCTAGGCCTCAGGGTAGCCTCCTAGGGGGGCATTTTTGCTCCCAGAAGACTTCCTTGGGCTCAGGAAGGAAAAAAAACTGAGCATAGGAGGGACACACATGCTCTGTTTTGGGGCCTTCTGTGCCTCAGGGAGTCTCCTGGGGGGCATTTTTGCTCCCAGAAGGCTTCCCTGGGGCCCAGGGAGGCAAAAAATGGAAGAGTGGGTGGTGCTGAACCCCCCTCCATTTTTTGGCCTTCCTGGGCCTCAGAGAAGCCTCCTGGGTGAAGCAGTAAGTAAGTGAGGGGAATCCCGGCACAGCTGATCATAGGAACAGCTGATCATCGGGAGGGGGGAAAAAGAAATACCTTAATGAGTGACTGGGCAGGGAAGAATGCAGTCAGCGATGTCGGGCATGCACACAATGTTGTGCATGTGCGATAAGGAATGACTGGGAGGGGAGAGGAGGGTGGGCGGAGAGGGTTGGGGCCAGCCAGGGGCATGTTTTGCCAGTTCTCCAAACTGCACAGAATCATAACAACCGGTTCTATAGAACCACTTCAAACCAGTAGAATTCCACCCCTGTTCTTATGGCTGTTCCTTGAAAGACTGAAAACATGGATAAGAGTCACTGTGGCTGGCCATTATCTGCAGAGAGAGACATCTAATCTTTTGTTGAATGTACACTTCCCTTTCTGGAAGTGGGTGCATTTAACAAATGGTTTTCCTACCCACTTCATCCAGTCTTTTCCATCTCTGACTGTGGGTTATAGCATCTCAATTCTCACTGAATTCATCCTGGATCTAGAATAATGTTGCCTGAAATATTATTTGATAGTTTAAGTCACCTGTATATAATACATAATCCAGATATGACAAAGATATGTAGGCAGCTCATATCAGCATTGCCAAAGGCAAATTAAAGAATCAGCATGAGCATAATTTAAACTTAGACACATCACTAGTCTGTAGAAAGGAATTATTCATTCAGTACTACCATATTAAATAATTTATTCAGTCATGTTAAATTAGTATTATTCACATAACGAATCACATAATTCTAGCAAAATTCGTTTCCAAAAGATTTGTCATGATATCTAAAGTCAAAGTTGTCTATTGCAATTTGACTTAAAGCCAATTATCAATAATTATTCTACTAAGAAAGAGTCAGAACATTTTGTTTTATTAATCAGCTGTTTCTATATTTTTGATTGTATTCATATAACATAAACATCTGGGTATTATCCATAGAGATTGCTTTTTAAATCTTGATAAGTCCTGATTTGGTTTACTGAACAAGTCATGCCAATTTGGTTCACATATCATTATGCCACAAATCTTGATATTTTAAAAACTGTTGGAGAGAGACTAGCTGATGTGTTATCTGGAAGCACTATCTGTTCTCCCACTGCAGAAAAGGTCCGGTTGCTATCAAGAGACTAGCTGAGCCAGGAGGAGGAGCCAAATGGACAATATGCCTGGAATCTCTATATGGGCACAAGAGGGCAAAGTCTGACCTACTTTGAATGCTACTGAACTTTATCTAATCTGATCCAGATGCACACTGCCAGTCTGTGAAGATCCCTCTGTTATAAGCAAAAAACCCAAACCAAACCAAACGCTAAATAGCATAGCATTAGACTTACATATCACTTCAATATACCAGTATTTACAGCCCTCTCTAAGTGTCAGCATATTGCCCCCAACAATCTGGGTTCTCATTTTACCGACCTTGGAAGGATGGAAGGCTAAGTTGAACCTGGTTGGATATCTGAGTCAACTTTAGCCTGGTGAGATTCGAACTGCCAAATTTCAGGCAGTTGGCAGTCAGCAGAAGTAGCTTGCAGTACTGCATTCTAACCACTGTGCCATCATGGCACATTTGAATCTGATTGTTTTTACCTGACAAAAATACATAAAAACACTTTACTATACCAAAGCCAAGCAAACTACATTATGGCTTAATGAAAGGTATAAATCAATGGTCACCAACCGGTGAGCTGCAGGCCACTGGTGGTCCATGAGAACATTTTGGTGGGCTGCAGTGCAATTGTGTCTGCAACATGGGTGATACCAGCAGCAGATGGACTGATGCACATGGGGATGGAGGGTAGGGCATGGGAGATCGCGGCACCGGAGCCCTTCCCGGGTGTTCCCTGGCCTGCAAGGAGGTGGGTGTGTGGAGAAAGGAACCTCTGAACTGGTGCTTGGTGGTAGGAATCTGATGTCTGGAGACCAACAAGCCGTGTGCTGAAGACCAGATGGCTGGTGGGGAGGTGGGGAAATCCTGCAGTCTCCCTAGCAAACCCATGTCGTGGCTGCTGCCTCCTGCCTCAGTGCATCAAGGAGGCCGAGCAGCAGCGGGAAGAGCATGGACCTCCTGAGCCGCAGGAAGCAGCTGCCAGTGATGTCCTCAGGTGAAGATTTGCAAGGGGGAGGCTTGACTCCCTCTTCGTTCTTGCCAGAAGTGCTCACACACCTAGTGTGAAGAGGAGGCTTGGTGGGTGCCAGAGGGGCGGTGAGCACTTTGTGTGTGAGCGCTTCTGGCGAGAAGGAAGAGAAGCCCCAGGGGGCAGAGGAGATTGCACCTCCCCTCACAGGCTAGGGTAGGGCTCTGATGCCGTGATCTCCTGCACATATCAGTCCATCTGCCTTCGATCTCATCCATTGCCCCACCTCCCCGCCAGCATCTGGTCTTCAACACATGGCTTGTTGGCCTCTAGACATCAGATTCCCACCACCCAGCACCAGTTCAGAGGTTTCTTTTCTCTCCACCCCCACCCCTGGGACAGAGAGAGGGGTGGGAAGAGAGAGAGAGAGGGAGAGGGAGAGAAACAGGGAGAAAGAGAGGAAGGGAAAGAGAAAGAGGAAGAAAGGGGGAAAGAGAGAGAGAGAGAGAGGAAGGGAAAGAGAGAGAGGGAGAAAGGAAGAAAGAAATGAAAGAGGGAAAGAGAAAGAGAGATGAGAGAGAGAAAAAGACAGATGAGAGATTCTGGTGTTTTGTCTTCTGCGGGAAATGGGTCCAAATGACTCTTTGAGTATTTAAGCTTGCAGAAACAGGCAGCCAAACTGTGCCTGAAGGACCCCCATCCCATCAGTGGGAGTCCAGGCGCTTCAGCGACTGGCATGCTGGATTCATATTAGTGGTCCGTGGGATTTAAAATTATGAGTTTGGTGGTCCCTGAGATCCAAAAGTTGGCAACCGCTGGTATAAGTCCAGTCCTTATCTCATCTAGTCTTAATACTTCATGTCTTATTTAGAATAGTTAAGAAATCCATGCTTCATTTAGCTCAAAGGTTCCTTGTTTTGGATTCAGATGATGCTAGACTATAACTATAACCAAGCTTGCCTATTAGCCACCCTGGATTGGAATGATAGAAGTTATAGCTGAGCAATATCCGGGAATGAAAAATTAGGAATTGCAGAATAATGATGTCTGTTTTGCTTGCTTTGGCCAGGATCCATTAAATAGATTTAAAGAATTATTGGATTGTATAGCATGACAGAGTTTCAAAGCTATTCATTTGCCTTAACCACAAAATCTAACATATAAAGCTGTACTATATTTTTAAAATAACCTGGTGACTTGTATGGGCAGTCATTGACCATTTGGAGTTGGGATTTTATACAACGGTCACTTTATTCATTCCCCTCCCACCAACTCCTAATCCATGCATTTGTCCCTTGTTTCACATTATTATTGAAAGGTTTCAGATAAAACACAGTTATTCCTATATTTTGATTATGCTTATCAGTTTATGGGTCTTGAAAAATGAGTTTGAAATGGATTTATTTCTATGTTACATGGATTGACATTTTTGTTGTTAACTTCTCCATATTTTGGCATTTTTTTCCTTGGTTAAATGAAAGCCAAAAACTTTGGCAGTTTACCACCTGCTGTGGTGGCAGTTTAATGTACCATAAAGTGAAGGGAAAGATTTATTCATTTTGGAAACAGCTGCCTCAGAGCACTAACCACACCTCAACATGATCCAGTTTAAATGAAAAAAGAGCAAAAAATGAAACAAATACTTTTCTATTTGCAAAATATTAATTATAGAGAATGGCCTTCCAAAAGTATTCTCAAAACTGTTTAGAAGAGAGAAAATGATATACCTCATTAACTCACATATATTTTAAATAAACATTTTAAATTTACTACCCAGAACAAAACCTAAGGAAGGATAACTGAAACATTATTTGTTTGGACTTTAATTATATTCAAATGTCTGGATATCTTTTCAGTATCTTTCCTGTTGCAAGGTATGAGTTTTTAGAAGAAAAATGAGCTGAACATATAAAAGATAGAAACACCTTCCCTTTCCTCTCTCCTAAAAAGTTACTAACTGAAACTGGTGAGGCTTGGAATATCAATAAGATTCTAAATGAAAGAAGTGAACAAGGCAGCTAAACAGAAGTCTAGCAACAACTCAGAAACTGTATTGTTCTTACAATACTTTTATCAGCTTGAACCTGAGAAATTAGGAGTCAAAAGCCTTCACTGAAAATGGTGCAAGAAAATGATGTAAAGTGCTCCTCCTACATTTTTCTTTCTTAGTGAATACATCATCTGTTTTTCTATGTCATGTTTAGGGAGAATTTAGAAGTGTTAGACCATGATGTTTTAACATTTCTTGTATTATTGACAATTTGCAATATTACCCAACAAGAGCCAGAAAACCATAGATCGTAGGAGAGATGCCAGTATAGTTGTATAGACCTCTCGTCTATTTTGAAAGTAGGTTAAATGCAGAAATCTTATTCATAAGAATTTTACTTTAAAAGAAACATCAATCAATTGAGTATTGTGGTTAGAATGCAGTGTTGTAGGTTAACTCTGGTCACAGTCTGGAGTCATCCTTCCATTCTTCTG
The DNA here is from genome assembly GCA_009733165.1 of Naja naja. NCBI lineage: Eukaryota > Metazoa > Chordata > Lepidosauria > Squamata > Elapidae > Naja > Naja naja. Next base: position 148,431,861 of record CM019151.1, on the reverse strand, counting down.
AGATTGATAAAATAAGGACCCAGATGTTGGGGGCAATATGCTGACATTGTAGCAATCCAGAGATTGCTGCAAAGCACTATGGAATGGTATTGGTAAGTGCTATATGGCAATAGCCTCTATCTTCTGTCTAGACCAGATGGAAGAACTCATGGAGCAACTGATGAGCCTTTTTCAGCTTCCCAGAAGCTAAAGCAAGTTTTTATATTTGGTCTTGACCAGGAATTGGGCTAAGTAAAAGCTCTCTAATCTTTCTTGCCAGTAGCCTGACAAGCATAGTTAACTTGATTACTGAATTAACTAATTTTCTATGATCTAACATTTTGCATATATTGAACTAACTAGTCAGGCAGGACTATCCTAATACTGTAAGCTACAGCTACCAGATCCGGGCTGTAAACTACTGGATGACCACTGAATGGCAAAAAAAGAGTTTATTATATTCATGTCTCTTTGTTGCCACCCACTAGTTGTCTACATATTTTCAGTGTAGTTGTGATAGTCTCACACTCACAAATGCAGGAAAAATACTAATAAGGGTAAAACTTACCAGGTTTTCTCTGCTATGTAAATGTGGCTGCAAAGATGGTGGGGGAGGAGGACGAGATCATAAGGTCAATATGGTAGCTATGTGAGGATAGCCCCATCCATTTTATGAACATTGCGATGCATGTAAAAAAAGAGTGGTTCTTTGATTGGAAGGTTATGGCTGCCATATTGACTTTTTAAAAAAACTTCTCCTAGGAATACTCCTGTGCTAGGACTTTAATTGATCTAGTTAAGCAGATGGTGCAAACACACCCTTACTGTTAGGATTCAAGTGTTCAGTAGTACCACTTTCCTAATGACCTTGAATAGGTTAATGAGAAAAAACCTTGGAAGTTCACTTTAAAAAAGACACTAACAAGTTTTGGAATTATGTACTCATAGAATTACAGATGCTTTTGACTGAAACTGTTATTTATCTTCCTGCCGTTTTTTACTCTGTTTCAGAGAGAAAGAGAGAAATCTTTACTTTCTCTACATTATCCCCTCTCCTATTCCCTCCTCCAAATCTCGTCTAGTTGGGTGTTTATCTACCTATTTTAGTACAGAATGGAATTTCACAGGGGCAAGAAATGACAATAAACCATTCAGCTGCCTTTCAAGACCTTTGCTCCAGGTTTCTTCTGCTGGCTGGCCTTCACCATCTTTCAAATATTTTTTGGCCAACACAATAAAAACAAAGGCTCAGGAATTTTGCCCATTCCCCCCACCCAACTAGGAGTTTTGGCAAGGTTCTCCTCCTCTATCCCTTTGACAAGCTGGCTCTGTGACAAGTCTTCTATCACCTGATCACATGGGTGACAATCAGCCTATGCAAACATACTCCTGGGGAGTAGATGAAATGTTTGATCTTATGCTTATACTTTTTCTACCTTCCCTGATGTTGTGCTGTCCTCCTCCTCCTCCGATCATTTTGTACATCAACAAAGAGCATTTACATTTAATTTAAATTAAATTGTTTCATTAAAATGTATTTTAGTGCCCACTGAGCAGAAAGTAGAATGTAAATAAATATTGATAGGACTAGTGATATAATCATGGGTTTGTTATGGGTGAGAGTGGGAGAGAGACAGAGAATGTGGATGGTGATCCTGTACTGTTTTTCTTCCTATTTGACATTTTCAACTAAAAAAGAGGGCCACAGTCCAGGATGGTGGTAAATTTAAGAAAAGGTGAACTTGTACCTTTACGGAAATCAGAAATTCTTTATGGTTGTTTGGAGAGAGAAAAAAAGATCAACTAAGGAACTGTGATTAGAATCCAGTATTGCTGGCTAACTCTGGCCCCAGCTCCTGACCAGCTCAAGGTTGATTCAGTCTTCCATTCTTCCAAGGACAATAAAATGATTGTTGGGGACAATATGTTGGCATTCATAAACCGCTGAGAGAGAACTGTAAGCACTATGGAGTGGTATATAAGTCTAAGTGCTATTGCTAATGTTTTATTTTTCTATGTGGTTTCTTGTGATATATTTGGAAGAAATAGAGAGGATTTTTCAAGAATATTATACAAAATTGATTCCAGTTCTCCCCCCCCAGGAGAGCTCAAATCTGTATATTTGCAATTTTACCCAGTGTACTCTCATGAACAACCCTGTTGATATAGGTACAGATTGCCCTAGCCTCCACTCTAATAGGAGGGACAGCCAACCAAATTAACGTGTGGTTATAAACTGTAACATTTGGATATGAAAAAAATGACATCATAGAAGTGCTTCGAATATATGTGTATTTATATCAGAAAATATACTGAATACTTCCACACATATTCCTCTAAGTGCAGAGAAAATAAATGTAAAAGAAACTAGAATTGACCTAGAGGTAGGCAGGAAGGAACCATTAAGAAGAAACTTGATAAAAGATTACACTTACTAGAGATTGGATGAAATGTAAGAACTCAAAATAACACCACCTTGATTTTGTTTAGTGTTAGAAAGGACAAAGAGAAATGTGGCAGACTTTCAAGTTTCTATTATTATACCCTACAAAAATAAAGCAGCATTCCGGGACTCTTTGTAATGTCTGATTCTTGACCTGGCCTTGAAGGGCTGACTATATGGGAATACCTAACACTGTTACTAATGTTCTGCTTGTGACAGTGCCACAATGAGAAGAGAAACTGATAATCCATATGATATATTGCCAATGACCTCATTGTCCACAACAGATTCAAAAGTTACAAGTATCACAGATTACACTCCATCCCTTTTCTGCCAGAGCATTGAGTACAGGCATTTGTAACCCCTCATTATTTGTTACTACCCCAAATTCACTGTTACCTTCCTTGTGAGGTTATAAGTGTCTTGAAGGCTTCCCAAAGGTATCACAATCGAAATGGAATGGTAGATTAGCTGGACTATATGTCTCATTCAAAATGGTTCTCAAAAACAATGGTTTTCATTTACTTAAGAACTTCAGATAATATTTACTTGCATTGGCTAGATTTCTCTCTTATGTCTATTCTTTTCAAAAGAAATTTAAAGTTGGCATGCTACCTGGTTTGCTGAAGAAAAGAAATAAATTAAAAAACTCTTGAACCCATGAACATAGTTTCATGGCTCTTTGGAGTCAATATATGCTCTTAGCTTATACTCAGCTTAATGGACAACAGATATCTTTCACAAACTGCATGAATTTTAACCAGAGTGTAAAGTTTGTTTCCATTAATTATCAACATACTAAGAAAATTCCACTTAAATTCCATATTTTATAACAGATCTGTATTATTGATATATTTTAAATTGTATTTTTGGATGGTAATGATAATGTTGGGAAACTCAAAGTTGAACTAGTGTAATGTTTGCTCACTTTTTAAAGTATTTCTGTGACATGATCCTTTGCCAAGTTGCCTTTTATCAGCTTTATATTCAAAGCTCTTTTTCTTGGATAGAATAAAAATAATTATTCGGATCTCCTGACTGTTCATGATTGTATAATTTTTTTCCTCAAGGTTTTCTTTCTATTATATTTAACTTTGAAGTTATTTCTTTGATTTTCTTTCTCTGGGGAAGAAATTTCATGTGTGATCATATCCCTATCAATTATAATTTTAAACATATCATTCATTGGATCTTTTTATCTCCTAACTATAAAGAAGAGGCTGCTGGAAGTCCTGATGAATAGAATATAAGTTCTTCCTCTATGCTAGGAGCACTCACAAGCTAATATAACATCTATAGAGCCAAACACTTTGCTCTAATGCTTTGTGTATCATGATATCTTGACCTTTGGCAAAAGCAGCTTCCTGATCTTCTTTTAATAAAACTGTAGTCTTTTATCTCAGTTATTTATGTTCACCTCTATTTCGTGACCCCTGCAAACACAATTAATTTGTGTTTGCTTATTTCAGCAAGCTGTGATGCTCTTAGATGTCCCTGAAATGGAATTTTCAGCAGCCCAGCTAATGGTGACTGGTGTTGGAAACAGTAGTTCATCTGGGAAGCCATAGATTGCCCATTCTACATTACATTTTAAAGGAGAGAGTACCCAGAACAATATGCAACAAATGTGTTTTTTTTAATTTTTAAGTGCAAATATTAAACATACTTGCTTGGATTACTACACCAAATTTACTGTAATTGGATTATTATAGCACAGGTTGTATGGAACTGTCTTTTAAAATAATAATGGAATCAGTAGCTAGCACAAAAACCAGCAATTTGATAGCTGACCAGATCAAAAACGTTCCATTTTGTGAAATTCTTACTTTGAAAAAAAACACTGCTCCAAATTTTAGAGTCAGGTCTTCATCTATAGCAGGAATGGACAATTGTGACCATAGGGCTATATAAAGCCCTTGGCTCAATTTTGAAAGTTTTCTGCAATAGATGTACAGTTGGTAAAAGTTGGTAAAATGTAACTCTCCCTTCCTTCTAGTCTGCTGTTTGGGAGACAAACAAGAGTTTAGGGGCCCTTGGTGCTCTCTGAGCTTGCTTGTTTTCTTGCAGACATTTTATTAACCTAACTAGTGATGTTAGCTAGCACAGATGATGTTACCTAGTTAGGGTAATGAAACATCTGAAAGAAAACAAGGAAGCTCAGAGAATACCCAAGACCCTCATTTCAACCCTGAGCTACAAATATTCTCCTTTAGGCTGTTTCAGGCTGTTTCTGAACTCATGAAATCATTTACCCTGTCTCTCTGTGATAAATGCATCCTCTGTTTTGACAGGTTGATTCAGTGTCTAATTGCTGTTTTGTTTTCATTTTTTAAAAAACCCTTATTTTTTTGTCTGATCATCATGCGCAGAGTGTGGGAATCTGCTGGCTGGGATAACTGATTATTTCAATGCAGAAAGTGATTCCTTTGCATAAATGATACAGGTATATCTCAAATCAACTGAAAAGGAACAATGCAGCCCAGTAAAATATTGATTTCTTAGACTTCTTACACAACATTCCATTAACAACTTTGCTCTAAATTATATGTTGGTTTTGTTAATTGGAAGCCAATCTTTTTAAATGCCAAGATTCAAATCCTCAAAGAATGGATATATAATGAAAACACTGACACACCCCTAAAGCACGTCCTTGCCAGCAGAGGCTGTGTCTGCTGCTGAAAGAGAAAGAGACAGAGAAAGCCCTGTATGGGACAGCATGTGTTAATTACTCTTAAACCTGTTAGTATATTATGCCTGGCAATGCTCTGAAAATTCTTGGCTTTCTCTAAGAAAATAATAGGGGCTCAGACGTCTCTTATTTAAAGGCAGCAGGAATAAAAACTAAACACAGAAAAGACTAGACACTATAATGATTTCATGGTTTAAAACCCCTTTGCAAGGAACAACCTAATTAAATATCTGACATCACCAGGTTTGTTAGTAAATAGTAACCATGGATGCAGAGAAGGCTTGCATCTCATTACATCCTGCCTTGGGTTTCAATGTGAGAGATATTGAGGCTGCCAAAGGAAGGCTAAAAACAAAAGCAGAGGGCACAGATTTTGCATGCTTATCCCAGGTATAATACCATTAAGAATATCTATAACTAAGATCTGGAGTTCATTGTCAAACAGTTCTTTTTTTTTTGCTATACTAAAAATAACGTGAGAAAAAATGCAGCTAGAAAAAATATAATAAAATAATATTTACAAATATCACATTAAGAGAAAACTACACTCTGAAGATTGGGCAATATCTCAAATGTACAGTCTCTGTACAGTTAGACTGATTTATGGTCACCTGCATTAATATTATTCATTTCCCTTTAAATCCCTGAATAACACAAAACAGCTGGGTATATGGGGCTACACTGCTGAAAAGTGTAACAAAATAGAATGAAGCCCACTATCTGCTAAAAACAAGATAGTAATAGGAAAATGTGGATTAGCCTGCAGTTGGCAGATACAGGACGATGAGAAAAACAGCTCCTTCCATTATCCTAGCCAATACCCTAGACCACTTACTATGGCTCATCCACTTTACTATATTTATTCTTGCTGCTTTTTATGCACATGTAATGCCACTGTGTTCTGTTCTGAAAATAAAGACTTGAAAAAAATATAAAAATAGATGACATGTACCAATAGAATTGTTTGTAGTTTAGGATTGAACAAATGCAGCTAATCAGACATAAATGATTGTCGGGAATCAGGTCTGCCTGTTCTTTCAGGCATCCTGCCAATGATATAGATAAGCATTTTGACTTGGATCTTAGGGACTTGTTTTCTTTAGTTTAATCCCTTATTTATAAAAATTGTAATTCAGTTTCACTGCATTGGAAAGTTTCCTACTCAGTCTATTGAATAAAGATGTAGATAACACTAATTCTTGTTTTCATAGCACCCAAAAGTGCTGCAGCAAGCTGAGATGATGTAAAATAAAAACAAGAGTCACTGTATAAATGGCAATATGAGATTCTTGAATGACATCTGACACAAATACATAAACCATGTCATTCAAATTATCATATTACCACATCATTAAAAACACTTTCCAACTGATTTTTCAGGAAATATTGTAGCTCTCATCAAAGAAGAACACATTCAATAAGCCTATCTTTATTGCATAAACCAATAGCCAATCATGTTCGGGGTGTGAAAACAAAATGATAGAATCAGAGTTGCGCTAAGCCAGTGATGGCGAACCTTTTTGGCACCAAGTGCCCAAACTGGAATGTGTATGCCTGCATGTGCATGTGGATGTGGCGGAGCACCAGAAAACTGAACAACAATTGGCCAGTGTATGCATGCCTGTTTTTTGGCCATTTGGGGGGCATTTTTTGGGTGTTTTGGGGGCCCTTTTTGGCCATTTTCAGGCTGGTTTTGGGCCATTTTTGGGCCATTTTTGACCTGAAAATGGCCTGAAAAATGGCCTGGTTTTGGCTGGCCTTCAGGCCATTTTTCAGGCCATTTTCCAAGCCATTTTCAGGTGATTTTTGGGCCAAAATTGGCTTGAAAGACAGCCTGAAAACACCACAGAAAATGGCCCAAAATGGTCTGGAAAATGTCCTGTTTTTTAAGCATTTGGGGGGCAATTTTCAGGTAGTTTTTCAGGCCATTTTCAGGCTGTTTTTGGGGCCATTTTTGGAAAATGGCTGTTTTGGGGAAAAAAGCCAAAAACAGGTGTGAAAAACAGTCTGAAAACGTTGAAAATACCCCAAAAATGGCCTGAAAAGGACCCAAAACTGGCCTGTTTTTTGACTGATTTTCAGGTCATTTTCTGGCATTCCGGCACCTGCAAAGACCAGCTGGCCAGTGCGTATGTATGCACCAGAGCAATTGGCAATGGTGCGCATGCCCTCTGAGAGGGCTCTGCGTGCCACCTCTGGCACACGTGCCATAGGTTCACAATCACGGCACTAGGCCATTAAGGAATCCCACATTAAAGGATGGGAAACTGGGAAGATTAAAGCATTCCCAATAGATATCTATTTGCCCTTGCTTGAAGACATTTAATGGGGAAAAATCTCTAGGTAGTTGGTTTCATTGTTGAACTAATAAAATATTTATTGTTATTTTTTGTCCTGCTACTTTGGGATGATAGAATACATGCTGTCATATTCTTCATTTTAGGTGGTATCCTGTTTCCGTATGGCCTTTCTTAAGATGGGACCTGTATTTCAAGACTCAGTAGTAACTTGAGGAACTTTAGTTAACTTAGTTTGGAAAAGGAAAATTTACCACTATCTCCTCTCTACCCTACATCTACTGTAGCAATTTGAATTTCCTAGAAGCTTTATTGTCCACCTTACCCTCCCCCCAAAAAAACCCCACAACTATATTGAATGATACATGGAAGATGGAAGAAAATATGAGGAATTGTCAAGCCACCCAAAACCAAGAATGAGATGTGGTGAATTTTCTAAGTAGGTTTCTGTATCAGAAAGTTTTTCTGATTCAGAAGGCGGTTCTTGATGAGATAACAATCAGAGCCTGCCTAGCCACTTTAATGCATATATCCACCAATCTGAAAAGCACATTTTAATACATTGGATGGTAAGTCATCTTTTCAACACAGGTCTTTGAATTGTGCTGAAATTTCGGCACCTTGAATCAAAACTAATTCACAGACAAATGCAATGCTTTTGGAATCAATCTCATAATCTTCTCCACTTAATTGGCTGAAACTAGCAATTAATGCTTGTTGTAGTTTCTCCTCTATTAAAAAAATTGTTGTAATCACAAGAGATGTTTAAAAAATGGATGATTTAAGTTACAATAAATCTCTACAAGGGGGTGTTTACCAGGCATGCATTCAGGAGGCGGTGAGTGGTGGGGCTTGAACTTCTCTGTGTGCTGCCAAATATTAAGCAGTCTTTAAAAAAATCCAGACAGCTTTACCCCTGACTGTGTTCTTTGAGATAAAACAACTTTTCTGAATTCATGATAATAAAAATTATTTGGATTTCTATATTCCATACAATCTCCTGAGTATGAATACTTATCTTCTGAATAAGCATTGGCTCAGAACTATGAAATCCAACTTCAGCTTCTATAAATAACATTAGAAATATCTGTAGGAGTCCAAAAGCCATACATTATTGTTACTGGTAACCTCTGAATTGTAATCTAAAAGTGAATCCTGATAATATTCCTGTTTTATATACTAGAATTATTACTTTAACCCAGTAAGTCAAAACAGTGATAATATGTGATATAAGTAAGATAGCTTTAAAATAACAGAGATATCAAAATGGTTATTTTGTTTGATATACCTTATAAGAAAATAGATGTGTACCTTTGATCTATGGTAAATATGTTCCTGCAAGGCCTTCATTTTTGTTATAGGTTTTGGGAAAGGAATGCTGTCGTTGCTTTTATACAGATCCATACTGCTATTGCTCAAATACTTTTAGATCACTATCTGTAGCTTTGTGAAGTTGGGGAGGACATTTTTCAGAAAATTTCCAATGGTAGAAGACAACACCTGGATTTTTTCCTCCCTATTGTGCCTTAAAGTAATTTATAAAAATAAAGCAAAACATTATGAAAATGTAAACCTGATCCGCTGCTTCTAGGCAGAACAGTGACTCAGGAAAAATTATAATTAAAAAAGAAGAAAGGAAAACTTCTGTTTTTTAACTCTTGACAATTTTTGACAAGTTAAATGCTGGATGATTTGGCCCGAACCTGAAAGATGTATTGTTACAGTGAGCATATTACTACTATAAAAGAGCTGTCTTTGGTGTTTTCGTAAAATTGAGGAGAAAAAGCCAGCTGATTCTCTTTGGGGAAGTATTTTCAGTATCTGCTACTAAGGAGTTTTCTCCTGGTTCCACTCATATCCAGCTCTTTGAATTTTCCCTGAAAATGAATTGGAAGCCAATGCAGTGAAAAATTACTGGTATATAATAAGGAGCGTGCATAAGCACAGCAACATGCCTACCGTCCCTGTCTTAATGTTTCCTTTTTATTCGTATCCATTTCATGTATTAATAATCATGTTTATACTTATATCTGTTATCTAATACATGCTTGACAAAATAAATAAAATAAAATAAAAATAATGTTTTGAAAAGTATGATAAAAATCCACTTTGGCTTCTGCACTTTGCATCTGCTGAAGTCTTCCAATTCTTCTCAATGGTAAATTTGCATACAGTGCATGGCATCCCATTCTGGATGTGACTAAATGACACTGTCCCATGCCACCTGCACTGGCAGAAGAGGCATGCTGGCCCCATCAGCTGGTAGTGTCCAGGAGAAGGGCTTCTCTGCCATCGCTGCTGCCCTTTGGAACATCTTAAAGCCTGAGGTGAGATTGGCTCCCACCTTCTGACCTTCTGCAGGAACCCGAAGACTTGTCCATGCCATTAGACTTGGGGCCTAATGAGAAAGCATCACACAGGAGGTGTTTGTTGAATTAATCCCACCTTGCTGCCCTCACGCAGCCCCCCTCCCCATCTTTTAGCTATAATCTTATCTTGACTGGGATTTCTATTTTATTGTTTTAACTATATTTATTTATTAAGATTTAATGTTTTAATGCTAGAAGCTACCTAGAGTTGTTTCATTACAAGATGAGTGGCAAATAAAACCAATCAATAAATAATGGTCCAAGTGATAGTGTAACTGATGTAAAACAAAAGTGTAGTAAAAGCAGTTCTAATCACAGCCACAACTTGAACTTCTAGACATAAGCCTGGATTTAAAGTAATTCCTAAATTGTGATCTTTTAAAAGAATTCAGTAAGAATCTCCAGGTTCAGGTCAAAGTATTTTTTTTCATATCTAAGTTAAAATGTTTCATCCATTAACATTCAAACAGTCTTTCAAGATCTCTGAAGTGTCTTAAGTATTGTAATATTGAAAAGGAAATAGCTGGGTAATACAGTATATTTATATCTGATGACATTCAATGCTATATATAGGTAGTCCTAAACTTACAACAACAATTGAGCCACAATTTATGTTGTTAAGTGATATATTTGTTAAGTGAGTTTTGCCCCATTTTATGATCTTTCTTGGCACAGTTGTTAAGTGAATCAGTGCAGTTGATAAGTTAGTAGCCCAGTTATTGAGTTAATCTAGCTTCCCCATTGACTTTGCTTGTCAGAAGTTCCCAAAAGTTGGTCTCATGATCTTGGGACACACCAAGGTTCATAAACATGTCAAGCATCTGAATTTTGATCATGTGACCATGGGGATGCTGCAAAGGTCATAACTGTGAAAAATGGTCATGTCACTTTTTTCAGTGCCGTTGTAACTTTGAATGGTCTCTAAACAACTGTTAAAAGTCGAAGATTACCTGTACACAATTTGCGATTGAATGTAATCCAGAGGCTCAGGAAGAAGGGTCTCCTTGCCAGAGGGCTAAGAGAAGAGATAAGCTTTCAATATCTGGTAGGCAAGAAGAATACAGAGGTAGACTACCCCCCCAGCAGTTCACAGAATTTGTTTACAGTTATGCAGTTATATTAGTCATTCAAGATTCTTTCTGTAGGCAAAAACAGTAAAGAAACTACACGAATGAAATTCCACACATCATTGTTGGTACTTTGGGCCTCACACAACTCTTCACAATATTTATATGTAGATATTAAACTGAGAAGAACACTGCCAGAACTTTAAATACCAAAATCCATGAATCAGCAGCCATTACCACCTGCCAGATAAAACAGTGATTCCATATCTTATCCCTAACAAGATATTTGTTCTGAAATAATATTAGAATTGTTGATAAACAGAACTATACTTTGGTATAGTTCCTAATAGTGTAGCTTGATTAAAAAAATGTCCTTCAAAGGCTTTTACAATTTCTCTGGATTTCTCAAGCGACATTACTATTAAAAATGAGAATGAAAGTAAGGTCTTCTCCTAGTATTGGAATAGAAGAGGTGTGTTTTCCTAGTCTTGGATTTAGGAAGCCAAAAAGCTTTTTCCTGACAAAAAAGAAGGTTTGAAACATATATTAAATTTATGTTCCACATTTTCTTTGTACACTTCAAAACTGTACATACAGCCCTTTACTCATATTTTCTTCACAACAGCCTAGGAAATGGATTAGGCTATGAGACAGTGACAGGCCCAAATCATCCAATCAGCCTAAGAGAGAACTAGGACTCCCAGTTTGTAGACCAGTTATTTAGCTGCTAAACAAACTGAATGTTTTATTCCTTGGGTGATTCCTGGTGCCCAATCATTGAAGACATGGATAATGGAACTGAATTTGAACTTTCTTTAGATAGCTGAAGTGGTACTGTGACTGGGCTTGATGATAAAAAAGAAGAGGGCAGGGTTTCTGTGCTTGGCACTAATTTCTGGCATAGTTTTCCACCAAGGTGGTCTAAACATATTTCACTCATTCCTATGGTATGACAGGATTATGTGTGGGCTTTAATGGAAGAGTTATTTTATTCTGCTGTCAACATAACCAATTATTTTTTTGTAGAAAAACAAATCCTCAGAATGTTTTATGCATATTGGCTGCTTGGGACAGCTGTATGTATGCTTAACAGATAAAATATTGACTGATACCTGGTCCATTGTAGATAGCTTTTATTAAAATCCTTTCAATCAAAAAGACAAACAACCCTTTCAGACAAACCCTGTGATTACAATTAATTATTCTCTTTGCATTGGCTGTACTTACGTCTGGCTAGAAGAATTTTGCTTTATGTAAATCTCTCATTTATATCTCCCACCAAGCTATAAATCAGAAAAAAGAAAACTATCCATTTACCTGTAGCTGCTGCAATATTTGAAAGAAAAAAAATACAGAAATAAATAAGCAGGAGATGATGGAAGATGAATTGGTTTACTCTTAGCCAAATTGGATCTCATTGCACCCTCATCTCTAAACTAATCACTGTTTCCAGGAAAATCTCTGATCATTATTTCAATTACCTCAGGAAGCTCTTAAGGCTCTCACAATCTTATATACCTGATTGCTTTTACCAAATGATGTCCCATCTTATCTTATACTTTGTTATAATATTCCAGTATGCCAGGAGCCAAAGGGGGTTAATTCTTTTAGTTAAACTATAACTTAAAAATATAATTGCTTTTTGGTATATAACGTATTATCTATCTAATCCTTAGTTGTGGTTTGTGAAAAGGCAGCCAGATTACTTGCGTGGGGTCTCAATGTTACTCAGAAGCTTTGATTCGCAAGCACATTCACTCATCCTATCAGATCCTTAACTTCAAGAAACTTTGGAAGAAGAATTAACTTTCAAAGGTTGATGTTTACTTCTAATAGAAAAAAGTCATTCCCAACAGTTAAAACCAGAAATAAGTTTTACTTTCACAAATCAAAGATCCAGAGCTGGATCACTTATAGTGTCAGAAATCAGTCATGAAGTAGAAACCTGGTCATGTATGTCTATATTATTTGATGCTGAATGTTAATAACTTTTGTAAGAGACTCAAATGTTTGTATGTAACATGTAGGGCAGTCAATAACATAATCTCCCTCTTCCTCTTTTGTGCATTCACTCTACAAATAGAAATCAGGGATGCTGTGAAGGTCAGGTTGTTGTAAGGCACTGGTCTAGAAACCAGGAGATGGTGAATTGTAGTCCTGCCTTAGGCATGAAAGTCAGCTGGGTGACTCTCTCTCAGCCAATCCACCTTACAAAGTTGTTGTTGTGGGAAAAATTGGAGGAGGAAGGAGTATTTATAAATCTTTGCTACCTTGAATTATTTATAAAGTAATAAAGGTGATAAAAATCTAACTAAAGAAATAAAAAATGTGGTGTCAGCCCCATTAGATAGACGGAATTAGAAAACCAGCCTATAGGAAGTCTAACGATACTTTTACTGAAATTGTCTTCTTGAAAACATGATTGTGCTTTGCCTCTTCCCCATTTTTCAGTGAATTAGGGAAGCACCTGGCTGAGCCATTCCAAATGTTCTCTCATTGTTCTGGACTTTAAAAAAATGCTTCAATTCCTTTTATCTAGGTAACAGTTCCCATATCTCTCTTCCAAGATCATCATTATTACACTTTACACATGGATAAATTAACTATCTGCAAGTCTTGCTGAATTTAGTGCAACTCACACAGGCTCTATTCACAGTTTGCTCTAAGCGATGGCTTATTTTAAGCAAGATTCTAGAATAGGAGTGAGCTATTTCACATGCTTAGTATTCTATGGGCAGAAAACCTAGATATACATAATCTACAAGCATTCATGCATAACTTGCATACAGCCAAGCAAGTGTAATCCCTGATTCAAATCTCACACTACCTGTAAGCCATACAAACTGTTAAATTTGCATGAAGAGTCAGACGCGAAGTGCTTCAGTGAAGAGTTTATTAGTGACTACAGCTCTTAACAGACCCGATTTGGCTGGACTGCGCTGCTACTTATAGCCAGCAGCCGCAGTTGCCAGCCAATCAGAGTGCAGGGTTTTCCCGCACTTTTTAAACCAATCATTTCTAACATTTTACAAGAACAGTTCAAACTAAACCAATGACTTCAAACCTGCATACATAACACCCCTCCCCACTAGGTTCAGTCCATACTCAAACCCCAACCTATCTAATGTATTCTTTTAAATAGGTGGGGCTCTTACATGTACGTTGAGACCTTCGTGGTTCAGAAGTTTTAACGTTCTCACCCAGTGAGAGGGGAAATGTGTCTGTTGACATTTCCCTAGTTGGGCTTCCTGTGAAAGAAGACCCTGTTTGATTGTTAGAATCTGGTCTCTCCTCCCAATCCATCTCCAACCCAATGTCCGCACCCAAGTCAGGTAGTGATGTGCAATCTTCCATTTGTGAAAATGGTTGTTGGTACTGTGACAGGTTTTGGGATGGTTCCTGTCGTGTTAGCTCGTTACACATGGGGTTGAATCTTGCTTGCTGATTACTCTCATAATCCTCCCCTTCCCCCTAGAAGAGGCAGTAGGTATGGGAACCAGAGAGGAGCAAGGGCGATGCTCCTGTGGTAATCGGGATCTTAATTGATCAATGTGCCTGCTCCAGACACCATCCTCCATTTGTACCCTGTAAGACCTGGGGCCTGTGATTTGGGTTATCTCAGCAGGAATCCATAATGGTTCACCCATAAGGTTCTTAGCATAAACAGAATCACCCACAGTGAATGTGCAAACTTTGCTAGTGGAATCTAGTGGTGCGTTGGGTGCGTAAGTGGGATGAAGGCGGTCAAGGGGAGACCTGAGTTTCCTACCCATCAACAATTCAGCTGGGGATAAATTAGTTGAGGGATTGGGAGTGATATGCTGAACACTGAGAAGTTTTTCAACTCTCTCAGTGATGTCCCCTGGACCCAATTGCTGGAGTTTTTCCTTGGTAAATCGTACCATACGTTCAGCCCGGCCATTAGCCGAAGGGTGCCCAGGGGCTGTCAGGGCATGTCTGATACCCTGTTGTGCTAAATAGGATTCAAAAAGGTTGGATGTAAATTGAGGGCCATTGTCAGAAACAAGCACATCAGGTAACCCGTGAGTTACAAAAGCTTTTAAAGCTGTTTGATGACAGCATCAGTTGTGGTGGATGCCATAGGGATTACCTCTAGCCATTTGGAATATGCATCTACTATAATAAGGAAGGTGTGCCCTCTGGTAGGGCCAGCGAAATCAATGTGAATCCTAGACCATGGGCCCCTAGGACATTCCCATTCCTGTGTGGGGCGAGAGGTGGGGCAGGCCTGACTACCTGACAGTTGGGACAAGATGCAACCCAATTTTCAACCATTTTGTCAATACCTGGCAACCATACATAACTCCTGGCCAATCCCTTCATTCTGACAATCCCCGGATGACCCTCATGTAACATTTCCAAAACCTCCCTTTGCAGTTTTGCAGGAATAACCACTCTGTTACCCCACAAAATACATCCTCTTAATACAGATAATTCAGTTTGCCTGGATTTAAAAGGTTGGGCAAGGTGAGGTAGATCTTGAAGAGGCCAACCTTTCTTAATCCAGCCTATAATAGGAGCCAATAAAGTGTCTTTGGCAGTCTCTCTGGCAATTTCAGCAGCATGTACTGGAAGCTTGGCAACAGTTTCTAGAAAAAAGGTGTGAGTCTCAGGAACAGGGTCCTCAATGTGTGAAGGAAGTGGGCGCGACTCAAAGCATCTGCATGCCCAATGTCTTTGGTCTGTGGATCAGTTTGTATGAATAAGCAGCAAGAAATTCAGTCCATCTCAGCATTCTTGGTGACAGGATCGTGGGCGTTGGTTTGTCCCCTGCCACAATACCTAAAAGAGGTTTGTGATCTGTGACAACAGTAAATGTTCTCCCATATAAATACTCATGGAATTTCTTGACAGCTGCTACAATTGCCAAGGCTTCCTTATCCAGTTGGCTGTACTTCCTCTCTGCTTTAGTCAAGTGCGAGAGTAAAATGCAATAGGAGTTTCCCTCCCGCTGGGAAGCATGTGGGTCAATACCCCACCCACTCCAAAAGGGGAGGCATCACAAGTCAGAACAACAGGCAAGTTCTCAGAGAACTGTATCAGCACAGCATCAGACGTGATTTGTCTCTTGATATTGTTAAATGCAGCTTATTCCTTCCTCCCCCAGACCCAAGCAGATTTCTTGTCCAGCAACCTATGTAGAGGTTCTGCAATGGTTGCCTTCTGAGGTAGAAACATATGATAGAAGTTAATGAGTCCCAAGAATGCTTGCAAATCTGTTTTGCATTTTGGCCTGGGGGCTTCTTTGATTGCCTGAACCTTTGCCTCAGTGGGGTGGATGCCATGTTTATCAATCATGTAACCCAAGAATTCCACTTTATCTGTTCTAAGTGTGCATTTTTCTTCTTTGACTTTTAACCCCACTTTTTTGAATCTAGTTAAGACTTCCCTAAGTCTCTCGTGTAACTGAGTGTCATTTTCAGCAGAAATTAAAACATCATCAAATTAGGGCACCACCCCTGGCAACCCTTGTAACATTCTTTCCATGAGGCTTTGGAAGATACCTGGTGCCACGCTTACTCCAAACTGCAATCTTTTGCATTTGAAAGCACCTCTATGGGTTACAATGGTTTGGGCTTCAGCAGTGGCATCATCAACTGTTAATTGTTGATATGCCTGTGCCAGGTCCAACTTGGCAAAAACTGTGCCCCCTCCAAGAGAATGTAATAAATGATGACTACTGGAACTGGATATGCGCTCTGTTGTAGCGCATGGTTCAATGTCCCCTTGTAGTCTCCGCATATTCTCACAGACCCATCAGCCTTGACTGGTGTGACTATGGGTGTCTCCCACCTGGAGTGATCAGTGGGCTCTAAAACCCCTTGGGCTATTAGTTTATCTAATTGTGCATCAATTTTTTTCCTTTAAGGCAAAGGGTACCCTTCTAGGTTTTAAACGGATTGGTTGTACCTTGGGATCTAGGTTAAAGGAGATAGGGGTCCCCAAGTACTTGCCTAATCCATTGCTGAAGACCTCTGGAAACTCAGACATCAAGGCCTCTTCCCACTCAGTGTTGCTCACGTGATTGATGCCAGTCACCTCGATGCCCAGCGGGTTGAACCACTCAAGGCCCAGCAGACTTGGGTGGTTCTTGTCCACGATGGTCAGTGGTAGGCGTTTGGTGTGGCCCTTGAATTTCACATTGAATTCTCTTGTTCCAACTACTGGAATCTTGTTCCCTTGGTAGTCTTTAAGAGTCAATGCTTGCTTCTTGAAGTGCTTCTTCTGGATTTTGGGAAGAAGTCTGTGAATAGTGTCCCATGACACCATAGATAGGTATGAGCCTGAGTCCACTTCCATTTGGCAAGGCCTTCCTTCAATAAGTACCTTGACATGCACTTTTCTGCTTCTTAAAGGTGATGAATGACCAATAGTTACTGTTTGATGAGTTTCATTCTTCCCATTTGCTTCTGTGCTGTACCCCATTTTCTCACTGAGATTGTTGGGCCTGAATTCTTTGTCTTTGCTTGTAGCAAACTTTCTTCTGTTGGGTGGAGTTCTGGATGATTTGCAGACTCTTGCTAGGTGTCCTCTTTTATCACAACGGAAGCAAATGGTGTCTAAAAATTGCATTCAGTGCGGGGGTGGCTTCCCCCACAACCTCTGCAGTAGAAATCTTGCCTCTTTCTTCCCAGGTCTTTCTTTTTCCACTCCATTCTGAGTCTGTAAATTCCTTCCTCCACCTCACTACAGTCTGACTCAGAATCTATTTGCTCACAATGAGTTGTTGTGGACTTTTCCACATCAGGATGGTTTGTGGCCTTGTTGATTTTCTTCATGGCCGCTACTGAGGACTTGGTAGCTTCTGCTGAAGAGGCCTCTTCTATTGCTTCCTTCAGTGTGATCTTAGGTTTTAGTAATAACTTGCTCTGTAGCACCTTGTCTTTTAGGCCCAGAACAAATCGATCGCGCATGGCCTCTTCTAAATTGTTAAATTCGCATGCACCCCCAATGTCTCTTAAACTTGCCACAAAGTCATTTACGTTTTCGCTTTCCCCTTGATCTCGACGGTAAAACTTGTCTCTTAATGAGGCACGATACTTGTGGCGCGTAATGGGCTCTTAACAACTTTTCTAAGTCAGGCCAGTCCATTACCTTCACGTCTGCATCTCTCCGCCAATGCCTTCGCCATCTTGAAAACTGCCAGACGCAGTCGTGAGAAAGACCGCCCTCTTCCGCTTCTCGGAAATGTCGGCAAGATGGTTTCCTTCCAGATACATTTGGAAACGATCTGCATACGACTCCCAGTCTTCTGCCGTCGGATCGAACGGGACTGGGGGGCGTACTCAGCGCAGCCATCTCACTCTCCTTCTGTTCCGCGTTGCCGTCTTCTTCAGGGGAATCCCACCTTGGTTGCCAGTGTTAAGTTTGCATGAAGAGACAGACGCGGAGTGCTTCAAGCTCTTAGTTTATTAGTGACTACAGCTCAGAACGGACCCGCTTTGGCTGGGCTGCGGCTGCTACTTATAGCCAGCAGCCGCAGTTGCCAGCCAATCAGAGTGCAGGGTTTTCCCGCACTCTTTGAACCAATCATTTCTAACATTTTACAAGAACAGTTCAAACTAAACCAATGACTTCAAACCTGCATACATAACAAAAACTATATTAATAAATTCTCTCAAGGAAAGAAACTTACAGACCATTGGATATTCCTTGCAAATGAACTAAAATTGAGATTCTATATAAAAGCGACATGGAAAATGTGTTACTGTACTTTTAAATGGCAGAAAATCTCCATAACATACATTATAGCTGCCATTGTATCATGTCTTCAAGATTATGCAGAAGTAGTAGGAGGCTAACATTCGGGTATTATGACAAATGACAAATCTTGAATATGAACCAAACAACAGAAGATTTTTTTTTTTTGAAAATGTCGGCATGTGTTGGATTCATTCCTGTCAGAGGAAAGTTGTATTTTTATCCCATTAGAAATAGTACAATCAATGGTCTATTTCTCTGATTTCCCACAAGGACTTCTGTGAGAGATATCTTTCAGTCTGATGATTGATTCATTGATCTATTATGTGCCATTAAGTCGTTTTCAACTCCTAAAGATGACATAGATCAATTTTTTTCTATGACTATCTATCTGTTCTTTCAGGTCCCTCAATAGGGTTAGCCATCACCATGAAAGGGAAAGGTATAAATCCCTTTTGGTGTAAGAAGGTTCTGAGTTCGGTCAAAGTATCAGATTGTCTCAAATTATGAGAGGTCCTTGGTACTTTCTGAGTTTGCTTGTTTTCTTGCAGACGTTTCATTACCCTAACTAGATAACATCATCAGTGTCTCAAATTATAGACAGTATTAAATAACTGATACATACATATAGGGAGAAACCATGGCAGGAATCTATTCTTCATCTGTTGTCTTTGAGGCAGAAAATTTTTGTTGCCAAAGAGACAGTTATTTGGGCATCAAATCCTTGGTCAGCAAGTATCAACCGTGCCAGATAAAAAGTCAGCAAATGATAGATTGCATTTTAAAAAAGAAAGGAGTTTTATGAGCAAAACTTGCAAAATAATTTGGCTAGTATTTATCAGCCTCTAGCAGTTTTTATTGTTCTAATTCTAACAAGAATTTGTCCATTTTAGTGTGAAACAAGAAGAGGTTCTTGGAATATATTTACAATACACCGGTAGCAGTAATTAGCTTTAATTAAACTCAAGTTCTTACACAAACTTAAAAATTCTTTTCAATGTTCAGCTAAATAAAAATTGGGTCATTTTTTTCTTCTGCCAGAAAGAAAATAATAACACACATTCTATCAAGTCTACCCATAACATTGTGCTGATCCCTAGGGCATTGGATACATTTTATTTTATATTTGTATGTGTGCATAATATTTTGTTTGGATACATAAATTTCTTGAATGCAGTGGATGTGGTGGAGGAATAACTATTGCTTTAACAAACCCTTCTTATACCCTTACATAGTAAGTATATGACTGGGGAGAAGAATGAACTGAATATGAATATGTACTTTAAAAACTGTAATTACCAATATGAAGAAATGATTTTGTAAAGCAATGGGAAGGGCTTTAACAATACATGTAGATGGCCACACATTTGATCCTAGAATCTTTAGGTAATGGTAGACAAGATTTGTATTTGAAACTCTGGAGTCACTGTTGACGGAGTCACAATATAGAGCTCCGGAGACTACTGGTCTTACTTGTTCACATATTTTCCAATGTCACATTTATTTCTCAAGTGTTTTTTTATATACAGTATATTGATCATGTATATCTATGGAGCAATGATCTATCCTTTATGGTCAAATAATTATCTTCTGTCATTTTCACCCAATTTTTTTTTAAAAATTACATTTATATGCCGCCCTTCTCCGAAGACTCAGGGCGGCTTACAATTTTTGGGATACAACCCAATGTGCTCAGCAATAGCCTTCATTCCATTGTATATGCCTGCTTATTACTAAGCGGCATTTTTACAAAGTCAGCTTATTGCCCCCAACAATCTTGGGTCCTCAATTTACCTACCCCGAGAGGATGGAAGGCTGAGTCAACCTTGAGCCTGGTGGGATTCGAGCCTGCAATAATTGCAGGCATCTGGAACTTAAGTGCTAGGCATTTAGCAGCCTGCACCACCAAGGCCCAATTTATCTAATAAACCTAGGTCTTGGCCAGACAATAGCATTCAAAAAAGAATAGAGCCATAAGAAAATATTTTTAAAATGTCTGGGACAAAAATGAATATTATTGATTCTATTAATTTAATTATTTGAATGCTATATTTTGAATACACATTACATTCAAACATAAATTTTTATGTTTATGAACCTCTACATATCTGAATGGATTATTAGGTTTATTCTTAAAACAAATTAAACATCAGAATAAAATTAGAAAAAAGAGAAATAATTGAAAATAACTTATTCCTTTTGGTACATAATACACAGACACAAGAGTCATATAAGGCAGAAGTGTGATGAAAAGGGACAGATAAAGCAAATGATTGCATATTGTTTTGTTCCACATGAAACTAGAGAATAAAATAAATGCTGATAGCTCAGAAATTTGAATTTATTTTTTAGTTAAATCTACCACACTTCTTGTATACTTTTACATTTATGAACACGAATCAAACTTTGCTTGATACAGCAAATGTCTCTTGGTTGTGTCTAAGCCATATGACAATGGCATAATGTCTTTGGAAAATGAGTGTACCCACTATATAAATATAGCAATTGCTGAGATTACTAACAATATTAAAACCGGTAAGAATATTCTGATGTTCAATTGTGATGTATTGAAGAGTCTTAAAGTTTGAAAATACTGTTGACTGTGCATTTAAATACAAATGCTATATCATAATTCAGCACAATTAAAAATATCATGCAAATTTGATCCTGAGTGCCAAGGAAAGTGTTAATTGTGCATGATCATCACAAATCTTTTTCCCAGACTTAAATTCTAACCTTAGAGTAAACAGTAAATGCTCCAGAAAGTGTTTTCCAATCTTGGTAACTCAAAGATGTGTGGACTTCCTTCCCCCAAACTCTCCTTGCCAGCTTGCTTTGGAAATGTTTCTCCAGAAGCTCTACTTAAAGTTGTATTGCAGGGTAGACTTTCAGTGTTAACTACCAGTGATCTTGAGAATGTGAAGTGCAGAAAGGCATTGCAGACAGTCAATATTTGAAGAAGCCAATGCAAAAATACAATAAAAGTTGGAACAAAAATTTAGAATATTGTGTTCTTTTTTAGCCTGACTTTATAAGCATTTAGATCTGTTATATTTGTGTATGCATGCGTGCATGTTTCATCTTCAAAAGCAGTTTCTTGGGTGGCTAAATTTAAAACAGAATAAGAGGGCTTATAGGGAATGATGAAGGAACCATCTCTTCCTTATTCATTCCTGATCAGAAGCTCCCAACACAAAAACAGTAAGAAACATCTGCACATTCAGCTTGATTCAAATACACTGTGGAATTCAGGCCAAACAGTATTTGTCCTTCTGCAAGGTGTGTTACCTTCATCAAGGATGCTTCTCCATATTTTATTCAGAGATTGCAAGTTAACTTGAATTGGAATTCTGTCAGAAGGAAGTAAGCAGGATGAATGGGTCTGTTGAATAATTCGCTTACTGAATAATGAATTGCTTTAAAATGTGCAGATTTTTTTTAGCTGAAGTACCATTCAGGCTATTATATTTAATAGCTGATTGCTGGCTCTTTTCCTGCTTAATAGAGGAAGACTTTTGTGTGGATACAGATTCTCTGGTTACAAGCATATGTAAAAAGTGGACAAATTTGCTTTCTAAGTAAGTAAGTAAATAAGTAAGTAAGTAAGTAAGTAAGTAAGTAAGTAAGCGTACCGGTAGTTGAAACTGCTGTTACTTGTAATGTTTTTGAGCCAGAGCTGATGCATTCTAAAGCCTTCTTGGATGCCATATCCTAATCTGGGAAAAATATAGAGGATTTTCTTCTGTGGATCTTCATTTGGGTTTATTTAAAACATGGAAAGCTGAACTGCAGTCCATTAGAAAAATAACTGTTCAATAAGAGTATTTTCTTCTACTGTGATTAACCCTGCTGAGGTCATTGTTTAGCCATAAAAACACCATTCATCCCAAACCCCATTCCATCTACTTTATTGGCTGATATAACAACAGCACTTGATTTCCTATGGTTATCCTAAAGATTTGAGTAACATGTTAGATATTTTGTCCATTGTTTTGTTTACTTGAAATTTCTACATAAATGTTAAAAATAATCAAGGTCTGTCATATCAGCCTTTGTCAACCATTTAAAACATGGTTCAGGACCAACCAGTGATGTTTTCATGATTCACAGATTTCATGGTTCACTTTTTATCCCCTTCAACTGGTGTCCAAACATGCCCCTGTGACCCATTCTTTTATGACTTTTCTTCATAATATGCCTTTTAAAAATCTATCTCTAGGCACAATAGAAACATCTTAAAATTATCTAACTGTTCCATTTGTACGGTAGTTTTTTTTCTCTTCTCCGAAACAATTTCTTGATGAGGATAAAATAAAAAATGTTTCTTAGAAGACCAGGTTGATAATGAAGTCTAGGGATGGGATCACCTATCTCCTGAGATAATTTATAACTTTCTCATCTGGTCATTGGTTATTGCTATTCATGCCAATTTGAACTTCAGGAAGTTCACTGATTTTGTAAACTTAAATAAATCGACATTGACATTCATGTAATGCAGCATTAATTTGTTTGGATTCATTAAGAGTTTGCTTTAAATTTTATATGGAAACTAGACATCCATTTCATTTCAGAGATATTTCCTTACTTCAACAGAAAAACAGAATGAGCATGAGCAGGCAAAAAAACAGTAGGAGTGAGAGTGACTTCTGCCTTCCGGGTGGTTTCAAGATTGACTTTTGCTTGTGGTGGAAAAAAGCAAGGAGGATTGGAAATTATGATCTTGTCACCATACCTGACCATAGCAGTGTTGTAGGGCAGTGCAGTGGCCATAACTTTGTCAATAGAACTGATGTGAAGATCTTGAAATTTTAATACCGCTTGAGTAATGGGATCTGGTTTTTAGATGCTTCAATCAATCAATATGTCACCCATCTCATTGTTGAAGTGAGGTATGTTGATTCAAAACTGTTGCCCTATGATGTCCATTTCACCCATTTGAAGTTACAAGCAGACAGGATAATTTCAGTAGAAGATACAGGAAGATTTTAATTCCGAGATCGATTCTGTTGATTTTTCCCAAAATCCTTGGCCCAGTTAACTATTATTTCATATGTATTACATGTTAATGGACATTTTAGTTTCCCAACAATCCTGAACAACCCAAAATATTGATTAATTTAAATCTGTTCCCATGTTATCATGTCAGTCTTTCCACTAAAATAGAAAATTGTTGAGAGGCAGCCAAAGAATTAAGATCAACAAAGAACTTCTTAGTATCATTCTAAAATGTAATTTAAGTATGCTAAAATATCCCCTTCTTAAAATAAATGTATAACTACCCTAGAAACAAACTGGAAACCCCCTTTTCCCAGGACATATAGAAAGACATATCAAAGGTAGATGGAGGCAGTTAATGAAGGAGTGAAATATTTTTTTTCAGTGTCCAGATTAGAATTTACCATTAAGACTTTACAACAAAAACAGTTTTTTTCACTGAATGATACATTACTCTTTATTTCAGAAGTTGGTAATAGTATTTCCTACTTTTTATAATTCAGAATGTATTATTATAATTTAATTAATTTAACTTTATTATTTTCTAATTTACTACTTAACATCTACCTCAAACTGCTTAAGTAGCATTTTAGATAAAGCTAATTGGCTTTGGAGTATTTTCTTCATGCATAACACATAACTCAAAAGTATTATAATTGTCATTCTGTTTGAGGCTGAAATGGATTTGAAATTGTCTGTGTCTTTGGCTTCTAAGCTTTCCTCTCTATCCCCAAATTAGGGTATTAAAATATCCATTTAGAAACAGCACCAATATGAGGTTATCTAGCAGCCATTTGAAAACTTGAACTATTTCAGCTGGCATTCTTTTGAAAGAGGCTGACAGATGGGAGATCACAACCAAAATTAATAAATAGAATGGTAACAACTTTAGTACAGTAAGTTGACAAAAAATGTTAAAAATAAAATAAATAAAAGGAGAAAATCCTAATTACATTAATATACCTTAGCATTTTAGGTTGCAGTTGTCAATATATCTACCAGTAAGGTTTTTAATTAGTCAGGAGAAACTAATTCTCTTTTAGAAAAGAGAAAGCAATACATTTATATTAATGAATAGAGTTTACTTTGGCAATATGATAAGAATATAAAACCAATGAAATCATGAAGACTTCATGAAAATATAAATAATATACTTGCAAGTTACAGATACGTGATTGATGTTAATAATATAGAACAAATAACATCAGATGTTTCATTCACACATAATTTTTAGTATAGATCACTGTTTTATAATTTCTAGAGACTTACTGACAATTTTGTACCACAACCGATATTGAAATCTGTTCTTTAATCATCAGGAGTTAATTATAATGATTTAGTTGGTAACAGTAGTACATGACTGAGATAAACCCCACTATTGATACACCTGTGCTGCTGCTGGTGGTTATACAGTATATTTGAGACAATGAATACGTAAGTTGGAATGATTTTATTTTTGAAACATACAATTATTTTAAAATTGTTGATATTTTGCCAGGAGATCTGCTGACAACTAGAACGAATGTTTCCAAGAGGTGAAACCATTTAATGTGCACATACGTTCTCAACAGGAATTAACTGGCAGCCAAGTATTAAGAGACAGACTAACAGACAGATGAATCTGACTAATGGGGCACAGGATAACTAGGATATTTTTTCAGCCTAGCTCCATTAAAATGAATTGGGATTGTTCAAAAGTTTATCTTTATTATGAACAGAAGATATTCTTTATGTTTTGTGCCAAAATACCTAGATGGCTTAAGCCATCCATATTATGGGGCTAATGGCTTCCTAAGGTTACTCTATAACAGCAGTCACCAACCAGTGGGCCACGGTCCACTGGTGGTCCATGAGAAAATTTAGGTGGGTCCTCCCCAATGTCCAACCCCCAGGGGTTGGCAACCCCTGCTCTACCATGATGTTTAGTAAGGGGATGGGTAAGCATCTTTAATATTGCATTAGACTATACATACATTTGGTTTTCCCAAAGGTGCTTTTTCAAAAGGCAACTGGACTCTGTTTCTGTTCAAAACCTCTTGGATGAGAAGTAAAACATCTTCAAGCAAAAACAAAGCAAGTCCAGTTGCCTTTTGAAAAAAAGCATCTTTGGGACAACTAGGTCCTTGTTGACTGAGAATCTCCACGGATATACATTTGATTTGACTTGACTACTATTAGACTGTAATTCCTCAGGAATTTTAGAATGAATATGGGCAGCTATCAAGTTCCCTAAAGTTTTGTAGATCTTTTTAGACTGTGGTAACTTGGCAATCATAAGGAACAAAAATAGGAAAGAAGGATCTACTCTTCCAAGAACTCTCATGCTGCTATAAATTTATCAAGATTTTTAAGTTTGCGTTTTTCAAATAAAAGTAGAAAAGGAACTTTCAACATTTGGAATGACCTTTATGCATAATGATGAATCATTTTAAGGATTATTGATGAAGGATTATTTATTGTATAAAAACAATTTATAAGATTAGAAATTTGTCTACAAAGTAGTTCAACAAAAGGGTTGAGGGCTAGAGAGCCTGCCTTCATGGCAGAGACCCATATATTATGCAATATATTAACTCTGGAGAGTCATTTGGTTTGCTCATTTCTGTTGATTGTGTTATGTTTATTACCTCGAATATGTTACTGTGGAAATTGCTGTTTTGGATTTTTCTGTTCATTGCCCAGAATCATCTGATGGGAACAGTAATAAAAATGAAAAGAAGGAAGGAAGGAATCTTGGTTTGTTTTGTTTTTGTAGCAATTGTCATGCAGTGGAAGTTTCTTGGAGAGACATTCTAAACTGACAGGAATAATTATTGCCTTGATTTAAAGAGGTGAGAGAATAATGGATGTTTTTAATTCAGGAGCTTGGAGGCAATATGAAGGAACAAGTTTCTGTAGTGGGAGAACATTTCAAATTTAGGAAAATTGGGCCATTCACAAATTTAGCACTTCGAAAAGAAAATATTTTATGCCTGTTGAATTTTTCTTTGAATTCCAAAACTGTTTTTTAGTTTATAAAACAAAATTTTAAGCAAACCAAATAAACTCTAGATTTCAAGAGCAGTTACATTACTCTTATATCACTTTTCACTTTTTCTCCATATTCCTCTTTGATTGAACAATTTGTCTGACAAAGAATTCTGGAAAACTTGAAACTTACTCTGTTATAGTTTAATAGTCCTATTGAAAAAAATTCCTCATATAGATTTGTGGCTTTGTAACATGAAAGCCTCAGTAGTCATATCAGGCAATGGATAAGTGTTTTGACTGAAATCATGAAGAGATACAGTCAAAACAGCTTACACCCTTCCTTCTCCATCTTTCCAAATCTCAGTGACCCACCTTGTCTATTAAAGAGGGCTTCACAAAGGTACCTTAGTTCAATTTAATGGTAGTACTTAACACGTTGAATAGCAAGACACTTCAATAAACTCAACTCCAAATATATATTGAAGTGAAGACAATCATTCTCCACCTAAGTTAAGTGCTTGTCTGCCATGCTGGAACTACCTATCCACGAATCTGTATGATCTCCTTCAATTCCTAAGATCAGAATAATGCATGGCAGAAATTTTACTATGAACAGTTGGAAGGATGGAGCAAGGAATTAATTTCATGTTCTGACTGCTTAACTAGAGTGATTCTATGTCAAATTAATCTGCTGATCAATGAATGTTTTCCCCATCATTTGGAGAGATGCTAAAAAGGGAGGGCAACAAAGGGTAAACAACCTCTTAGTCAACTCAAATTGACACAAATAAAACCGGACAATATCATTTAATAATAAATTGGAACAAAAACCATAGAAACATAAGGATTGGCACCCAAGATAGCAACTCTATCAATGTCAGGATGAATGGATAGCACTTTAATTCAAGAATAAAGAAAGGTTCAAGTATGGCAGTTGTAAAACAGAGGATGGTGAAGTCTGTATTTATTTCCAATTTATCTTTATCAGGAATATCCCAAAGGTGCTTTTTCAAAAGGCAGCTGGACTTTTTTTTTAAACAAAGTCCAGTTGCCTTTTGAAAAAGTATCTTTGAGACAACCAATGAATGACCTGCATTACAAATAATTTCCATAGACATCTTTATCAGAAACATTTGTGATTTTGAGCCATCCTTAGTTTCATCTTATCCGTTGTTACTTGTCTCTTCTTTAGTGTGTTCTGATCCTTCCTCTCTGTTTTGCAGAATAGTTTTCACTAGCACTGCTTTAACAATATAACTATTAAATAGCAGCAGATCTTATTCATGTGTTACTTACTTTGGCAGTTAGAAAACTGCCAAAACTGCAGAAAATGGAATTCTGTTTTAAATTAAACTTTGCTTATGGTTAACATACATTAAATTGATAAGTGTGCTACAGCAGGGCTCCCAAGTCTTAAATAATTGGCAACTGACAGAAAGTCAACATGTAAAATTTCCCACATTACTGAGGCTCTGTACAAAGAAAAGTTATTAGTGTGCACAGTGCTGTCTTACAAAACTTTTAAGCTAGTTCCTTTGTTTCAGGCTTGAGAACAAGTATTGCTGAACAAGGTTTTCATTACATATCTCAAGGAAAGTCTTTTAAAACTTCAGGGAATTCTGCCAAGGCCCTGCAGCTGCTTTTCTGTGAGGTGATAGTTTTTTGCACATCACCACCCTTATACATCCATTTTAGCATCTATGTATGTGCTCAATTTCCTGTATTTCTATCCATTGTTTGGCATAGTTCTGCTTTCTACCTTATCCTGCTTACATTTAGTCCTGCTCTTTACTCAACGGATGGCCAGTCCTTATATAGGAGGGCTTACACTATCGATGTGGAATTGTGAAGTACAATTACACTTAAGTGTTTCCACTCTTGTCCAAATGTACTGGAAGTAGGCTAGAACAAAGAAATAGTTCTGTATTTTATTTGTTTACCAGTCCGTATCTCATTTGATGAAAGAAAAGTTACTTTATAAGTTTTTTTTAAAGGGAAGCAAATTTGGGGGAGTGGGGTGGGAAGTACTCGCAGGTGTAGCAATGGAGTCTATTGCAATAAAGAAAAAGTACCCGGCGCGAATTTGCACGGATTCAAATGCATTTTTAAAAGAAACGCCCTTATTGGGAAAAATGTAACGTATAGCGCAAGCTAATAAACAGGACAACTGCTCCTCTCACAGCAACTACGGAATAAAGAGGGATGGGCTGCAGGACCACCACCGGGCGTGTTCATTGGGGGCAGAGCAGAGAAGGAGGAGGAAAAGTCATATTTCGAACATTCGCGTCTTCCCAGCTGACGATCTTTTAGGTATCCAACTCTTCGAACGCCCGCGGGAAAAGCGAAGGTTCTAAGAGTGGCAGCGTTCCACGCTTGGAACGTTGCGATTCCGGGATCAGGGTTTCGAGAGGTTCGGTGCAGGACCTCCGCGGGCCTTTTTTTTTTTCCCTTCCCCTTTTCAATCCCCCGCCCACAGCTCGCAAGTTTATTCAAGGCAAGTTTTTTCCCCCCCCCCTCAATTTGAACGCTCGCCGCCACCTCTTTCACTCCCTCCTGCTGCTCCATTTCGTGCGCGTGTCGATTTATTTCTTGGGACGTGTGTTGGGCGTCCCCTGGTTTATCTTTGTCCCTGGTGGGGAATGTGGAAATGGCCGGTGACAACAGTCCTGGAGTCTTCTTGTGTTGGCGACGCTTCGAGCTCTTATTGCTAGCGACAGCGGCCACTGGACTATGCAGCGGGGTCTCTGGAGTCAAGAATCCAAGCTGCCACGAAGTAAGGACGGCGTTTCAGATGCGGCAGATCGGTCCCATCAAGCTGGTTCCTGATGTTCCCACAACTGGTCAGTACAGTTTCCCCTCCCCACCCTTACACCAGACTCGTCAAAATACCCTCTTCCCCCGTTTAAAAACACACTTAACTCCTTTACTCTACCCTACTTGCGAAGATCTGAAAAGCAGAACATCAATCCGGCCAGCCCTTGGATAGGTCTCGGAGACACTAAATTAGGGTTCCTGGGGGACAGGAGGGGGAAACGACGAGAGTTTAAATGGTGCAGGCAGCGGCAGCCCTTAGTGGAAAGTCTCCCTTTATCAAAATAAATATTTTGTGCAACTTACTTTGCTTGCGTGGGGTACAGTAGTTTCAAGGCTAATATACAAGGCTGTGTGCGTGTGTGTGTGTGTCGCGATAACACCCTGGAAAACCTTAACTTCTGGCATTGTTTGGGTTCCCGGGGCTAAGGGACCTTGAGCGTACTGGCCCGACGGGTAAGCGCAGGTGTGCAACACAGCATAATCAGTTACTCGCGCAAGGACAAACCGTCTGGTCAGTCGCCTTTGGGGAGGCATAATCCAAAGCGGGAATTGGACTCAACCGAACCATTCTCCCTTCTTTGCAAACTGGAATAGAGACCTCATTAACAGGACAAGAACGTCCGTAGGAAAGATCGAAAGCGGAGTATGACTGTTGGCCTGATTGGTCTCCGTTGCAATCAAATGCGGGCGAAGGAGCGAGCAATTAATAAAGTACAGACTGGAGTTTCGAAGGAAACGGAATGGGTTATGAAGTTACAGCACATGGATTGGGTTTTTCTTCATTCCCTCCCTGTAAAAAACATGAAGATAGGTGGGCAAAGGTGGGATTTGAGAGATTTGAGAATGTTAGGGTTGTGGATGGAATGACAGGCTGGTACAGCTGTCAGTGGCATCTGTACTGATTTCTAAATCAAACTGAAGGCAGGAATAGGTAACTTTTTGCCAGTTAAATTCCAAGCTTCTTGTGAGTTTATGCATTCAAATACGTTTGCGCACTCATGCATATTTGCTAACAACCTCTTACTGGAGGAGACTGTCATATTGATCGATTGATAATCAGATTGCTAAGGCTTCCCAACTCAACACAGAGTCTGGGAAGTGTGTGATTATAAACCAATACAAGACATAAAAAAGAGACAATAAATATAAAAATAGAGCTTTACAGAGGGAATAACAGCCCAGGCAATGCTACACACCGAAAAGGCATACCGGCAGCAATCTATCTGAAAACTTGGGGTAAAAACTTGTTTTTTTAAGGCTGTCTATTGAAGGGTTGAATTGGTCAGAATGCCACAGGATGTTCCTTCAGAGGGCAAGTACCACAACATGTTGTGGGTGGAGTCCTATGTAAATGAGGAAGGGTGGGATTTTATTTGTGTTTGAAAGGATGATTAGCTTTGTCAGTATTTCATACTCTATTCAACTATTTTTCCCCACTTCAGTTCACCAAATGGCGAGGCAGAAAATGGCTACATTATGATGGCAATGTTGGATGAGGTACCTTGGCTTGCAAAACAGTGGTTTGGGGCAGCTGAGCATTTAATATTAATTTTAAACATCATATAATTATTTTTGTGTAGTAGGAATCCATGTATTGCATAATATTTTTTCAGTCCCAAAGTTAATGTCCCTTAATATTTGAGAAAAACCTTTATTTATATGTCAGTGCCCCACTTCTAGCTAACTTATGAATCAGGCAATTAAATCATTAACAAAATCCACTTGCTTTAAGATGACATAATTACTTAAGTTACATATACTGTATATGGTATCTTTGATAGCACACCTTTTTAAAACACCATCTATTTAAACTTTATTTTACACACTGACATATCAGGTTCTCTTATTTATAGTTTATACTATGTTTTTGCTCTTCACTGAGAAAGAAAATTTTACATATAATTTAATATAATCAAAATATACCTTTGATCATGAAATAGAGTTATACAGCTGCCTTACTGTTTATCTTGTTCTATGAATTTTATGAATCTCTAGATATTATTTGGCAAAAAAGTTGCATGTGTTGACTACTTGTGGGTATATGGGTGTGAAAACTCACATGCAGTCCTTTACCAACTTGTGCTCTTCACAAACCTCATTTTCTTCACCAAGCTTGCTAGAAACAGAATTGCTGTGGACTGAAGATTAAAGAACAGATAAACTTCTTCCTATTCTTTTTGGGTGCCTTTTAGTTTATGATTTACTGGACCATAGCAATAGTCATTCTTATCTCACTGTTTCTTTCAAAGAACCACTATAATTTCTGCTAGATATTCTTCTCTTACCCTTTAACTTGACCTCAAAGTAAAGGCAGTGTTTGTTTGTTTGTTTGTTTACTTACTTTGCATAATGGCTTTTCCTCTCTCCGTGTGGCAATTTTAGATCCAGGCCACAGAAAATGGATGAACAGAAAAGCTGTTCTCCAGATGTGCTTGGACTATAAGTTTCAAAATGAATATGGGAGTTTTTACACATCTGCTCCTAAAAAGACAGAGCAGGTGACTGATTGAGACTTACAATAATTCTCTCTGTCATTCCATTCAAAAGTGGAGGGAGACCAAAGCAGAATCAATCACCTTCCCTCAAACTGTAGATAGGACAAAAGTGTGGAAATTTTCAGTTTTTCCCTGCCTTATTGCCCTTTAATAGCCTGATAGAAAAGTCATTATAGGAGCTTCCTTCAGGTGAGTTTATCTGCCACAGAGAATGACTGAGTCTATAGGCACAGAATGAGAAACACAACTGAGGATACAACAGAAGAGAGAAGAGGTCAGCTGCTACTTCCATAAGCAGTTGATTCAGGTTGCTTTTACCCCCTCATGCTGCAGTTAGGATTAGGCCATCCAGAGAGTGGGCAGAAATGGTTTTTGGCTCCCCAATGTCTATTCCACTACAGTAAACCTTCCCACCCACCCCTCTCCCCCTCCCTCCCTCCCCCTTCTGTTGTGTGAGGGCAGTGTGAGAGAGAGAGATTTAGGAGCAGCTGCTATCTCATTCAGTCCCCTTCACATGGGCAGCTACATGAAGATAGCTTTTCTTTCCATCATTACCTACTTTTCATGGACACAAGAGGAGCAGTTGGTTGGTGTCACATTCCTTAGGATCTGAATGGATGACATAGCCATGCTGCACTTGGCACAAACTGGTGATGCCTGGGTCAAGGACAGAAGCACTGATTCAAGTCATTAGGTATTTCATATTTAATTGCTTTATCTAAAACATAAATGTCTCTCTTATGTTACCCTTGACCGATGGGGAGCAAAGAAGAAACAAAAATTCAAATAATGTGTTTAAGCCGAAAGAAGGACTCATCCTCTTGAGGCATATCAACTGTTCTGAGGGAAACAAGAATCTTGACGGGCTTCTCCTATCTTTTCCCGTATATGAATTCCAAATGTAAATGTACAAAACGTTTTTCCAGAAACACTTCTTGTTTTAGGGAGCAACTCAACAAAATGAGCCCCTTGGACTGCAAGGCAATCAAACCAGTCAGTCCTAGAGGAGATCAATCCTGACTGCTCTTTAGAACAGGAGTCTCCAACCTTGGCAACTTTAAGCCAGGTGGACTTCAACTCCCAGAATTCCCCAGCTAGCTGGCTGGAGAATTCTGGGAGTTGAAGTCCACCTGGCTTTAAGTTGCCAAGGTTGGAGACCCCTGCTTTAGAAGGCGAGATCCTGAAGATGAAACTCAAATACTTTGGCCACCTAATGAGAAGAAAGGACTCACTAGAGAAGAGCCTAATGCTGGGAAAGATTGAGGGCAATAGAAGAAGGGGATGACAGAGAATGAGGTGGCTGGATGGCATCACTGAAGCAGTCGGTGTGACCTTAAATGGACTCTAGGGGATGGTAGAGAACAGGAAGGCCTGGAGGAACATTGTCCATGGAGTCGCGATGGGTCGGACACAACTTTGCCACTAACAACAACAACAAATGAAAGGCAGAGTAGTACTGAAACTGAGTATGTGTTTTCCTGAAAGGTTATAAGTACTCTGCACAGTTCCTTTTGTTAGCTAAACCCTGTAGAAGATGAGTATCTGCATTCTAATCCAAACTATGAGGAAATCTCTTTTTGACAACCCAGGGCATAGAAAAATGAGTCTGTTGCCTCAGCAAATGAGATTGTTGTGATCACTTGGTGCAGGGGGAAATAAATGCAGTCAAATGATTCTGAATTGCAAGCCTAGGGAGTTCTTGGATTCATGCCAAGAAAGAATTTAATCCAGACCACTTTGTTGCAAGAGCCATGAAAAGTGGGGGGGGGAGGATTATAACATCAGTTTTAACTCAATCACAGGTGGACCACAGTAAAGCACATTTTGTAGAAAAGTTGGATGATTCTTTTTCACATCAAAAATAGCAGCTTTGCCTTTTAATGCAAGTGTGCAGTTGCACAATTATCAAATATATTTTTGCTAGAATTGATATTATGTTTTATCATGATGGTTCTGTTGTCTTTGGATTTATATTATGGCATATGAAATTGAAGGTAGGAATGATTTTTCTCACTACATGAAAGTTATGTATGGAATGTCTTTTGGCAACTGAATCAAAGTTAATCCCACAAATTTATATACTTTTAAAAAAAATTCAGTGAGTATTTATTAAATTTTTGAAGAAGAAATCAAGGAACTTTAATTTGCAAATACAAAGATTATATTAGAAATAAACTTCAACTAGCTATAATAGAGAAGGGGAAAATAGTTATCTGACATGAACCTGGGATTTGTGAAGAAAAAGGCTAGCTTCCAAACAACTAAAATTTCAAAAGCCATGCTGTAGTGAAATAGTGGAATGATCTATAATAACTGCATGAAATAACTTTTATATTTTCACCCCACCCTATCCCACTCTATCCCACTAAGTAACAGCTGCACTTTTATTGCATGAGCAAGCCTTCTCTAAAATGTTTTAAGAGTTGTTGAACATTCGTATTGCACCAGGGTGAAATAAAACTGTTCAGAGGTGAGCCCTGGTTCTTTTTACAATAAAATTCACTTTTTAAGTAAACGTAAATAGGATTACAGATCTGATGTTTTATCAGGGTGTGGGGGTTTTAGGTTTCTTGGAATTTTGGCTTCATGCTCTTCTTTGCTTGAGCACTTCTGGGAAATGCTCAAAAGAGATAAAGAAGACAACAGTTTAGAATAACTAGGCATCAGTAAAGAAGGAAGAATAATGTTCATGGTGGTGCCAAAGCTGTTATTCTATAAATATTTATAATACTGATGAAACCTGTCTATGCAAAATTCTCTATCGTCCTAGTGCATTTTTGACATTCAAGTTCTATTTCTCAGCAGAAAAATATGGTAGTATGAGTATTCATAAAAATAATTTCATTCTGTAAGTATGTGTATGTGTTTGTGTGTGTGTGAGAGAGAGGTGGGGGAGAGAGAGAGTACATCCTGGAGTACATCAGTAAGATGGCACCCGAAGATCAGTGCTGAGACAATATCTAAAACAGCAGTAGACATGGGAGGAAGATCATACAAACTAAGTGCAATAGCAAGACAAGACTGCATGGGATAGCTGAGGTGGCAGTGCTGGAAAGGGCTGGATTAAAAGACAGCACTGAGGAACTGCTCAAAGCACAAGAACAGGCACTAAGCCCTAGATCCATAGAAGCAAGAGTCTAGCACACTACACAAGACCCAAGGTGCAGACTGTGCAGAGAGGCCTCAGAGGTAATCCAACACATAATAGTAGGGTTTAAGTTGCAGGCAGGAACAGCATATATTGAGTGGCACAATCAAGTAGCTGGCATTGTGTACAGGAACATCTGCAAATATATGGGCTAGGCCCTCAGAAGTCCAGATGGAAGATTCCATCCAAGATTGTGGAGAATAACAGGGCTAAGATCCTGTGGGATTTCCAGATCCATGCTGCAGGCAAGTACTGGCCAATCAACCAGACATCTCATGGCAATAGACAAAAAGCAGAAGACAGTGGTGATGATAGATGTACTGGTGCCAAGTGATAGCAACATCAGGAAGGAATATAAAGAGCTGGAAAAGTGCCAATGCCTGAAGGAGGAGTTAGAGAAGTTGCTGAAAGTAAAGCCCAGATTGGTCCTAATGGTAGTAAGAACACTTGAGGATGTGAGTCTTAAAAGCTAGGAAAGTGTTCCAGTAAATTCAGATCAACACTAGAACTCTCTGTCCAAAAAAGTGCTTTTGCGAGAAGAACTAAGATAACTGCACGCAAGTCTCAAACTTCCAGGCCTCTGGCAGAGGATCCAGAATTGAGGAAGACACATAGCATCCATTGGGGTAAGAAGGGAATTTCTGGGGAAATGACTTGTACTTTTATTGCAGGACCAGACTATTATCTGGAATACTCAGAATGACTAAACATTCATATAGCATCAGCGTCTTTGTGTGTATCAGTATGTGTTGTATTAAATGTGTTTGTGATTACAGTTGCAAAGAATAATACATATAAAACCCATCCACTGCCCTTGTTTGTTTGAGTTCACAGGTTAAGTGCTGATCCTTCAAATTCTGAAAGTATGTAATCTGGCAGAAGCATTTTAAAAATATATTCTAAAGCAGTTGGTACTTGCTCTTGTTCTGGGTGATACTGGATGATATTAAGCCATGTGATTTTTATGGAAAGTTGTTAGGGGATCAGAATGTTATTGATGATTTGAATGTTTTGAACATCTTCACTGAGAAAGCATTCACATCTAAGGAAGCAAGTGACGCTGTCCATCCTGTAGCTTTGTAAAAGATATGTCTGCTGATGCTTTTGTCACAATCAAGACTGCTGCATCAGTGTTCACTTTTATGTTAGTTTCAAATATGGATGCAGGAAAGTCATGGACTTGCTCAGTTACAGCTGGGAGTTGCAGCCTGGTGGCCGAAGTAGTACATAGTGCTAATGAGAAGATGAGAATTGTACAAAGGAAGTGAAAGCTGTCTATAAGGATCAGAGTTTTTCTATGGTGGCTTGACTGGTGTTCATATCAGCATCATTTTGATGCCATGTGAAGACTTTTATATTTTCCAGACGTTTTAACAGGCTTGTAAATGACTACTGTTAATAGGTTTTTAAGTGACTGATGTTGTTTACACAGTGTTTTTCTTTTTGCCTTCCTTTTATTTTGATTCAGATTGCATTGATTTTATATGTGTTTTATTGCAAACTACACAGACAGCTTTTGCTATTAGGTTGTTTAAAAAAATAAAAAATAGTAATAAAACAGAAATCTCAGTATTAGTGGGTTTTTTTTTTTGGTTAATCTAGTACAGATGACAGACATAAAAGCTTAGGTTTGTTTTTGCCCCACTAGGGTTTGCTTTATTGAACAAAATTAAAGTTCTCCTCCTGACTTAATGTCAACTATATGTTTGTGCCTTCTGTGTTTCCTATTCAATTATTCCTATCTGTCTTAATTTAGAGTCTTTCTATGGCTTTTATAGCAGTTTATAATTGCTTCTCTATTGTATATTTTTATTCCTAGTCACAAATTTATAATTATCGATCTTGACTATTCCCTAACACTTGGCTATTTTCTTATTTCTCCAAGTCTTCAGCTCTTGTAGCCAAATTCAGTCCATTTACATTTGAAAAACCTTTTACTTCTACTCTCCTGGCATGGAGAGCCTTTCTTCTCCTCACCAGTCATAGTCTTCTAGTCCTGGAGATAGTTTGTAAAACTCCATGCCTGGGCTGCTGCACACAGTGGGCTTATTTTTGGCTCTTTCAGCAAGTCTTGGCTGTTAGGTAAAAGCTCCAAGGATTGCCCTTCCTTGGGTCCTGAGACTGCCATTGAGGGCTTATCTTTGAACCAGAGGCTTTCACCTAGTATCTCTGCAGTTTTCCAGGTTCAGCTCCACTGTTTCACCTGCACTGGGTTTCTAATCCAGTTTATGGTACATGTTCTCTGATTAAAGAGAAGGGAGAGCTGTTTTAAATCTCTTTCTCATTGAAAGAGGGAGCCCTCTAATTCTTGATTCCTCCACAATCAGAAATAGGAATCCTCCCAATCAAAGCTAATGCTGATTTCTACAACCCTTAAACTCTCCATTCAACAGAGGTGGTATTCAGTAGGTTCTGACCAGTTCTGGAGAATTGGTGGTGGAAATTTTGAGTAGTTCAGAGAACCTGTAAATACCACCTATGACTCGCCCTGTCCCCATCTATTCTCTGCCTCCCAAGTTCCAGCTGATCAGCTGGGTCTTCTTTTATTGCCCTATACAGGAGAACGTAGCTGGAAAGCAGGTTAGTGGGGTGGGAATGGGATTTTGCAGTAACCCCTGCCACGCCTACCAAGCCATGCCACACCCATCCAGCCATGCCACACCCACCAAGCCATGCCACACCCACCAAGCCACACCCACAGAACTGGTAGTAAAATTTTTGAATCCCACTCAGTATAAAAAATTGTGATTTTAATGATGTAAGGTCTTTTCAGTCTTGTTTTACAGCAGCAGCATTACAGGAAATTACATAATACAGGACTATGCCTATAACATTAGAATAGTGTCTATTCTTAGATGAAGATTGACTGTGAACTTAAAAATGCATAAAATAATTTCACCACATGCAGATGAACTTTTTATTACTTTGGAATAAAGTAGAACACCTACTACTTTTCTTAATGAGTTAAGTATAGTATCATAGGAACATGGCCTTGTCATCTGAGGACTTTGATTTACTGTATCAGATTTAGCCTGTAGGCTTTTTTATACTGAAAATACTTTTCCCTTGCTCAAGTTGTCATAGTATTTCCATAGCATTATAGTTTATATAATTCCCCTTCCTGTTTGATGTATTCTTATGAGAGCCCAGCCCTGATTGTCATTTGTAACTTCCTACCCAATGTGAGGATATTACAGCATTTTCATAAGGATGTATAAAGCATCAAAGCTGGTGCTTTGCAACACGTGAAAGCATGAATCAAGGACTTTTCTTCAAATTGTTAAACAGTCTGATGTATTTTGTAAGGCACACATGGCTGCTTCTGAAATGCAAAAGACACCCTACTCTTGCACATCTATACAATGAATTCATAAAAGATGCTTTGCAAACCACACTGTTTGAGTGAAGCATTCCTTCTTGCTTGGCTGCTTTCAAGATTGTCCAGCTTGCATGTATGTGCATGCATAGGCAACATTTCCGCTGGGATTGGCAGTGGGTCATTTCTGCGTTTGCATACACATGTTCAGACAGTGGAGGAAAGCCTTTGAAGCAGTTCTGTCAGCCTGTCAAAAGAGGTGGTTACTCCAAGGAGAGATGCTTTGCTTGTGCTAA
Organism: Naja naja; assembly: GCA_009733165.1. Classification (NCBI taxonomy): domain Eukaryota; kingdom Metazoa; phylum Chordata; class Lepidosauria; order Squamata; family Elapidae; genus Naja; species Naja naja. Next base: position 148,393,261 of record CM019151.1, on the reverse strand, counting down.
TAGGATTTGTGAAACACTCCTTTTGATTGCTTTGCACACCCCTAAATGTTATGTCAGCAGAAAGTTATATTGCCATGGCAAGGGATGGTCTCAGAGGGTTCATTACTATGGAAATTACAAAAAGGGGATTCCAGATCAGAAGATGATTTAAAGTTCAGAACTTAACCTTTTGATTTTAGGGTTAAATCACACAGCAAACTAAGACATGAGCAATCCACCTTTTTCTTTGTTTCTCATAATTGTCCATAGCAAAAGTTGCTTAATACTTCATGATGAGAGAAATTGGATTCACATTCACTCAACATTTGTTTTTTTGCCAGAAAATATTATAATTAATCCTTTTTGTTAATAGATTGCTTGAAGCATATGCAGGTGAAACTCGAAAAATTAGAATATCGTGCAAAAGTTAATTTATTTCAGTAATGCAACTTAAAAGGTGAAACTAATATATGAGATAGACTCGTTACATGCAAAGCAAGGTAGTTCAAGCCGTGATTTGCCATAATTGAGATGATTATGGCTTACAGCTCATGAAAACCCCAAATCCACAATCTCAGAAATTTAGAATATTGTGAAAAGGTTCAATATTCTAGACTCAGTGTCCTACTCTAATCAGTTAATTAAGCCATAACACCTGCAAAAGGTTCCTGAGCCTTTAAATGGTCTCTCAGTCTGGTTCAGTAGGAATCACAATCATGGGAAAGAGTGCTGACCTGACAGTTGTGCAGATAACCATCATTGACACCCTCCATAAGGAGGGAAAGCCACAAAAGGTAATTGCAAAAGAAGTTGGATGTTCCCAAAGTGCTGTATCAAAGCACATTAATAGAAAGTTATGTGGAAGGGAAAAGTGTGGAAGAAAAAGGTGCACAAGTAGCAGGGATGACTGCAGCCTGGAGAGGATTGTCAGGAAAAGACCATTCAAAAGTGTTGGAGACTTTCACAAGGAGTGGACTGAGGCTGGAATCAGTGCATCAAGAGCCACCACACACAGACGGATCCTGGACATGGGCTTCAAATGTCACCGGAAGTGTCTTACCTGGGATAAAAAAAACCAGACCTGGTCTGTTGCTCAGTGGTCCAAAGTCCTCTTTTCTGATGAGAGCAACTTTTGCATCTCATTTGGAAACCAAGGACCCATAGTCTGGAGGAAGAATGGAGAGGCACACACTACAAGATGCTTGAAGTCCAGTGTGAAGTTTCCACAGTCTGTGTTGATTTGGGGAGCCATGTCATCTGTTGGTGTTGGTCCACTGTGCTTCATTAAGTCCAGGGTCAACGCAGCCATCTACCAGGAGATTTTGGAGCACTTCATGCTTCCTTCCGCAGACGAGCTTTATGGGGATGCTGACTTCATTTTCCAGCAGGACTTGGCACCTGCCCACACTGCCAAAAGCACCAAAACCTCGTTCAATGACCGTGGGATTACTGTGCTTGATTGGCCAGCAAACTCGCCTGATCTGAACCCCATAGAGAATCTATGTGGCATTGCCAAGAGAAACATGAGAGACATAAGACCGAACAATGCAGAAGAGCTGAAGGCCGCTATTGAAGCATCCTGGTCTTCCATAACACCTCAGCAGTGTCACAGGCTGATAGCTTCCATGCCACGCCACATTGAGGCAGTAATTGCTGCAAAAGGGGCCCAAACCCAGTACTGAGTACATATGCATGCTTATACTTTTCAGAGGTCCGTTATTGTTCTATGTACAATCCTTGTTTTATTGATTGCATGTCATATTCTAATTTTCTGAGATTGTGGATTTGGGGTTTTCATGAGCTGTAAGCCATAATCATCTCAATTATGGCAAATCACGGCTTGAACTACCTTGCTTTGCATGTAACGAGTCTATCTCATATATTAGTTTCACCTTTTAAGTTGCATTACTGAAATAAATGAACTTTTGCACAATATTCTAATTTTTCGAGTTTCACCTGTATTTATCCCATTTTGAGATATGGGAAAAATGCATGCTTTTTGTTATATGTTGTGCCACCTTTTGGCATAAGAAATATAAATTTGGTCCTCTATGATAGTATCAGTGATTGTTTAGTACTCCTCTGCCTTGTTTCTCATATAAAATCCTATTAACAAATCTATACTCTTGCTCTCTTGTTAACAAAACAGTTTTCTTTTCTGTCCCTCTACGGTTGCTGGAGTTCATACTATCTTCACCTGTTAGTTGTTAGAACATATGCTCATTTATAATGGTTTACCAGCAGTTTTAATTAGTGATATCATCAAAGTAAACAATCAAAACCCAGACATTGTTGGGTGACAATCTCTGTCATATATGAAATGTTACATTGCTGTACCAGATATGACATAATACATAATCCCATCAAGAAAGGCTGATTGCTAGTCCTAAAGCTCATGATTAATATCACCCTTCACTTGATTGCAATGACCTCATGTCACCTAGAGCATGACCATATTGAAAACCTATATATTGAAGCAAACCCTATTTTGAGTGCTTTTGCAATAAAGAAAGCTCTGATTAAAGTTTATTTCTGTTGAGTGCATTGTGGTTTTGATCATGAAAATTACTTCTTCAGTGTAATCTTTGGTTCTCATAAGCAACGTTGCAATTCTGATGAAGCTGATGAGGAACAGAGGAAAATAGAAGCAATATCACACAATAAACTGTGAAATGTTGAATAGACTCCTTATATATTTCAGCAAAGGACCTCTGGCAAGTAAGTAAATGGCTTTTACTTCTTGATTGTAAATACCAGTGGCTGAAGTCAACCTAAAGGATTTGATTTATCTTTTGCCATCTGAATTAACACTACCTTTGAAGGAAGCCCTGTTCATATTACTGTGATGACTGCTACTATCAAAAATCTTCTGGGAATATTTGAGATCTGGAATGCAGCTATGATTCTATTTTAACAGAGAAGTAAGGCCAATTTTATTGTGATGTGAGTTATGTAATTCAAGTGAAAACAGGCCTGTTTGTGACTGCAGGATTGATTCATGGATCAGGATTGATTCATGGACCAGCCAGAAAGCAAGCGCATATGAGAGAAGTGTCACAATCTTGTTCTGAAGATGATGAGACACTTTCCCTCAATATGATATGACTCTATGTATTTATTTAATAAATTAAATAAATTACATTATCAATTTTTAAATTGATACGTTATTTTTCCCCAGTCTTTCAATATGTTGCAGTATAAAGACATTTGAAAGAACATTTATTACATTATATGGGATGCAAACTCTCTTATTTCAAGAGGCCAGAAGAGATGATAAAAAGTTATTCATGGAACTGATATACTACCTAATCCTGCAAAGGTCACTTTCCTAGAATTAAAACAATAAAATCAGGACCAGCTATGGAAGATGGATCTTATAGATATCTCAACATTTTCCAAAGAAAATCAAAGGAATAAAATTAATTTTATTGGCCATACATGTACTATTAAATAGGTCCAATTATCTGAAAAGTTAATAAAAAGGTAGCTGCTGCCTTTCCAAAGTAGGTGTTGTTCTGAAAATTACAGACACAGGTGCAGAAATCTTAAACATTTCTGTGAAGAAACTTTCAGAATGTTATAGTGTTTATCACTTTGTTAGTGATAGTGAACTAAAGTTCATTTCATAGAGATAGTTAATTGCACTCTGAAAAGGAAAGTAAAAGTCAATTTAAGATATTTTACAAATGGAACATTTTGGGCAATTTCTTTAGGACTAAAGCACTTACTGCTATGGTAACCTGGTCACATCTGACCTAGAAACTTGTCTAATAGACTGTACAGGAAAACAGGAAAAAGCAAAAGTAAGTAGAAAGATTTTAAGTTGGGAGGTCATGTCAAAGTATCCAGTTTGAAAGATTTGAAAATGGCTACTAGCAAACCAACATAAATGAACAAGGGAAAGAGTGATGTGTAGATTAAAAGACTATGCAGAATGTACCTGTAAAGAACTATTTTTATTCAGAAGAGCTGTAGAAGATCCCTATTTATTTCTGTGAAAACTGATTAAGCATTATAGGTTTCCAGACATTATAAGTTCATTATTTCATTTTGTCAAAGGAAAAAATAGAAAGTGGACAAGTACTATCTTTCTAACATAGTTGTTTCTCAAAAAGTACTCATAATATCTTTTTACATTAGGCCAAATACCTCCTAATTTAACAGGCATAGCCTGTTTTTATAACTCCTAGTGATGTCACAGATTAATCACATCGGGTTTAAATTCTTGACATGTTTGAAAAATCAATAAGACCCAGGAAGACTAATTTGATAATATCTTGCTTTGATTCGATGAAATGGTATCTGTTATGTAATCTAACATTGTGATGGAATGTGCACTGCAGCAGCAGTGGGAGAAAATTTTGACAACTCAGAACTTTCCCAGAAGGGGATCCGGATTGTGCTATCCTGAGCTGGAGGGGGGAGTGGGAAAAAAGTTTATGGTAACTGCAGCCTAGAATATCTCAGGATATATCCAGTAGATTAGAAAGCTATAGCTTTAGTTTGACAAGATTGTCTATTAGGTGTAAACAAGTAAAGGATTGGACTGAATTGGATTTCATAGTCTCATTTCTGAGCTTAAGCCTGACAGATATAGTTAGAAAGAATTGGCAAAAGATATAAAACAGATTTTGGTTTATATATATTTTTCATTACAAGAGTCAACAGAGACATAGCAACATCTTCATGTAGTTGACAGAAGTAATAATTTGACATACGAGGCTTTTCAGACTAATGAGCAATTTGATCTCAATATTTGACATTAATGAAAGTAGTCTTTGTCAATGCAATATATGAATGTTGTCAGTTCATGAAAAGTATTTTGCAAGAAATATAAATTGTCTTTGGTGAACAAAATTATGATGATTATATGATGAATGTATCTTTTCTTTTATGTATACTGAGAGCATTTGCACCAAGACAAATACCTTGTGTGTCCAATCACACTTTGCCAATAAAGCTATTCTATTCTATTCTATTCTATTCTATATTATACATACACACTCACACACACGTGTGTGACTGCAATACTAAAAACTAATACAAACTAAACTTAAAGAAAGAAAAAGGAATAGCAAGAAAGAATAAAATGTGCAGGTAAAAGGGAAAAGAAAGAAGAGAAAGAATATGATAAAGAAAAAGAAATATGTGAAGAAATGACTTCCAACTTTCATTACAAGTATAGACAAATTAGTAACAAACAGATATCTCTTCACTCAAATATTCCATCTCTTATCTATAAGCAAAGGCAAAAAATCCAATTTTCAATCCTGGTATCAGCAAAAATAAATGATGAACATGTAATTGCTAAAATATATAAACAGAAATGCTAAAATGTTAAAACAGAAGAAGAACAAGTGAAAGAATATATGATAAAGTGGGCTGAAATTTTGGTTTATAATATACAGATTGAACAATGGAAAATATGTTTGAAATATGATTGATATTTACACTTTGTTATCTTAAACAGAATTTTTATAAAATGATGTACCATTAGTATATCTCATCAAAAAAAGTCTGGAATATATAAAGGCACTTCAAATTTATGTTGGAAAAATGAACAACAAGGACAAGCAATAATGTCACTTCAATATTTTACTTACTAACTTGAATATCTAGTATTTTTTTTAAAAAAAATCAGCTTGACTATCTAGTATTTCACATATGAAGGATTCTAATCTGGGTTGGAACGCATACACTACATATGTGTCTGTGTGTGTGTGTGTGTGTGTGTGTGCATGTGAATTTAAGAATATATGTACTAGATTTTCACATTCTTCTAATAGCTCTCTGAAAATTTCCTTCTGATACATGTTCATTTCTTGACTTCGTTTTGCCTTCCCTTGCTTATTTGCACCATTTGCTTTGATATCCAGTTTGCTTCGTATAGTTTACAGTTTTCTCCTTTAACTTTTTAATTTGATTCTACAGTTCCTCTAGTTCCCTTTCAAAGATATTCAGGACTTTAAAAGCAATTCCTGATGTTTTTTTCTTAAAAAAGATAACTACATGCCTAAGTTTGTATCAGCAAATTATATCAGATATATTTAGTAAATAAAGGCTTATTTTGCCTTGAAATGTAGCTGGTCACGTCTAATTCAGAAGCAAACAATACTTGCTTTTTCATATGACAAGCTAACTCATCAAATATGGCAAGGTTGGATAATTGCTCTGTCTTTCTTCTCATTAATATGAATATTGGCTACTTGCTTCAATGCCTTGCATTGCCTTTTTTCTTTAAGCTCCAATGAATACACACAACTTCCCATTAGTGTAGTTTGTTATTAATAAATATTTTTCTGAAGCTGCCGACATTTTTTAAGGCTATCTTGAGTCTTTTGATTTACATTTGATAAAAGATGTAATTGATGTAAATGATACATATGACCGGTCCTTTCTTCACTGTTTTGAGATAATACACTTTAAAATATTATTTACATTTGTAAGTATTCTGTTACATAAAAAAAATACATAAAACTTTGATCCAGAAAAGTTAAGGTTATAAAATGGCTGTGTTTTTTCCCTCTACAGTAGGAAAAAAAACACTTGCCATGTACTGCATAGGTCATGTACTGAACACATCATGTATTAAGGAAGCTATAAAGTACTTTTTGGAAAGCACTTGATTTCCCCACTCTACCCTTCAGCCCATCCCAGTTCAAAATATCTATCTATTATATAGAAATGATCAGGGATGTTTGTTCTTGCAATAATTCACTTAAAGTACATAGATTTTGCTGACATGAATTATAAACTGGATTGCACATCTGGTGTGTGGCTTCCTAGATTCTACCTTAATGGAAACATTATGAAAATTTTTGCGAGCTGACTATTCCCATCATTTCCAGAGAGCATGACCAATGATCAGGGATGAGGACACAGGCAATATAAACATTGGAAGGGCTCTAGATTGAGGAGGCTGCCATAAATATTTTGTTGGGAGCTCTGGAAAATATTCAAGATTGCACCTACATTAGGAGATGTCAGCAGTAGCAATTCTAGATAGGATAGATTTTGAAATTTTGAAATTCTCTTTAGCAAATTGAATATTACTTTCATTTAAAGAACTGACAAAAATACATCATAACTCATTCACACACGTGTGCCATTTTCTACTGAACTCTTTAAATAAGAACATTTGAGTGATAGGAAATATATACTTTAGATGAATCGTAATGATCTTTATAAACAATAGTATTTACACCTCCTTTATTACAATTTTCTCTTTCACACATTTAAAGAACTAACAAAAATACATCATAACTCATGCACACCTACTTGTACTATTTCCTTCTGAACCCTCTAAATAAGGACACTTGAGAGATAGAAGATATATGTAGTTTATATGAATCATAATGATCTTCTTAAACAACTCTAGTATAAACAATCTCCCTTATTACAATTTTCCCTTTCAGATCTAAATGCTAAACTGGATTTTGGCTGAACAGGCCCAGTTGGACTCAGCTGACATCTTTTTGTTTCTGAATAATAGATCTTATGTTTTGTTGGTCTCTTTTTTTGAAAAATGAAACATATCTTTGATAAAGATGGAATAGATTTTGTGCACACACATGTTCTATCCCAATCATAATTCTATCATATGCCAGATGTGGAATGCATTTTATTAGCCCTGCAAAGCTTTGATTTATAAGAACGAATAATTAATCATAATTATCTTTTGAATTACAATGTAACTTCAAATGTTGATGCAGATGTTTATCAAAAAGGTAAATTCTTTTGGAAATTCTGGCTTATATCATAGATATAAAATTTAATTCTAGATATTGAAATGCAAACAATCTGTTCTGCTAACCCAGTGAACCACACTTAACAAATGATTGATTTTGGATCATTAGCTAATTATATGATCAATCCAACATTAATTGAATACAGAAGTGTATGAACAATTAGAATACGAAGATAACAATCCCAACTTCAAATAAATAATTGATTCCATTCAGCCAAATACAACTCTGTATGCTGCTTAATATAAAATCACAGTGAACTGATATCGTTGAATACTTTGTGAGGAAATGTTTCCACAGTCTGTGTTGATTTGGGGAGCCATGTCATCTGTTGGTGTTGGTCCACTGTGCTTCATTAAGTCCAGGGTCAACGCAGCCATCTACCAGGAGATTTTGGAGCTTCATGCTTCCTTCCAAAACTTTATGGGGATGCTGACTTCATTTTCCAGCAGGACTTGGCACCTGCCCACACTGCCAAAAGCACCAAAACTCTCTGTTAGACCGATTACTTTGTTGCTTTGGCCTTGATCTGAAAAGAGAATCTATGTGGCATTGCCAAGAGAAATGAGAGACATAAGACCCAAACAATGCAGAAGAGCTGAAGGCCGCTATTGAAGCATTGAAACTCAAGTTCCAGGCTGATAATGCCACAATACATGAGGCAAATTCTGAAACAGGGCCCAAACCCAGTACTGAGTAGCTATGCATGCAACTACAGATGTTATACTTTTCTATGTTACAATCCTTGTTTTATTGATTGCATGTCATATTCTAATTTTCTGAGATTGTGGATTTGGGGTTTTCATGAGCTGTAAGCCATAATCGTCACAATTATGGCAAATTACACTGTGAACTATCTTGCTTTGCATGTAATGAGTCTATCTCATATATTAGTTTCACCTTTTAAGTTGCATTACTGAAATAAATGAACTTTTGCACAATATTCTAATTTTTCGAGTTTCACCTGTATTTATCCCATTTTGAGATATGGGAAAAATGCATGCTTTTTGTTATATGTTGTGCCACCTTTTGGCATAAGAAATATAAATTTGGTCCTCTATGATAGTATCAGTGATTGTTTAGTACTCCTCTGCCTTGTTTCTCATATAAAATCCTATTAACAAATCTATACTCTTGCTCTCTTGTTAACAAAACAGTTTTCTTTTCTGTCCCTCTACGGTTGCTGGAGTTCATACTATCTTCACCTGTTAGTTGTTAGAACATATGCTCATTTATAATGGTTTACCAGCAGTTTTAATTAGTGATATCATCAAAGTAAACAATCAAAACCCAGACATTGTTGGGTGACAATCTCTGTCATATATGAAATGTTACATTGCTGTACCAGATATGACATAATACATAATCCCATCAAGAAAGGCTGATTGCTAGTCCTAAAGCTCATGATTAATATCACCCTTCACTTGATTGCAATGACCTCATGTCACCTAGAGCATGACCATATTGAAAACCTATATATTGAAGCAAACCCTATTTTGAGTGCTTTTGCAATAAAGAAAGCTCTGATTAAAGTTTATTTCTGTTGAGTGCATTGTGGTTTTGATCATGAAAATTACTTCTTCAGTGTAATCTTTGGTTCTCATAAGCAACGCTGCAATTCTGATGAAGCTGATGAGGAACAGAGGAAAATAGAAGCAATATCACACAATAAACTGTGAAATGTTGAATAGACTCCTTATATATTTCAGCAAAGGACCTCTGGCAAGTAAGTAAATGGCTTTTACTTCTTGATTGTAAATACCAGTGGCTGAAGTCAACCTAAAGGATTTGATTTATCTTTTGCCATCTGAATTAACACTACCTTTGAAGGAAGCCCTGTTCATATTACTGTGATGACTGCTACTATCAAAAATCTTCTGGGAATATTTGAGATCTGGAATGCAGCTATGATTCTATTTTAACAGAGAAGTAAGGCCAATTTTATTGTGATGTGAGTTATGTAATTCAAGTGAAAACAGGCCTGTTTGTGACTGCAGGATTGATTCATGGATCAGGATTGATTCATGGACCAGCCAGAAAGCAAGCGCATATGAGAGAAGTGTCACAATCTTGTTCTGAAGATGATGAGACACTTTCCCTCAATATGATATGACTCTATGTATTTATTTAATAAATTAAATAAATTACATTATCAATTTTTAAATTGATACGTTATTTTTCCCCAGTCTTTCAATATGTTGCAGTATAAAGACATTTGAAAGAACATTTATTACATTATATGGGATGCAAACTCTCTTATTTCAAGAGGCCAGAAGAGATGATAAAAAGTTATTCATGGAACTGATATACTACCTAATCCTGCAAAGGTCACTTTCCTAGAATTAAAACAATAAAATCAGGACCAGCTATGGAAGATGGATCTTATAGATATCTCAACATTTTCCAAAGAAAATCAAAGGAATAAAATTAATTTTATTGGCCATACATGTACTATTAAATAGGTCCAATTATCTGAAAAGTTAATAAAAAAGGTAGCTGCTGCCTTTCCAAAGTAGGTGTTGTTCTGAAAATTACAGACACAGGTGCAGAAATCTTAAACATTTCTGTGAAGAAACTTTCAGAATGTTATAGTGTTTATCACTTTGTTAGTGATAGTGAACTAAAGTTCATTTCATAGAGATAGTTAATTGCACTCTGAAAAGGAAAGTAAAAGTCAATTTAAGATATTTTACAAATGGAACATTTTGGGCAATTTCTTTAGGACTAAAGCACTTACTGCTATGGTAACCTGGTCACATCTGACCTAGAAACTTGTCTAATAGACTGTACAGGAAAACAGGAAAAAGCAAAAGTAAGTAGAAAGATTTTAAGTTGGGAGGTCATGTCAAAGTATCCAGTTTGAAAGATTTGAAAATGGCTACTAGCAAACCAACATAAATGAACAAGGGGCGAAAGAGTGATGTGTAGATTAAAAGACTATGCAGAATGTACCTGTAAAGAACTATTTTTATTCAGAAGAGCTGTAGAAGATCCCTATTTATTTCTGTGAAAACTGATTAAGCATTATAGGTTTCCAGACATTATAAGTTCATTATTTCATTTTGTCAAAGGAAAAAATAGAAAGTGGACAAGTACTATCTTTCTAACATAGTTGTTTCTCAAAAAGTACTCATAATATCTTTTTACATTAGGCCAAATACCTCCTAATTTAACAGGCATAGCCTGTTTTTATAACTCCTAGTGATGTCACAGATTAATCACATCGGGTTTAAATTCTTGACATGTTTGAAAAATCAATAAGACCCAGGAAGACTAATTTGATAATATCTTGCTTTGATTCGATGAAATGGTATCTGTTATGTAATCTAACATTGTGATGGAATGTGCACTGCAGCAGCAGTGGGAGAAAATTTTGACAACTCAGAACTTTCCCAGAAGGGGATCCGGATTGTGCTATCCTGAGCTGGAGGGGAAAAAGTTTATGGTAACTGCAGCCTAGAATATCTCAGGATATATCCAGTAGATTAGAAAGCTATAGCTTTAGTTTGACAAGATTGTCTATTAGGTGTAAACAAGTAAAGGATTGGACTGAATTGGATTTCATAGTCTCATTTCTGAGCTTAAGCCTGACAGATATAGTTAGAAAGAATTGGCAAAAGATATAAAACAGATTTTGGTTTATATATATTTTTTCATTACAAGAGTCAACAGAGACATAGCAACATCTTCATGTAGTTGACAGAAGTAATAATTTGACATACGAGGCTTTTCAGACTAATGAGCAATTTGATCTCAATATTTGACATTAATGAAAGTAGTCTTTGTCAATGCAATATATGAATGTTGTCAGTTCATGAAAAGTATTTTGCAAGAAATATAAATTGTCTTTGGTGAACAAAATTATGATGATTATATGATGAATGTATCTTTTCTTTTATGTATACTGAGAGCATTTGCACCAAGACAAATACCTTGTGTGTCCAATCACACTTTGCCAATAAAGCTATTCTATTCTATTCTATTCTATTCTATATTATACATACACACTCACACACACGTGTGTGACTGCAATACTAAAAACTAATACAAACTAAACTTAAAGAAAGAAAAAGGAATAGCAAGAAAGAATAAAATGTGCAGGTAAAAGGGAAAAGAAAGAAGAGAAAGAATATGATAAAGAAAAAGAAATATGTGAAGAAATGACTTCCAACTTTCATTACAAGTATAGACAAATTAGTAACAAACAGATATCTCTTCACTCAAATATTCCATCTCTTATCTATAAGCAAAGGCAAAAAATCCAATTTTCAATCCTGGTATCAGCAAAAATAAATGATGAACATGTAATTGCTAAAATATATAAACAGAAATGCTAAAATGTTAAAACAGAAGAAGAACAAGTGAAAGAATATATGATAAAGTGGGCTGAAATTTTGGTTTATAATATACAGATTGAACAATGGAAAATATGTTTGAAATATGATTGATATTTACACTTTGTTATCTTAAACAGAATTTTTATAAAATGATGTACCATTAGTATATCTCATCAAAAAAAGTCTGGAATATATAAAGGCACTTCAAATTTATGTTGGAAAAATGAACAACAAGGACAAGCAATAATGTCACTTCAATATTTTACTTACTAACTTGAATATCTAGTATTTTTTTAAAAAAAGCTTGACTATCTAGTATTTCACATATGAAGGATTCTAATCTGGGTTGGAACGCATACACTACATATGTGTCTGTGTGTGTGTGTGTGTGTGTGTGTGCATGTGAATTTAAGAATATATGTACTAGATTTTCACATTCTTCTAATAGCTCTCTGAAAATTTCCTTCTGATACATGTTCATTTCTTGACTTCGTTTTGCCTTCCCTTGCTTATTTGCACCATTTGCTTTGATATCCAGTTTGCTTCAGATAGTTTACAGTTTTCTCCTTTAACTTTTAATTTGATTCTACAGTTCCTCTAGTTCCCTTTCAAAGATATTCAGGACTTTAAAAGCAATTCCTGATGTTTTTTTCTTAAAAAAGATAACTACATGCCTAAGTTTGTATCAGCAAATTATATCAGATATATTTAGTAAATAAAGGCTTATTTTGCCTTGAAATGTAGCTGGTCACGTCTAATTCAGAAGCAAACAATACTTGCTTTTTCATATGACAAGCTAACTCATCAAATATGGCAAGGTTGGATAATTGCTCTGTCTTTCTTCTCATTAATATGAATATTGGCTACTTGCTTCAATGCCTTGCATTGCCTTTTTTCTTTAAGCTCCAATGAATACACACAACTTCCCATTAGTGTAGTTTGTTATTAATAAATATTTTTCTGAAGCTGCCGACATTTTTTAAGGCTATCTTGAGTCTTTTGATTTACATTTGATAAAAGATGTAATTGATGTAAATGATACATATGACCGGTCCTTTCTTCACTGTTTTGAGATAATACACTTTAAAATATTATTTACATTTGTAAGTATTCTGTTACATAAAAAAAATACATAAAACTTTGATCCAGAAAAGTTAAGGTTATAAAATGGCTGTGTTTTTTCCCTCTACAGTAGGAAAAAAAAACACTTGCCATGTACTGCATAGGTCATGTACTGAACACATCATGTATTAAGGAAGCTATAAAGTACTTTTTGGAAAGCACTTGATTTCCCCACTCTACCCTTCAGCCCATCCCAGTTCAAAATATCTATCTATTATATAGAAATGATCAGGGATGTTTGTTCTTGCAATAATTCACTTAAAGTACATAGATTTTGCTGACATGAATTATAAACTGGATTGCACATCTGGTGTGTGGCTTCCTAGATTCTACCTTAATGGAAACATTATGAAAATTTTTTGAGCTGACTATTCCCATCATTTCCAGAGAGCATGACCAATGATCAGGGATGAGGACACAGGCAATATAAACATTGGAAGGGCTCTAGATTGAGGAGGCTGCCATAAATATTTTGTTGGGAGCTCTGGAAAATATTCAAGATTGCACCTACATTAGGAGATGTCAGCAGTAGCAATTCTAGATAGGATAGATTTTGAAATTTTGAAATTCTCTTTAGCAAATTGAATATTACTTTCATTTAAAGAACTGACAAAAATACATCATAACTCATTCACACACGTGTGCCATTTTCTACTGAACTCTTTAAATAAGAACATTTGAGTGATAGGAAATATATACTTTAGATGAATCGTAATGATCTTTATAAACAATAGTATTTACACCTCCTTTATTACAATTTTCTCTTTCACACATTTAAAGAACTAACAAAAATACATCATAACTCATGCACACCTACTTGTACTATTTCCTTCTGAACCCTTTAAATAAGGACACTTGAGAGATAGAAGATATATGTAGTTTATATGAATCATAATGATCTTCTTAAACAACTCTAGTATAAACAATCTCCCTTATTACAATTTTCCCTTTCAGATCTAAATGCTAAACTGGATTTTGGCTGAACAGGCCCAGTTGGACTCAGCTGACATCTTTTTATTTCTGAATAATAGATCTTATGTTTTGTTGGTCTCTTTTTTTGAAAAATGAAACATATCTTTGATAAAGATGGAATAGATTTTGTGCACACACATGTTCTATCCCAATCATAATTCTATCATATGCCAGATGTGGAATGCATTTTATTAGCCCTGCAAAGCTTTGATTTATAAGAACGAATAATTAATCATAATTATCTTTTGAATTACAATGTAACTTCAAATGTTGATGCAGATGTTTATCAAAAAGGTAAATTCTTTTGGAAATTCTGGCTTATATCATAGATATAAAATTTAATTCTAGATATTGAAATGCAAACAATCTGTTCTGCTAACCCAGTGAACCACACTTAACAAATGATTGATTTTGGATCATTAGCTAATTATATGATCAATCCAACATTAATTGAATACAGAAGTGTATGAACAATTAGAATACGAAGATAACAATCCCAACTTCAAATAAATAATTGATTCCATTCAGCCAAATACAACTCTGTATGCTGCTTAATATAAAATCACAGTGAACTGATATCGTTGAATACTTTGTGAGGAAATGTATCTGAAACCTTGGATTGATTGTACTGTATTCGCCATGAAAATAGGTTTGTAGGCATTAAAATTTGAAGTGCTGAGCATTTGGATGTTTTGAAGCTCATCTACGTGCTTAAACACAAAACTTTTTATAGCATTGCATCTGTAACAACTTCTTTCAGAGAAAAACAGAGCATTAACATGAAATGCAAACAAAATTCTCTACTGGATTAGTAACCATGATTCTTACTTTGTTGAACTAAGAGTTTTAGGATTACCTTGTTGGGGAAAAAAGAATGGCTGTTATATGCAGTTATAATTCCATTTGAATTTTAATATCACTGTGCTTTCCAAACAATATGTATATGAATGCCTTGCTTTTTATAATTTTCATCTTTCAGAAATCTTCAACTTCTCTAATTTCTAATATTAAATTAAACTGAAAGGAAGATATCATGAGGGAACATCTCACCTTAGAAGAAGCAGGGATGCCAGAGAACTTTAGAGTAGTGAATAGGGTAGCTATTTGTTGTCCCTGACAATAAAATAAACCCCAAAACACTACCAAGAGAATGTTGAAATAAATTCTCATGCATTCAGTTAGAAAACAAAACTCTCTTTTATAGCAGAAGAAAACTTGAGGAGTTGCAAGATAAAATTTATCACCATATTCATTTGCATACTGCTCTGAATATTCTGATTCAGATCATCAATCCAACTATTCACACAAAATGTGCTAATAAACAAAAACGGAATTCTAAAGCAAATACATTAGATGGGAAATGTGTCCAATATGATGGGAAGATGCATACACAAAGTCAAATGGAGTGGAATAAAATGGAATGAATAGATTCATCTGTCTTTTTAGACTAGATTTGTTAATGCTTAAGTGGTGGGAAATAACTTTTCTAAAACATGTGGATGAATTTGTGACTAATTTGACCCATTTCTTAAACATGGTATGATTCTGTCGTGTTGTAAAACTTGAAATATGTTCCGTTCTTAGGAAATAGCCACCCTTCCCTTATTAAACTGCTGATTTTGAATCCATAATTGGAAAAACTGCTTTGGATTCAGCACAAATGAAGGTAGTTCACAATGTCAGGGCATTGGAGGGGACCAGATCATCCTTGATCCTGGCATATTTGCTGAGTGACTTTGGGCCAGTCCCTTTATCTCAGCCCTAGAAAGGAATCAATGGCAAACTATTTCTGAAAAACCTTGCCAAGAAAACTGCAAGGACTTGTTCAGACAATCTTGGAGAATTAGATATGATTGAACTTGGGGTGGGGCAGGATGGAGGAAAGAAGAGGAAAACCAGTAACACTATCTTATTTGCTAAAGAGTGATCTTCAGCCCAAGGAGAGCTTTGGAATGTTTATCAGAAAAGCCAACGATCAGGAGAAGGCGAAAAGATTAGGTTACAGGTCTTTGTTCTAAATGGTAAACAGCACCTTCAAACAGATGCATTTTTGAATCATTTTTATAAATTAGGGAAGTAATTCCATACTATTAGTTTAAACTGTGTAGCAGATTTTTAAAAAGGAAACTCTACTGTTCAAAATATTCAACAGCAATTGGACCTCCAAGAAAGATCTTTGATTATCTTTGATAATTAAAACCAGTATTGAACATGAGCTGGAGCTGAAAAATCCACACATGCTTAACTGGGAACCCCACTGATCTTAAGGGGACTTATTTTGGAGTAAACATATATATTATTGTATCTTAAACTGCTTTGTACTTAAAATGCTTTGTAGATAAACTTGTTTTATGAATGATATCAGTGGAATAATATGAACTTTAAACTTAAATACTTTCTGAATTTATTTCCCATAAATGAGCTTCATGGATTTACATCTGTGAACCATAACAGGAAGTTCTAACAATATTTATTTTCTAGACAAATATGCTGTCTCACTGTCACACAATTCAGCTGTCTGATTCTGAGTTTTCCGAATGGGATTTCCTTCAAAGTACATTCTAAAAGAAAGAAATTAATATGATAAATGGAAAAGGAGCTTTTGTATTAATAGCTATGCTGTAAATGATGAAATAAATTAAAATTAGCCAGGCAAAATAAGAAAATAATTGAAAAGTGGCCAAGGTAGTAGTAGTAGTAGTAATAACAACAACAACAATAATAATTTATTAGACTTTTATGCCGCCCTCTCTCCCTAAGGACTCAGGGCGGCTTACAGTGTAAAAACACAATACAATAAATTACTTAAAAATAATTAAATAATACAAGCCCAATAATAAACTAAAAACTAATTAAAATTATCTTAAAAAGAATCCCACCCCCCCTTGGTTCAGTCCAGGCCGGCCTGCTGAAACAGCCAGGTCTTCAGGTCCCGGTGGAAGGAGCGGAGATCAGGGGCCAGATGAAGACCCAAGGGGAACTGGTTCCACAGGGTGGGTGCTCCCACAGAGAAGGCCCTACCCCTGGGAACCGCCAGCCAACAATGTCTGGCCGACGGTACCCCAAGGAGGCCCTGCCTGTGGGAGCGTACAGGGCGATCAGAATGTGATGCCAGCAGGAGACGTTCCCGCAAGTACCCCGGACCCAAGCCATGTAGGACTTCATATGTCGTCACTAGTACCTTGAATCTCACCCGGAAGGCAACTGGCAACCAATGCAGGTCACGCAGGAGGGGTATAACATGGGAGTATCGGGACACTCCCATCACAATCTGCGCGGCCACATTCTGCACCAACTGCAACCTCCGGGTGATCGCAAGGGCAGTCCATGTAGAGCACATTGCAGTAGTCGATTGGGAAGTGACGAGTACATGAGTGACTGTCCGTAGGGCATCTCGGTTCAGGTAAGGGCGCAGCTGGTGAACCAGACGAACCTGGGCAAATGCCCCCCTGGACACAGCTCCCACCTGCTCCTCCAAATGGAGCTGTGTATCCAGGAGATTACGCGCTCTGTCCACAGGGGGCAACACCTTTCCCCCCATGACCAACGGTGGAATATCCTGAATAATCCGAGATGCCGGTACGTACAGCCACTCAGTCTTGTTGAGTCGAAGCCTGCTCCTCCCCATCCAGATCTGCACCACATCCAGACAATGGGACATCATGGAGAGGGCATCACTGATATGGTTTGGGGTGGAGATGAAAAGCTGGATTTTATCCACATATTGATTGTACCTCACCCCAAAACCATGGATGATCTTGCCCAGCGGCTTCATGTAGATGTTGAACAGGAGGGGCAAGAGGACCGAACCCTGAAGCACCCCACAAGTGAGGGGCCTTGGGCTCGACCTCTGCCCCTCCAGCAACACCGATTGTGAGCAGCCCGAGAGGTAGGAGAACCACCGTAAAATGGTGTCCCCTGCTCCCAACCCCCTGAAGCGCCGCAATAAGATACCATGGTCGATGGTATCGAAAGCCACTGAGAGATCTAATAGGACTAGGACAGAGGAAAAACCCCTGTCCCGAGCCCTCCAGAAATCATCCATCAGTGCAACCAATGCTGTCTCTGTGCTGTGCCCAGGTCGGAAGCCCAATTGGTATGGATCTCCAGGAACATTGGTAGCTGTTGAACCACCATGCTCTCAACAACCTTCGCCAAAAAGCGAAGGTTGGAGACAGGACGAAAGTTGTTTAAAATGGCTGGGTCCAAGGCAGGCTTCTTGAGGAGGGGCCTCACCACCGCCTCTTTCAAGGCGGCGGGGAAGGAGCCCTCCCCCAGAGAAGCATTGACAACTGCCTGGAGCCAGCCACGTGAAACCTCCCTGGAGGCATAAACCAACCACGTGGTGGAGCTCAGTCTCCGCCTGATCCTGTCCACTTCAGCCAAGGAAACAGGCTCAAACTCAACCCAGGTGGTATCGGCCAGACTCATCGTCAACCCTTCCTCTGACTCCTGCCAGTCTGAGTCCAAGCCGGCCTGAATCTGAGCGACCTTATCCACCAGATGCTGACTAAATTCTTCAGCTCTACCCTGCAAAGGGTCCTCCCTCATCTCCCAGTGTAGGAGGGAACGAGTGACCCTAAACAGAGCGGCCGGGCGATCATCTGTGGACGCAATGAGAGCGGAGAAGTAAGCACACCTCGCCGCCCTCATTGCCACCAGATAAGTCCTAATATAGGCTCTTAGCTGGGCACGGTCAGATTCGGCACGGCTCGTCCTCCACCTGCTCTCTAGGCCCATCCTTCGACGCTTCATCTCCTGGAGCTTCTCCAAAAACCAGGGAGCTAACCAGGATCTGCGGCGAGATGGGGCCACAAGGGGACAACCTGGTTGAGAACCTCCAAGGTTGCCTGTTGCCTGTTGGTAGATGGTGTAAAGCTATATGTTACAGAGGCAACAGGGATAGGCTTTGACACAGATTTGGGCCACAGAGGCAATATAATTCTCTTCACCGAGGCAAAGAGGCTAGAAAGATATTCTCAAAGCCTATCCTTCTCTCCTGTAAGGGTTAATTTTTTTTGATGAAGCGATGAATGGCAGGACCATTCAAAGATGGGAAACAAGCAGGAAGACTTGTAAAGGCAGGAGGCAGAGGACTAGATCCAGCATTGTGTTAGATGAGGAATCTCATTGTATTGCTTCTTGATTCTCTGCAGTTCATCACAAAACCATTTTGGGTTGCCTTGGCTTATGGATCAGGAAAAGTTTTTTTAAAATAAATCTGGTGGGACCTAAAGTAAGGGCCTTCTCTGTGATGGCTCCCTCTGTTTTGGAACATCATTCCTCCAAAGATAAGATTGACCCCACCATGTTGCTTTTCTGCAAGGCATTGAAGATATGGTTTTCCCCCCAGGAGACTTGGGGGCCCCATTCAGAGTCAGTGACCTGGTTTATCGGACTGTGTTGTCACCACTGTGAAGTGGGGGCAGTTTAAACTTTTCAACTTTGTGGATTTCTGGATTTGTGATGTTGTATGCTGTCCAGATCACGCTTTATTAAACAATAAAGCCTTATTATATCCTTCCACTTAAACCAAGCAAAGAAGCCTCCTTAGACTTGATGAATGCATACCAGAGTCCAGAGAAGGCAGAATCTCTAATTTTTCAATGTTCTAGTTTTACCAGGATTTTCTGCACAGGTCAGTTTTACTGCTCAAATTTGGTTATCTTTCCCTGTTAGACCAAATTTAGGCAATGACTACACCATAAAGCTTAAGATATACGTTATCTAATGAACATATGAACTGCTGAAATGGGCTGCTTTTTTATAATGTCTGCAAACTCTGCAAGGACACATATATTGTACAAGTCTGAATATTAGATGAAAGCAATGTCTGAGGTGTTAGGAAGTCCAAATCAACCTCTCAACCTTCCTTGGGGTCAGAAAGCCATTTGATGATGTACTAGATAATGGCTAAGATGGGAGGGAACATTTAAGAATAGACAAATTGCTGTTTGGGGTGGATTTCAGATCCACTTTCAAAGGCTTTTAAATGTGGAAAGAGAGTAATTTGTTTCCCAGAGCTTCCTCATCTAATTGAGGTATTTTGCCACCAAGGGTTTATGGTATTGTTCAGGGAACCTGAAATGGGTTGTTAAGTGGCTCCTTTTCTATATATCCCTGCATGGACATTTTTTCTCCTTTAAAAAAAATTTCAGTAACAACTTAAAGTTACCATAAGAGGCTACCTTTTTTTATCTGAGACAATATTGCTTTTGGACAATTATTTTTATTTATTTATTAGGCTTGTTTGCCACCTATCTCACCTAGAGGTGACCCTGGGTGGCTTAGAAACATTAAAAGGCAATACAACATTGAAGCAATAAATACTCTGTCAGGGTTCCAAGTAACAGTACCAATGAAATCAAAACTGTGAGGCCTGGAGTTTCCTCAAAGTAAGAATTTATTAGGAATGCCATATTGGCACAGCTGGTGAAAACCAGATTCTGAAGGAACTGAGGTTTTTCCCACCCAAATCAAAACCCAAAGCTCTTGCCCCCAGATCACATGTCCATCACATGGTCCAATCAGGTCACAGTCCTCCTTCAGCTGCCTTTGGTCCATACCCTCCAAACACCTGGTAGGGACGTCCTTGGCTCCCCCGGGAAAGAATATTACTTTGACTACAATTCCGCCAGTTATCTCTATCTCCCTTGTTATGTCCCCATAGCAGCAACCGGCCTTGTTGTGGTAGCCCTGAAGATTTCCAAAATGGTTCCAGGGCTGACATACTCATAACAGTAATATTCCTAGAGTCCACAGATTAGCTTGGACTAAACACAAATAAATATTAACGTTTTACTTTCTCAATAGAATAAGTGGATATTTGCAAGAAAATTTATGATAGGGTAGAGACTTCTGAATTTCAGAAAGATAATTACTTTCAGATAAATTCTCTCCAAAATGCTTATTTATTTGTTAGAATGGGATGTGAAACTTTTCCTTTTCTTGACAAATGTGAAACCTACCAAATTTGTGCATGTAAATTGAGTGGGAATTTTTATGCATCTCTACAAAACCTTAATGAAAGAAAGAAAAGAGGGAGGAGAACGGGAAGTTGCCAATGGTCCTCTCCACTTTTGATTATTTATGTTGATGAAAATCAGGCTTGTCAGATGTTACATCTTTTTTTTATCCTGCTCTACGGAATGGGGAGTTGGTCTCCGACAGAAAGCCACTTGAAGCCAGTGATGGGATTCAAAATTTTTACTACCAGTTCTGTGGGCCTGGCTTGTTTGGTGGGCATGGCTTGGTGGTCATGTGAACTCAGTCACGTGACCGATGCTGCAGAGACAGGGTGATTTCCTATGTACCTTCCCTCGTCTCCTCTGCCCTTGGACTGACAAAAAAAAAAGCCCAACTAAAGATCACGACTGCCTGCCAAGTCTGCCTGCTGAATGGGTTTTGTTTTGTGATGGTTTTTGTTTTGTTTTTTTGCCAGAAGCCCCTTGGAGATAAATTTGCACTGCCAAATCTTACTGTACTTCATTGTTGCGGCACTGCCTGTTGCTGCTGCAGGCGCTGCTGTGTCCATCTGGCTGCCCAAGTAAAGAATCACACCAGCTCAGGGTGACTGTGAGGAGCAAGAGGGGAAGCCAAGGTGCTCGCCTCATAGTAGTCAACTTTGCTCTCTCTCATTCTGGTAGGGTGCTCCTAGCGTGCACAAGGAGCGGGAAGGGAGGCAGACACCACATGGATGCATTTTAAAAGTCAGATAATTTTGCCCAAGACTTCTCATGTATTCAGGGGCTATACCTCTCCCAACGATGAGTTGGTGGCGATCTAACAAAACGTCTTCCAGCTCTTAAAGATTGACTTTAAGAGCAACCCCATGGAAGAAGCCGAGAACAAGAGCAAAAGTAGCGGCAGTGGGGGCAACGGGCATGTGATGGGTCCCTCCATAGTCCCCTCCCGGGTGATAGCCAGGGCTTTGGCACCTCCTCTTTTCCTCAGAGGTGTGATGTCTGCCCCCATTCACACTCCTTGTGGAGGGACACACAAACCCATCACCCTCGACAGCACTACATTTGCTTTCGGTTCTCGGCTTCTTCCATGGGGGTCCTCTTAAAGTTGACCTTTTAGTGGTCCCGGGACATCCACCTGCCTGCCCGGTGCCTGTCCTCCCAGAGCATGCTTTCCTCCTTCTCCTAGTGGACATGCCTCTTCCAGTCCAGCCCAGCCAGCCAGCAGGTTTCCACATGTCCCGGGGCTTCTTGCCCCTCTTGTCATGAGATGCCTGCAGCTGCTGTGTGCTGTTTTTGGTGTGGCTGCAGTCCAGCAGCCGCATCGAAAAAAGCACGCCCTGTTCTATGTGCCAGGCCTGGCAAGTCCGAGCAGCTGGCACATAGAACAGGGCAGTGCCGGACCATTGCAGAAGTGGAGTGAAGTTGGAGATCAGTAGCCACCTCTTTTCCAGTGCAAAGAAGCCTCCCCCAACCAGCCAGCTGGTCTCCTTTTTCTCTGCCTGTTTGTTCTGTATGACCGAAGAGGAGGAGACCAACTGGCCAAAGGGGTGGCTGCTGGAGATGACTCTTTTTTGGTCTCCAGCCGCCTCTTTTTGTGCAGAAAGCTTCCCCCAACCGGCCGGTTGGTCTCCTCTTTGGCCATACAGAACAAACTGGAAGAGAAAGAGGAGCCCAGACAGCTGGTTGGGGGAGGCTTCTTGCGCTGCAAAAGAGGTGGCTACTGATCTCCAGCTTCTCTCTGCTTCTCCAACAGTCCGGTGCTGCGCTGTTCTATGTGCTGGTTGCTCAGACTTGCCAGGCCTGGCACATAGAACAGGGCATGGTTTTTCGATGCAGTTGCTGGACTGCAGTCGCACCAAAAAAAGCTTCAGGCATCTTGTGACAAGGGGGATGAGAAGCCCCGGGATATCCGCCCACCCACCTGCTGTCTGGTCGGGCCGACCCAAGCTGGAAGAGGCATGTCCACAGGGAGAATGAAGAAAATGTGCTCCGAGAGGGCGGGCAGGCAGGCGGATGTCCCAGGGCTGCTGCACATGTATACTGCATGTGTTGTAGCTGCATATGCAGTGCGCATGTATAGCAGCCCTGGGACATCTGCCTGAGCTGCGCCACGGCTGTCACGTGGTAGGGAAAGCTAGGAGAGCAACTGGGACAAGTGAGCGACCAGGCAACTGGGTGACCAGGTTGGGGGCGTGGCCAGCCAGGGATCACTACCAGTTCAGCGATCCATGCCAAATCACTGCTACTGGTTCGCCGGAGCCGGTGCGAACAGGTTGAATACCACCTCTGCTTGAAGCGTCTAGAAGCATTTGAAATGTGGATTTACAGATGGCTGTTACATATAAACTGGGTTGACAAAATCAGAAAAGAGGAGGTGATAAGCACCCTGGGAAAGCCAAGAGAAATCATCAAAACCCAAGATGTCATCTTCACAGATGACATCTTGGGTCAATAATCTGGTTTGCTGATTTTGGAAAAATCAATTGAACGGATTTGATTTTCTGTATTTCTGCACTACCACTACTACTCTTCTTCACCTTCCTTGCATTGTATCCTGTCATGGCATTTTACAGAGATATGAAGTGTTTTATGAAGTCTAAAACTAAAATAAGGAATGCATCACTATAAAATTGCTGAGCTAAATATTTCCCATGATTAAATGTGAACTCTCCTTCATTTATTTATTGACTGTATCCCTTCCCAACTCTCTCCATGCTGGCATTCTGTGGAGGTCTCAAACTTGTTTTTAATGGACATATTGTTTGCCTTATTACAGGCCTCCAGTATGCCAAATAAAGATAATAAAACTTTATGTTTAAGTTGTGGGAATTTTATAGAGACTGTTTCAACCATACATTGGATAGGAACCATACATTTTACTTGGTATTTGGGAGCAGTAACCTAGTATTCACCCTAGTAATTTTATTACTGAGCTGTCATTCCATTCCCTGTAAACTCAGTACAGAAACAGACTATTATAAGTCTCTGCAGATTTTATAAATGTAGCATTAAGTCCTAAATCAAAGGTGGGGAATTGGACACTACTTCGATAAAATATTGCCTATAGTTGGACTGAGGATTCTTGTCATTTCAAAGATAGCATTCAGTCATGACTTGGACATATAAACTGGAGAGCTTGACTTTAGAGCTTATTGTATGCTATCAGTAAATGGAATTAATTCCAATTTGTATTTTACAAAACCCACTGCAAAAAAGTATGTATTAAATAATCTCCACTTAAATAGAGGCATTGGAAACTTGATTCTTTTTAGTATAAGCATATTCCATCTGGCACATTAAACAGAACTGTTATCATTATTTTTATTTTGCTTCTGGAAGGAGATCTGTTTCCACTTTGCCATTTCCATTGCTAAAATAATTTATTCTATTCAGGCTGAGGTAAAGATATTTCACTTTTCTCTGAAAAATCCACAGCCAAATTTCTGATTTCACACACACAAACATTTGCTCCTGCGCATGCACTCACGTGCATACACACACACACACACTCACACACCCCTTGATCTTGGGGAAAGGACAGAATGACAAAGTGGTAATGAATAAAATGATACTAATAAAAACCCATCATGCTGCAACAAGAAGAATATTTTCATATGTACATAAAATTCCTATTTATGTTTTAAACACATGTATGCATCCTTAGAATTCAGAAGGTCAGAGGTTTCACCATTTGATAATTTAATGGTGACACAATACATGGTAAGTATCACTTAAAATCCTGTCAATTTAGGCAATTTGCTAAACTGTCAAAAAACAATTGAATTAAGGGTTTTATTTGTTTTGCTTTTAACCTATTATTTTCAGTTGTTTCTTCTCCTTTCCTTATTGCATGGGATGTATACATATTATGGCATCATGGAAAAATTAATGCAAAAAAACCTACAACATATGCTGTAAAATGATTTATATTCTCCTGTAGACATTTATGTACTTATAAGAAAGAAAATTGACACATAAACTGACTAAGGAACCAAAGAAGTCTTTTATTTTAAACTTGATCAAATAAACCAACTTGATATTCCTTTTTAAACAATCTTGATCTTTATTCCTTTTAAATAATGTTTCAGGTTTTGATTTCTTATCTCTTTGTATCTTTTCAGAAAGTCCTTCAAAACTTTAACACATCTGTTATGAATCCAAAATGAAAAAGTTATCCACATCACTTTTCTGGTTTATATTAATTATTTAGACATCAGCCAGTTTCATTTGTAAATATAGTTTAACATTTTTATCCAAGTCATTCTTATAATCTGTTATTTCTAAATCCACATTTGAATCTGCTTCAATCTTATCCAGTAGAGAATATTCCTCCTCTCTAACTTCTTTTATATCCGGTTTTGGAATAGTACACAATCGTAAAAGTAACTTTTGAAGGTATTGGTCCCAAATATCTTTGAATTCATCCCAAGTTAAAATAATATGCTCCATCTGAATTAGTACATTTATTCTCCTTTAATTATACCTTTTAGTTCTTTCTCATTCCCTTTAGTGAATAACTTTCAACCCTTTTTATTTTTTTTCTTGATCAACAGTATTTTCCCCACAGGAATATTTCTTATATTTAATTTCAAAGTCTTTATTTTTCCCCAAGCAAAGACATTGTCCTACAAGAAAGAATTCTGTAATTTATTTCAAAGTCTTATTTCAAATCCATCTAGCTCCTTAGTTCTGTTTATTACTTTCCAAAATCCATATTTAGTTGTCCTACTGCAGTTTATTCCAAAATAGTTAAGCCCTTAAACTTACATAAAAATATTTTGTTAATGGCTTGAAGGAGAGTCCCTGATGTAATATAATGAAACTTCATGTCTCAAGGTTCTTAGTAGACAAACAGCAGTTAACAAGCAATTTCAAAAAGTGATTCCGAAAGAAAATATGCAGACCCTGTATCCTCTACATATTGTTGAATTTTTGGATGGCAGCAGAAATAGACAGTACTACTTAGAAAGTCAATAGAAGGTAACTCAGCAATTTCTTAATTGCATTCTTTATCATATACTCTTCTTTCTCATTCCCTGAATTTTATGAAAAGTGCAGATATTGTTCTCTTTGTACTATTTAACTCTTTTCTTTTTCTGCAAAAAATCCATTAAGCAGAAAATGTTGCACATTGCCTTTTAAAGAAATCCTAAGATTGAAGTCTGGAAGCATTCTGTCCTGTTTTTTTAGCATTCAGATAAAAATTGGATTCAATCCAAATCCCTGGCTAAATTATACAATAGCCCACTAAGATGCCTGTTTTCTTCAATCTCTGGTACCTTCACAAAGAAACTGGAGCACTGCAGCAGGATTGGAAAAGGCTGATACACAAGCCTTCAAATAGATAATGCTAATGTAAAATGGCTACAACATACATTCTATAATTAGTTCCCTATTCTCTCTCCCCCTTGCACAAAATATTAGAATATTTTTCCCAAATTACAATTATTAAGATATGGAATAGCAGTCAGATGGCTGATCAAAACTAAATAATATTTAAAAAAATAAGATTCCAATAGTAACATATTAGTTTCCAACAGAAACTAAAAACAATCTGCTTTTAATACAAATATACTGAATTTTCAATATTTATTTTATATTTCTCATACAGTACCTCCATTCTTTTATTCTGTATCAAAACTTATTGTATTATCTAGTAAGCTAAATTTTTTGGGAAGTAGTTATTAGCTATGAGATCCAATTTTCTGAAAAATAAGTTTACAATATTTTTTGAGAAATAATTATTGTGATCTTTTTGTGTGACATGTTCATTTTTCTATCTACAGTGAATAAAAAGTCTATATATGCCTGTTAAAATGCCATGTAAATGTAAAAAAAATCAGACTAAGATAAATCACATCATTTTTAATATAATATATAAACTGCAATTCAATAGAAAAACAAACTGAAATCTTTTAGGGAAAAAATAACAATAAAAATGTACAATAACTTGGTTGCATAAGTTGCATAACCCTTAAACTAATATTTTGTTGAAACACCTTTTGATTTTTTTGACAACATTCAGTCTTTTGGAGTAGGAGCCTATCAACATGGTATTCCCATGCCTTGGGAATTTTTGCTCACTCAACCTTGTAAAAGTGCACCAAGTCTATCAAATTGTGAGGACATTCTCTGTGCAGAGCCCTCTTCAGGTCAACCCCGCAGATTATCAACTGGATTCCGAAACTTTGGCCTTCTTTTGTTGATTTGGATTGTTGTTGTGTTGAAAAGTGAAATTATTCTTCATCGTCAGCATTTTAGCAGAGGCTGAAGGTTTTGTGCCAAAATCGACTGATATTTGGAACTGCTCATAATTCACTCCACCTTGATTAAATTCCCAGTTCCAGCTAAAGAAAAGCAGCCTCAAAGCATAAAGCTTCCGCCATCAAACTTCACTGTGCATATAGTGTACTTTTGGTGATGCACCATGTTGTTTTTGTATCAAATATACTTTTTGGAATTATGCCCAAAAATTTCAGTCTTGGTCTCATCAGACCATAGCACATTTTTCTATACGCTTTTGTCAAATTTGATGTAGGTTTTGGCAAAATGTGGCTGTGCCTGTATGTTTTTCTTTGTAAAAAAAGGCTTACGTATTGCTACCCTACCTCACACCCCAGATATAGGAAGAAAATGGGAGATTGTTGACATAATATGTATAGTACATAATCCAAGAGTGTCAAACTCATGGGCTGCAGGCCGGATGAGCCAGGGGCTGGCGACACCCATCTCCAGTTTAGCGAAGGGGGAAAAGTCATGATATGTCATGTGACTATGATGTGATGACACGAGTTTGACACCCCTGACATCAGTACTTGCCAAAGTTTCCTGCAGCTCCTTAAATCTTGTGAGGGCCCCTTGGCAGGCTCTTGGATCAGTTTTCTTCTTGTTTTGTGATTAATTTTGGATGGACATCCAGTTCTTGATAATGTCACTATTGTGCCATATTTTTTCCACTTGTTGACCACAGTCTTCACTGTGTTCCATGGTATAACCAATGCCTTGGAAATTGTTCTGTACTCTTTTCCTGACTGATACCTTCCAACAATTAGACCGGTTTGATGCTTTATAAACTCTTTGCAGATTATATCTTTTGCTGACAGAGGCAACTGAGTCAATCCTACTAGAACAGCTGGATTTTATATGGACTTGGTCAGAGTCTCTTTAATTGATGGCAGATGTGTATTATTTAACATCACTTTGAATATGATTAGTTACTTCTGCACTCAGCCACAGCCCTACTTATAAAGGGTATTGTTAGTTTTATTATTATTTTATTCTCCCTAAAAGATTTCAGTGTTTTTCAATTGAATTGTACAGCTAATATGTTATATTAAAGATAGAAAAAATTCTGAAGTGATTTATCTTGGTCTGTTTTTTTTACATTCAAAAATGTATTTAGAAATATAAATTATTTGCTTAGCATAACTGAGAATTGACTGCGACATATTCTGTTTTGTGAATCAACAATTGTTATTTTATATTTTGATGTTATTTCTAATAAAAGAATAATATATGAACATATTTTTGCATTTAAAAATTTTTCCCATTCAAAGTGCATATTGAGTGGCTTTGACTCTGGTAGATTTGGTTGTCCAATTTCAGTACTAATATATATTCTGATTCATGAAGATCTTAGAGAACCATCTGATTTGCCTTTATTTGGGAAGCTTTCCATTACAAAAAAGATCCTCATTCAAGTTAGTTGCTTTGGGTAGTTTAATCTGGCTCCAAAGGCAGCATCTGCAGAAAGGTGGGTCACTGAATGCATTGACCCAGCAGCTTTGCAAGCTGGTGTACAGATGTGCCCGCAGCTTGAAATCTGGTATGAATTCCTCTGAGTGATAATATGCAATGTTGCCATTCAGTTATTCTGCTGTCTGGATTTTCTCCTTTCCTCATCTCCTTTCCCTGTGCATCTATTCTATCTGTGGTGGTATGCTGCACATTAAATTTCACAGTATGAATGTTGTTCTTTTTCAAATTATTGCTAATTTATGTATTTATTTTTATTTATTAAATTCATATAGCTGCCCATCTTTGATTTTGTGAGAATGCTATTTTTTTCAACAGCAGACTAATTGAGTGCAACAAATGTATGTTGGAGTGTAGTAGTGAAATATCTCCCAAAACTAGTACTGAAGAACCAAAGTTTTTATATTCACAGTAGAATGCTTATGGTGACTTCAAGAAATTATACTGGGAATGTGGCTTGCTCTGTTTTGTCTTTAAATACTCTTCGTTTTACACTGTGCTCTTTGGCATGTAAAAGATTTATTACATTCTACTTAGGAGCAATCTTTTTTGATATATGTAGGCCCTAGTCTGCAGATATTCTCTTCACTCTTCTATGTATTTGTCCAAGAAATTAATGGAGCAAGGAATCTTAGCAACCAACTGCTGCTAGGGTCTCTGTGTCACAGTTTCTTCTGCTTTTTTGTATGGTGATTAATAGTTTTCGTGAAGATAAATATTTTCATCAAACCCAGTGTGAGATGCATAGGTGGGAACACCTGCAGAAATTCCATGTCTTTATGATATACAGTCTTGGGATGAAGAAAGGTTACAGAGTCTGTTTTGTACTATTCATTAATACTCCTTTGTTTACTTCAGTGCCCACCATATGGATTTAAGATTCTGTAACAAAAAGAGCAGCCATATATGTCGAAACCAATAATTTAAACTCTGGAGAATGTAACTTAAATGAAAAAGAACTTGATGTTGTGCTTTGGAGAAAGTTTGTAAGATTCCTGCTATATACTGCATGTTAGCCTAATCTGGCAGGATTATGCTAACTACATGTTAACATACTGAGGTAAAACCTCCAGTGCACAGATGTAGCACATGTATTTATGAACAATTTGCAATTACTAGCACAACTTGGCTGCATTATGATGGCTGTGTCACTCTAATGGGACTAAAAAATAGCCACACTTACACACAGTTCTATTTCTCAATTCACATACCTTCAAATATTTTCCCAGCCTCTGAAAGTTTAGAGATTCATTTCATCATATATGTACAGCTATCTCAGTGGTTAGATATTTAGTGCTTAAGTAGTGCATAGAGCTTGAATTCTTTATTCTTTGATAATACAATATTACTTTGCTAGTAAGAAATGATGTTGGTCTTTACTAGTGTTACTAAATACATTTTCATTTTATTTTTTGTTGGTACAGATTCCAGTTTACAGATTTGCCAACACAAATCACCAACATGTTGCACTAAGAAAATGGAAGAAAATTATCAAGCAGCTGTTAGAAGAGAGAGAATAGAGAACACTCAGACTCTAAACTTTGAATTGAAATATATGATTGTTGGTCACATTACAGCTTTTCAAGGTAGGAACGCTGACAATTTTATTTAAACATTTATATCACTTATTCCAACATGGTAATACTAGTCAAAGTGACTATGGGTGCCTTATATTTTAAAAGAATAAATAAAAAGAACAGACGTGACTATGATTGTCTCGAAAAAATATATTATAAAAACACAAGAAAGGCTCTACAACCACCATTTCCCAAAGCCTGAGAGAAACCCAGATTTTAAAAGACTTTTGGAGCAGAATGGGGATGAAAACCTAAAAACACAATATAAAAGAAACAGTTCTCTAACACTGTCATCAGTCCCCAGTATTCAGAGATGCGCTTCTGAAATACAAGTTCTGCTTCAATATTGTGCAATGTCATATATCTAGAACTGTGGTTTTAGGAATGGGTGTGCGTAAGGTAATGCTTGTCACCTAATCATTTTAATACTTTCAGCATTATAGTTTGATGAAAAGCATTACATTGAAGCACATTGTTTTACTTAATGATAAAGTACAATTTTAAGGTAGCCTCCCTCTTTAAAAAAAGAATACAAGAAGTTATATTACTTGTATTTATAGAGCGTGTCCTTTATTCCCTTCCCCCAGTCCTTCTATGCTGCCTTATTGTGGCAAGGGGATATTCCTGGAAGGGATAAGTGCTGAGAGTGCACGACAAGCCTATATATTCCCACAGGGTCACTCAAGGTATGAAGGTCATCCTGACTACCCAACTACAGCAAGCAGGCTTCTGTGGTGGGCAGCAGCAATATAGGAAGATGTTGGAAGTAAATGTTCACTTAAGTGATAATGGCAATGTCTAGTTGCTGATGTTGCCACATAAGAAAAGAAAACCCAAGCTGCAAAGGCAACCACAGAGGGAAGATGGAACATAGGAAGCATAAACACAGAGAAATTGAACACAGTGCAAATGAAATGAATAATCTACACACTGATACTTTAGGCTTCAGTGAACTGCACTGGAGTTGGATGTATTCTGGCCAAAACACACTGATTATTATTCAAGACCTGAGAAACAAAAATGGAAGGGCACTGCTTTCATGATTATGAAGGATATAACTAGGACAGCACATTGTTACAACATTGTCTACAATTGAATAATATCAATTGCATTTTGCAGGCAGACTTTTATTATGATGACTATTCAAATTTCTGTTTCAAGCACTGATGCAGAAGAAGAGGTGGTTGATGAGGTTTCTGAACAAGTTCAGTCTGAAATGTGTGAACAAGAACATGGGAAAAAGATGTGTCACTTATGGTTAAAGACTGGAATGCCAAAGTTAGAAACAGAAAAGAAGAAAATGCAGGAAAACAATTTTATCAGTTTCTGCCAGTGCAACGTCTTCTTTATTGCTAATACAGACATATAGTCAAGCTAAGTCAAGTCAAGCTAAGTCAGGCTAAAGAAAACAGTGGGAAAAAGCTAACTGGTTACAAGAACATAATCTTGAGACTATATGCGCAATTTTCAGGGGGGGAAAATCAGGAATCACTTTGAAGTCTTGAACTTCATTCACAAAATATCCTGCAGATGACCAAGGGTAGCAATGAAGACCTTGGAAAAGATATTCTGATACTATAATATGTCTATGTCTATAAAGACCAGTATTGTGTGGACAATATGATCCCTGTGATAGTTCATGGAAGAAGCAGGATAGGAAGAATATTGATGCTATCAAAAGTATTGATAGCCAAGAAAATAAAATAAAAAAATCAATCTAGGGCTCTGTCTCAAGGAAAAAATGATCAAGCTCAAATTATCATATTTGGGGCACATTATATTCCAAATTATGTTCCCTGTTTGGTAAGAGATCAGTGTGCTAAGGGTCAAGCTATGCTGTAATTTAAGAATTAACATTGACTTGATGACATATAATCAATCTCCTGCCACTATTAGACTTCCATTTTGTAGGACTGGTTTCTGTATGATTTCTGTTTTCTGGGACTGGTCCTTTATTCTACAGAAACATGAAATAAAATTCTGGTGTCATTAATTCTATATGAACACAGAATAGGTGTTGCTGTAGATTAAGGAGAACTTCATACTATTCCTAATGAACAGGTTTTCATATTTTAGCTGATTTGCATACAAGATCACAAGCAAAACAACAGCAAGCAGCTGTTTCCACTTGTTTGTCCCTAAGGGTTTCACACTTTTATAAATGTATTGTTACTTGGATGGATGGTAGAAATTTGCTTTGGCTGTTTGGTAATTCTAAACTGCAAACAATAGAAGAGGGGAGCTGGGATGAAGGGGTGTGGAAGAAGCAATTTGTTTTATTTCACTGCCTGGAAGAAAATAGTCTTCCACATAGTTCTGAAAATCTGGCATTGAGTCACATTTGATTCCTCTGCTTGCCAAAGGGGAAATACAGAGCCATTGTTGACTGACAGTGAATTAGTCAAGTGATCTTTCAGCATCATTATAGAATAAAGCAAAGGTCAGAATAGATTAACCTGTCAGACCCTGAGGTCAGTCAAGCAGCTTTATTGCTTAACTGAGTGAAATTGATCATTAGACTTTTCAAAGTAGCTTGAATTTACAAGCACTTTCCAGAAATAGCTCCCAAATTATTGTATTGTAAATGATTATAAACTTGCTTTGTCCACCTTAGGTGAGAATATGCCAGGATTTCAGCTTTGCCTTCTTAAAGTCTCAAAGGGTCATTTGTTCCTTGGGTTGGTTGATGTATTCAGATGACACTGTATCCACATTCTATTGCTTAAGCAGGGATCTTTGGTTTTCATTTCTTTTTTCATTATGAAATAATTTCCCCTGCATTTAGCTTTGTTTATTGTTTTGTGACATTATTATGAAACATTAAAGGCGGCATGCCTCAAGCTGATCTGCTGACATAAGCCCCTTTCATTTTTTTATGAGGAAAATTCTGGTAGAACTATTGATAACTTGGGCTGAATATCAAATTAGCCAATTCAAAACCTCAATAATTGGTAATATGTATCTCCAGGAACCTATGATCCTCCTTTCCTTTCCTTTCCTTTCCTTTCCTTTCCTTTCCTTTCCTTTCCTTTCCTTTCCTTTTTTCCTTTCCTTTCCTTCCTTTCCTTTCCTTTCCCTCTCTCTCATTAATATTTCTTACATATCCCAGAATGTTTCTCCTAAAGTTTCTTTAAATTTTAAAGATTTTATATGAGATAACAGATGACTTTCTAAGCATTTTTAGTCAGATTTCTACAAAATAAGATACACGATGCTCTATCTAGAAAACCATGAACCTCTTGTTTCAAGCCCACTCTTTAGAAGGTAGGAAATATAAAGTGCCCTGCTACTGATATTCCCAACAGAAAAGTTATGTTTTAAGCAGCTGTTCCCCTATCATGTTGCTTTGATTAACAAGTAGGAATAACCTGTAACTGAAGTAGGAATAACTGTAGAAAATGTAAAGTTGCATTATTCTTTAGTTATATGAATGTCTTTAGGCTTACATCCTGGTAATAAATGTGGTGAAACATCAACATTCCTCCACATTTATTGCATTTGTGGAGGCTGATCAGGAGCACCACTTAGGATGACCTTTTCTCTTGGAGGTTCTAGTTGTCATGCCTGAAGCAGATTCAGAAAATTCTGATGATGAAAAAACTCCTCTGGCTGAGGCCTGCAAATCAGCAGCAATCAAGTATCTGTGGCTGACTCCTCCAGAGATCATCCAGACTGTGCTGGCAGTCAAATGATGAGGTTCTTGTTCCCAAGCAATTGCTCAGGCCTTGTATGCAGCCTATAGTCCAGAGAATACAGGTATCTGGTGTGTCTTCTTGCAGACAAGATGACATTAATCTTAATTAGTTCCCACCTGGCAATAGCCCTACTCAGCCTGGCGCTATTGGGAAAAATGAAGCCAAACCTTTCCATGAATGCCTTGAATCTTGAATTTGGAGGGCTCAGTCTTTCATACCATTCCATAACATAGACACCATGATGCAAGTTGGTACCACAAGCAGCTTCGCTTAATATAATTTCCTTAGATGGGTTGAATATGGTTGGACTAGGCAGTCACATTCAACCTCCTGCTCCAGGAAGGATCACAACTCATATGCTAGCTAAAACTGGACAAAGGTTTCCAGGCTGTTTTCTTCATCTACTCTTCTAAGAATGGACATGATTCTAGTAGGACACCTAAGTTATGCATTTATTTTGTCAGAGACAGTGCCACTTATTCAAAAGAAAATATGAGAGCTGAGAGAAAAGTACAAGGAATAAATAGTAGCCTGTTTCATCTCATCCACATAGTAAAACATCTATTTTCTCAATGGCTTGAGAAAAATTTTAACAGCACCTGCAGCTATTATGTTTATTGGCAGCATATTGGCAGTATCATCAGACTAGTGATGGTATCACAGCTTGAATCATCAGGTAATGTCACCCCATGCCTTAAGATCAGGAAAAGGCTGACCCATGTAACATTTCAGTTAGGCAGACTTCTTCTTTACTACCTCAGCCTAGAAATTCCTTAGTCCTCAGTAGTTTATGAGGACATCATGATCAATGTTACCAACAGCCTCTAAGAGGCCAAATAAGACTAAAAGAGCTATGTTCCACCATTCAGAATCCTAAGTGCTGTATCTGCCTCATAGCTGCAGCAATGTTTAAGTTTGATGGTTACCACTTAAACTTTATATGGCTTACACCTTCATTATTTTCAGAACCATCTTTTCCAGATAGAAGCTGCCAAGTGCCCATGGCCTCATAAAAAGGATGATGTGGACACTTAGAAATTAAGGTAGCAACTCCTTCAATCTGTTGTCCTTCAAGGAACTGGAGAAGGTAGTCCTTTTACATTTTTGACTAAGATGATTTTAATCAAGACAGCAAGAAATTCTTTTTGTTTTAGTTGAGATTATTTTTATGGATATTTTAACCCTGTAAATTTTAATCTATCAAGAAATCCACAAGTACAGATAGTAATAATGAATGAATGAATAAATAAAAAAGCCATTTTCAAACTAGGTCCTTTTAAGAACAGATCTTTTAAAAATGCTATTGAGCTAGTCATAATATTATGTGTACTCATTATCACTCTGCCATTAGCATAGTTGTCTTATATACCCTAATAACTTTAGACATCAAGATGTTTTATTATCAGAATTCACACAGGCTTATAAATATATGCAATAATAATGAAAAAATTATCTAGATAAAGTATGTGAAAACAAGCTTACTTTTAGAATGGCATTTTGTCCAGTGCCTAACCTTGGTTTAATTTGACTTCTGTTATTGGGATTGCTATAAGTTTCATGCTCTGCATTTTGAGAATTCCACCTTAAATAAACACAGAAATAGATACCTCCCATCTAGTAGATATAAATATGGTTGGCCAAGAGGCTGATTTTTTTTGCAAGACTCTTCTAGTCTTTCAAAGTAATGCATTTTGTTGTGAATATTTCAGAACATTAAGTGAAAGTCTTAGATATTGACTTACATTTTGGAAGAAAACAGAAATTGGCAGTAGACTTCTAAGGAAGGTTTGCTTAAAAGTTTTTTTAGAAAAATGTACTTTCATTATAAGCTCATATTTTAAACTATATCCTATAAACAATTTTAATAGGTTTGCATATTAGGCTGAAATGGGACAAATTTAACAGTTATCAGTCACATATAATGGTTAATATGGCAAGCAGTACTTAATACATCTGCAAACTGACATTATTACTTTTGATTCAATGCCCATTTCATAGTTGGAATAAGGCTTTAGTACTGTTACAAAATGGCCAGTTTTATAAAGAGATTTTCAATTTTTGCAAACACTGCAAGAGTAAATACTAAATAAAACAATTACTTCATAAAATATTGCTTTTGGTTGTTGTCATGCTTTAGATTTTAGCGGCAGAAAAGAGTCTGCTCTCAGTGCATGGTTAAAGATTATCTCAATGTCATGACCTCCATATTTGGTCCATCATCAAATTCACCCTATATGTTTTCAGCTCATTGCCTAATGAATCAATCATAGCTCTTCACAGACAATTTCTTTTCTGCTCTCAATTTCAAACCTTCATTTCACCATAGTTATTAAGTCACAAGGAAGTAGAAAATCAGCAGTAAAGAAGTCATGGAAGATTTGGGCCCATTTTGAATTTTTATAGTGCTCTTCAGGTTCCAGATCTTCCTCTACATCTGATCTTCAAGTAGCTTTCAAATGAGCCCTCAGCTTTCTCCAGCTTTCTGGATGCTGGTTCTCTTCTTTTCTTCATTTTAACAAAGGCAAAGGAGAAGGAAAGGCAATATAACCCTAGCTTAGTTTTTTGGAGACTTGGAAGATTGAAAATCTCCAACAAAGTATGATTGGAAAAACGAGTTAGGGATATCTTCCCTGAATGCCTAGGGGATAGGAAAAGGGAACCAATGAAACATTTGTTGCGATGTTGTAAAGCAAATTCCACCTTTTATATATTTGTGTTCAACATCACAATTTAAATATGAAATGACAGAGTTATGTCTGTCTGGTGTTAAATGTTTTATTATTTTGGTATCATTGTGGCTGGTTACAGATGTCCATTCTCCTGAATATTTCATAAACCATTATGCTGTTGGAAAAGCAGCCAAATGTAATCCAACATTTAATTAATTAAATTATGAGAACTTGGATTTCATATGCCATTAAAACTTTAAATTGTAAATGATTTTTTTATTTTGTAAGATTTAGGATTCTGTATTAAACTCTTGCACATTGGAAAGTGATGCTTTATTGTGCATAGAACTATGAACAATAAAGCAGTCTGACATATTCATTTTGTACTTAATACTAGTTTTAAAGAGCATCACATTTTCTAAGCCAACTTGAATACTTGGTTGCTTTGAATAAAATAATGTTAGCATTTAAGGACTCCTTGGATGATAACTTTGAAGGCTGTCATTAATCATTTTATTACCATGATCCTGGCAATAGGTCTTCTCATTCCTTACCAGTCAAAAATGTGGTGACCTAATGATCATGTTCTAAACATGATGAAAAATGAAATCAAGTTCCTATTTTAGTTACATAAAATGCAAGGGATGCATTAATTGCAGTTTTTGTCCCATCATATAAGTTTGCAATAATTAATATTGACTCTATGAATAATAATCAGTCTTATTTTTTATGTCTGAAAACTCATCTATTCAGAAGATTATGTTATTCACTGAATCAAAGCGTATGCATGGAAAGATGGAACAAAGTGAGATTAAATTATTGTAAACCACTTAGAGTCACATTGAGAAGTTGTGGGTGTAAAAATTAATTAAATAAATAATGGTTATATTTATTCTCTCTATTTATTTACAAGGACTATATATATATATTTAAATTTTTCTTAATGTGGAAATTTACACATAATATGGTGTATGATGTGCTCATGCACATTTTCTGCTAAGACATGGAGAAAAAGGAACTTTTCTAAACAAAATAATAATTTGACATCACATTAATGTGAATTTATGTATTGACCACTATTAAGAAGCTCAAATTTGTGGCTTCCATTATGTTTTATTCTAAAACCACTAAGGATAAGAGATGAAAGAACTAAGCAAAACAAAACATTAAGATCTAAGAGCCAGGCTCAGAGAGCACCAAGGACTCTACATTAAAACCTAAACCAAATATTTTCCATTACTTGTGTAACATGTCACATTGTATTTCATTCCATGAAGTATTCCTGCTACATATTGGTGTTATGAGCCCATAGAAAATGATGGTGCCCTATATAATAAATACCTTTAATTGCTAAATATTCCTTATTTTTTTAAAACAAATTGATTTGTCAGTACCATATTGACTACTTTTTCAAGTATGTTATTGCTGATTAGTATTCATTAGAGAGAGAATGTTCTGCTTCTTTATATCAGTTGTTAGCAATAATGGAATAGAATGGTTTACCTGGTCCCTGAACCTAAAAGCTACAATATCAAATGAAATCAGTTCTAAAATTTGTGTTGCAAGTTTTCAATTTTACCTACAAACAATTTTGGAAACACATGAGGGAATAAATAATGTTGGATTAACAGTCCTGATTTGCAACAATATATTTAAAACCCAATAAGCTTTGACTGTAGATATCCATCTTGGTTTGTTGGTAATAATTCAAGTATACTGCTGCAGATGGATGCAGTTTAAAATCAATGGGCTATTTAAAACACAAAGATCTCAGCGGTATTCCATTACTTGCCATATGATGATTGAGTGCTAAAACTGCTGTTTGAAATGAGGTCGTCATGATTCTCAAATGTTAGGTCCCTTACTCAGAGAATTAATTTCACTCTCTTTTACTCTGTGTGTAATCGTGCTAAGTATAGCCTTTCTCCTTTATAAGTTATTACATATTGTATGTATCTATCCCATAGCATTTGATGTAACTTCTTATTTCAGTTGGATATAAAGCTACATTCTCAGGTCATTGTTGAATCAACAAGTATTTCTGAACTTTATTGGATGACAGATTAAGAAAAAGCCATTTCTTCAGCATTTATTCTTGTCGGTTATTGTTAGCTTGTGTCTTACTTGGCTGCCCTTTCAGAATTAGATTCCAGCAATGTGGACAAGCCTTTGGAAGTTGAATCCAAATCTGTAATTGAATAGGAACAAGCAACATTACGCACAAAAATGTGCAGGTTTTCAAATGTTCTCCATAACTCTTCATCCAAATAGAAATATAATTTTCAATCCCATGCTACTGGTGAAATTTACAAATGAATCTGAATAGGAAGGAATACATTATAAATTCCTGGTTTAAAAGTTGAAAGCATTTGAGAATGGGCCTTCTTTAGACTCAGACTCTCAATGTGGGATTTATACAACAGGGATGTATAAAAGCAATATCAGGTAAATGTGCACTCTGGAAAACCCATGTTTTCATGTCTGGAGTGTATTCCTTTGTTCTGTTGAAAAACGAAATCCTATTAAATCACTAATCCATGATTTTCAAGCAATCTTTTTCTTAAAGGCAATGATGTGTTTTATTGTTATCTTTAAATGGAGTGAATCTCTTCTTTCAATTGAATTGTGATGTCTTTTGAGCCAAGTAGAAAGACTGAGAAGCAGCTGATATTAACCAAATAATTTCAGTAGTAGTCTTTTACTTGAATATCATAGCCCAGGGAATATTTCCTAGTGTATATGAAAAGCTCCTGTCAGTTACTGTTTGTTAAAAATAGTCTTAAATTTAATTATTTAAATTTAAATAAGGAATTATTCCACATTACTGGCTATTTGGTATCTGATGAAAGAAGGGATATTGTATGGATAAGAAATGTAATATATTTGCTGGAAAATTTTAAGGAGTCCAAGAGAGGAACTTTAGAAGATCTTTATAAGTACTTTCAAAGCCAGATTTTTAGGTTATTTTTAAAAATTGTTTCTATTTCCATTTTTTCCTGCAA
The DNA here is from genome assembly GCA_009733165.1 of Naja naja. NCBI lineage: Eukaryota > Metazoa > Chordata > Lepidosauria > Squamata > Elapidae > Naja > Naja naja. The sequence goes on along the minus strand of CM019151.1, from coordinate 148,353,443 downwards.
ATTTAATTAACTTCAGATGTAATTACATTTTAATTAAATATTAATATGTTTATTTGGTGGCCATTATAGTTCTACAATGTTCTGTTCCTTCCCAAAACATATCTAAAATCCCGATATCTGTTCATTGGGCAATATAAAGGGAGCAGGACAAAGTGGAAGTCACTATAAATATTAATATCTTCCAAATGGATAGGTTGTATGTGTTTATATGGGATTGTTCATTTCACAAAGGTCTATATTTCAAGAGTACTGAAGTTTATGAAGAACAAAAAAAAAACCACCTGCTTTTTGGTCAGTGAGATGAAATAGGAGGTGGGGAGGGCAAATAGCATCCAGAACCCTCTACCATCACTACGTATTGTGGAGAGCAGTTTTCTGGTGGGAAGGGCAAAGAAGGGGAAAGAAAGTTGCCCTAAAACTACTCTCCATAAAATCTGTAATATAGCAATACACTCTTATCTTACTGCAGAGACACAATAGAACTGTTTGTTATTTTCTGCCAGCTAAAAAGCTAGAGGAATGAATATAGCTTGCATTTAATCGTGAATAGTAAGATATACCTTTAAGTGTGATAAAATCTGAATCAACTTCAACAGTTGAAATGCATGCTATCCTATTGTTTATTAAGCTTTCTCTACTTAAAAGAGAAAATACACACACACACACACAATGTGCACAATCATTCACGTTTATGTATTAAGAACATTTTTAACCAAGAAAGCTTTAGTAAATATTACTGTTACTTTATGAACAAATGGTTTGTGGGTAGCTCAGGTAGTTTGTGCAGCTTGACAAAACTTGACTTTGGAATGCCTAAAATGGCATTCCAAAGATAATAAAAAAATCAGTATCCATTTGGCTATGCAAATTAGATTATCTGGGGATACTGTGAAACACAGGCCATTGACAGACAATTGATGTGAAATTTGCAGAGGGTTCAACTGTGCTATTTCAAGAAGTTAATGATCTACTTAGTAATATCAGAAACTCAAAAAAAGATTTTCAAAGATATGGAATGGATAGTAAGGAGTTAAAAGGCAAAGTGTAAAGATTTATCTTATTTTTCATTGTAAACTGCAATTACAATGTGTAATTGTAAGTATTGTATTCTTTGTATACTTTGTACTGTACTTGTATTCTTTGATTAAATTAATTAAATAAATTAAATGTACATTTATTTTTTTATTCTATCAAATTTGGGGATTGCCGATCTCATTCACAGAACAACTATAACTGATTTGTCATTAATTTCAAGTTGTTATTATTTCATGTTGGGGTCTGAAACAAAACAATAATTGATTTTATTCTATGGAACCTTGTATTCTTTGTATACAGGTGAAACTTGAAAAATTAGAATATCGTGCAAAAGTTCATTTATTTCAGTAATGCAACTTAAAAGGTGAAACTAATATATGAGATAGACTCATTACATGCAAAGCAAGATAGTTCAAACCTTGATTTGCCATAATTGTGATGATTATGGCTTACAGCTCATGAAAACCCCAAATCCACAATCTCAGAAAATTAGAATATTGTGAAAAGGTGCAATATTCTAGGCTCAAAGTGTCCCACTCTAATCAGCTAATTAAGCCATAACACCTGCAAAGGGTTCCTGAGCCTTTAAATGGTCTCTCAGTCTGGTTCAGTAGGAATCACAATCATGGGAAAGACTGCTGACCTGACAGCTGTGCAGAAAACCATCACTGACACCCTCCATAAGGAGGGAAAGCCTCAAAAAGTAATTGCAAAGAAGTTGGATGTCCCCAAAGTGCTGTATCAAAGCACATTAATAGAAAGTTATGTGGAAGGGAAAAGTGTGGAAGAAAAAGGTGCACAAGCAGCAGGAATCACCGCAGCCTGGAGAGGATTGTCAGGAAAAGGCCATTCAAAAGTGTTGGGGACTTTCACAAGGAGTGGACTGAGGCTGGAATCAGTGCATCAAGAGCCACCACACACAGACGGATCCTGGACATGGGCTTCAAATGTCATATTCCTCTTGTCAAGCCACTCCTGAACAACAAACGTCAGAAGCGTCTTACCTGGCTTAAAGAAAAACAGACCTGGTCTGTTGCTCAGTGGCCCAAAGTCCTCTCCTCTGATGAGAGCAACTTTTGCATCTCATTTGGAAATCAAGGACCCAGAGTAAGGAGGAAGAATGGAGAGGCACACACTGCAAGATGCTTAAAGTCCAGTGTGAAGTTTCCACAGTCTGTGTTGATTTGGGGAGCCATGTCATCTGCTGGTGTTGGTCCACTGTGCTTCATTAAGTCCAGGGTCAACACAGCCATCTACCAGGAGATTTTGGAGCACTTCATGCTTCCATCCGCAGACGAGCTTTATGAGGATGCTGACTTCATTTGGCACCTGCCCACACTGCCAAAAGCACCAAAACCTGGTTCAATGACTGTGGGATTACTGTGCTTGTTTGGCCAGCAAACTCGCCTGACCTGAACCCCATAGAGAATATATGGGGCATTGCCAAGAGAAAGATGAGAGACATGAGACCAAACAATGCAGAAGAGCTGAAGGCCGCTGGTGAAGCATCCTGGTCTTCCATAACACCTCAGCACTGCCACAGGCTGATAGCTTTCATGCGATGCCGCATTGAGGCAGTAATTGCTGCAAAAGGGGCCCAGACCAAGTACTGAGTACATATGCATGCTTATTCTTTTCAGAGGTCCGATATTGTTCTATGTACAATCCTTGTTTTATTGATTGCATGTCATATTCTAATTTTCTGAGATTGTGGATTTGGGGTTTTCATGAGCTGTAAGCCATAATCATCACAATTATGGCAAATCACGGCTTGAACTATCTTGCTTTGCATGTAATGAGTCTATCTCATATATTAGTTTCACCTTTTAAGTTGCATTACTGAAATAAATGAACTTTTGCACGATATTCTAATTTTTCGAGTTTCACCTGTACTTTGTACTATATTGTATTCTTTGTTTAAATTAATCAAGGCATGTACATTTATTTTTTTATTCTATCAAATTTAGGGATTGCCGATCTCACTCACTCACAGAACAACTATAACTGATTTGACATTAATTTCAAGTTGTTATTATTTCATGTTTGGGTCTGAAACAAAACAATAATTGAATTTTATTCTATGGAAAACTTTAAAAAATGGTTTATTGAAAGTATGTTGGCCAAACAATGTCTCATTAACACTAATATTCTTACATATTTATTTATTAAATTCGTTTGCTACCCATCTCACCACAAAGTGACTCTCTCTTCACACAGAGTATTCAAGAGGTATACAGGTATACATAGAACCTAGAAAGTTTGATATATATTTAAAGGAAGACACAGTAGAAGAGATCTGAATGATCTGCAGTTTTTAAAATAAGATCTGAATATCTACAAGTAAGATTAAAGGTAGGGTGGTGGGGGTTAAGATAACAAGATAATGTATATAATAATTTTCTAGTTCCATGAATGTAGCTGGAGGCATAGGATAGAGAGGGTAGTGCCAGTCTAGGTATGGGTAGTAAAATCAGCTAAGTAGGAGACCCTTGCCTCAGTACATTGTTACGCTGCACATCCTACAGCAGGGGTGCCAAACTCGTGGCCCATGGCCCAAATGCATCACATGCTGGCCACGCCCATGCCTGGTTTAGCAAAGGAGAAAAAAGTTATGATAAATCACATGAGACCGCTGTGATGATGTGAATTTAACACCCCTGTACAACAGTGTTCAATTCAGTGAAGGCTTGACAATCAAAATTGCACAATATGTTAATATAAGCATTTAGGGTTTTTACCATTTAGCATCTCCTGTCAACCCAGCCTTTTAAGTTAGTAATGTTCTATGTATTATTTGAATCTAGAAAAAGGGTTTGTTCAGTAACCAAGGTAAGTATATTACATGAATGTGGACAGTGTGTCAAGAATCATAATTTTATACTAAATTAGATTTTGTACTGTATATAAATTAGTTTCAGCCTCACCATTATGCTTGCACTGATTGCAAAAATTGTATCTGTTTATACTAGTATCAATTTAACTAAAAATAATCAATTCCAAAATACTCTCCTTTTATAATGAAGTCAGAGGCTTGCTTTCTTATATTAAGAAATAACCAAATAAACAGTTGAAGAGAGCTAATGAAAGTGGCAGGCAGCCTTATTATTTGCAGGGTTTTTAGAATCAGTATATTTAGAATTACTAAACAATACCCTGAAGATTGAAAACTGACTGTAATTTTGTAAAGCATGTCTGTGGCATAAATCATGCTGAAAGGGTACATTACAGGCTCATCAGTTTTCCTAAGTTACCACACCACAAATCCAATATATGATCTTAAATGTGAAGGAGCTCCTCATTATATCATAATTGTATTTCATATAATTAGTTACATCTTTGTAGATGTCATATAATTATTTCCCAGAAGTTCTCTGCTGGCCAGATCATGTACAATAAAAATCCTCTTTAGACATTTTTAATAAACAAGGGCTAAAGTATGAAGAGAACATATGCACTGTACCTACCTTTGATTTTTTAATATCCCGATTGCCTCTCTAGCTCTTCCTCCAAATTTTATTCATCTAAGAACTAGGATGTACAAAAACACACACATGTATATATTATTCACCTGACGAGTAATGCTTGGCACAGAATCAGAGACAGTGCTTTATATGCTTCTGAGATCCCATAGGTGATATTTTTGCATTCTAGCAAACATGAATACATCTCCTATTTGAGCATGTAGAAGACAAAAGAAATATGGGTGGTGTAGGAAGAGAGTGCCTGCAAGATAGAGATGTAAATAGTAGGGCTAGTACACATGCAGCTCTGTCTTCTACAAATATAGATTTTACTATATTAGCTTTATAGTTTGTATAAATATATAGATGCATATTAATCTTCCATGCCTCCTATGTGTCTCTGGATAGGGTTGTACTGTTCCTGATGGACCAGCTCTGCAACATACTTGTTTCTTTGTTTGTTTACATTTCTTGGCTACCCAACCTCAGTTGACTCTGGGCAGTTTACTTAACTAGGGAAAATATAAAAACAACTGAAAACATTGAATCCCACAGACAGTACAGGCTAAAATAATCTAATGAACAGCAAAAATGACAAAAGAAAACAAGGCCATTAAACAACTAAAAAGTTTCAATCCCAGACTTGAGACCAAAGCTAGGTTTTCAAAGCTTCCTGGAATCCCAAAAGAAAAGGCACTAGCCTTATCTCTGGGAAGATGCTTTTCCAAAAGATGGGGACACAACAGACAAGGCATGCTTGCTATGTAACATAAGATGGCCATGTTTAATGGGAGGTGTCCTGGAATACATATAGTATAATAAATGGACATCTCCAATTGGAGATAAGCAGTCTCTCAGATATCCTGTCCTAGTGCCATAAAGGGATTTAGAAATAACCAACACCTTGAATTGCATTTGGAGATCAATTGGCAGCCAATGCAGCTTTGTGGCAATGGTTATATAGGAGTATACCTAGAAGACTTCCTGGACCTTTGGCTCATGCTGGATCAGCAAGGGAAGCTGTGGACAAGGAATTCTTTGCTTAGCTGTAGCAGGGTTCTAGCTGAAGTCCTATCTGAGATGGAAGGATTAACCACAGTGGATTACCCCCTCAGCACCACCAACAATTTCAGTTAGGAATATTCATTATATTCATTCCTCCTTTTTAAAAAAAATATAGATTACATATTAATTATAATTTGAAGATTATGAGGCTGAGTATACAATCATTTTTAATATTTTAAAAGATTTTTACTGAATTAAGTAGTCAGTCTCTGCTAACTTGAAATTACATCCTCAACCACTAAAGAATGGTGAGGCAGAAACTTGAATCTCTTATTCTCTTCAAGTTCAGTTTTTGTTTTGGAACCTTTAAAGTGTCCTATTGAAAGAAATAATAAGATCAATAGAAGAAAATGAAAACAGCATAGTAGCTTTAAGTCTTGGTGTCTAACTTATCTTTCATCCATGATGAAAGCTTTTTTTAAAAAGCACAGATGGAATCAATAAAAACATTGCCATAAACTCAAGAGTAAAATAAATCAGAAACTCTTGTATAGCTCTACAATTCCATTTTAGACCTCAGCTAGGATTAAGCTTGTAAGAAAGTGATGTTGTGCAATAACAATAAAAATAAAAACAGTAACAACTTCCAAACCTCTGTCCTGATTGACATCATTTATATTTTTCTTTTGGCAAATAGGCTATTGCACATCCTCTGACTTTGGGTTTTTCATCTTCCAATACTTTGAAATAAGGGATATTCTATCTTATCACAGTTTTTCTTCTTTAGAACTCGGTTCCAAGTGTGTGATTAATGGGAAAAACAATATGTGACAATAAATTTCAAATCAGCCCAAACAAATATCCTCAATGTATTAATTCTAAGAATCGTTAGCGATATACTTCATCTAAAATAGGGATGAACCCTCAATGACAATGTGTTACAATATGCCAATTATAGCACCTGGTGCTCAAAGATTACACTGCTGAATTTTGATCACAACTTGACAGATTTTTGGCAGTGTAATTTTTACTTCATTTGTAGCCTTGGAAGCTGCTTTGACCAGAACTAAAGAAGACAGCCTTAACAGTCCTGGCGGAGCTGCTGCTAGTAGGTATGATATAATTCACCAAAATGTAATCTATTGTGGTGCTAACAGGCTCTTTGTTAGTAGGTAGAAGCCATCTTGAAGTATTTGCATAGAAAAAATTATTGGGAAATTTGGGTATAACAATTTCAGATTTGTGCCTCTTGACTAAACAAGATGATGCAAAATAAATTAGTCCAAATAGAATAATGTACAGGTATGTCATGTTGATACAGAGTATTTTTAGACTAATCTTCAAATTCTTAGTCATCTACTGGTAGGGCTCCTGGGTGACATTTTAGCCAGGGAGTGGTACCATAGAGATCGTTCCCTGTATTCAAGAGAAAAAAAAGTAGGACTTTCTAATTTAAGAGGGTGATCAGAAAAAAAGATTAGGTCTAGAATATGTGGGATGTAATGCATAATTGATTTTAAGCATACAATTCTGCAAAGCATTCAAGTGCTTCACAACATGTAAGAGCATGAACTCAACTACAACTTTTGCAAGTCTTGATTGCAAGCAATAGAATCAATAAGCTCCATTATTTTTGTGTATAATTCCCTTCTACATACAGTCCTGGCTGCTCTTTTTCTTTTACTATTTCATTTACCAAAAGCCAACAGAGGTTCCATCTGCCCACATGTTTTATATTCCAAAGTCATGCTGGGAAAATGGGTATGGTAGGTATAATTTAAACTTCAGTTGGTACCTTGTTCAGAAGGGGAGAGGGAGAAGAATGTTTTACATAACAACCCAAATATGTCCATATGACATAGCTCAAGCTAATGCAAATCTGTTTGTTCGTTCGCTATGCTGCCAGACCCATCATTGATGCTGACACAATTGTGGGGTCTATGGGGTCTTATTCTTATGCTCTGAAATCTGACCAGTGAAAAGACAATTTGACAAGTTTGTAAGTTAAACTTACTTCATCTTTAAATATGGCAATAGACTAGAGAAACATCCTATTAGCGATCAGCCTTTCTGCCTCCAAATTCTCCCAGCAAAGAGATCTGGTAGTGGATTATAGAATATAAGGAAGCATTGAAAGAAAATGGCATGCTGATCACAACTTCCTATTTTTTAGTGTAGTTTCTTCTTGTTGCTTTAAAAAAAAACCTAAAAAAATTAACATAGGCAAAATGAAAAGAAAGAGTACTGTACTGGTTACTATAAAGTAAGTTTAAGAATCTGTATATACTTATGTTTTTGTCTACTTCATATTCTGTGCTAATTTAGCATTTTGCTGATCTGTTCAATTTCAATTTCTAGAGCTCAGTTTCTTCTGAAAAGTTCTATTCCTAAAGTTCTTGTAGGTAAGTGTAGCCTTTTAGTATACTTTTCCAATATTTTAACTGCAGTTTTCTATAGATGGAAATAGAAATAGAAATTCAGCTATTCACTACATTTTTGTCACCGTCAGTTTTTACCCTTCCCTTCAACAATTCTTACACTAAGAATTGTTACAGAATCAAGCTGTAACTTCATATAATGCAATGATTTTAAAATATCACAATTAATCTTCTCAATAAACTTTAGTGTATCAACCTCTGCAGTACAACTCCCCCAATAAAACAAAGTACTTGCTAAATTTATTGAAATACTATTACATGTTCATGGACTCTTTTTTTAAAAAAATGGTAGTAGTACATTATATGAGACATAAATTATGTATGCATTGCATGGAAAATGAGAACTTGCTCATGTCTTTTTTCATTATTTATTTATTTATTAATGGGATTATATGCCGCCCCATCTCCGAAGACTCGGGGCGGCTTACAAATAAAACACAGCAACAATAAATAATTTAAAAGCAAATTAAACTAAAATAAGCCCCATTACAATTACAGTACACCATAAAATCCCTTAAAACTATCCCATAAAACCATCCCGTCCCAAAAAATCACAACCCGGATTGGTTAAACAACCAGGTCTTCAAGTCATGGCGGAAGGTGCGGAGGTCAGGGGCCAGACGGAGCTCCAGGGGAAGTTGGTTCCAGAGGTCTGGGGCCGCTATAGAATAGGCTCGTCGTCGGGGACCGCCAGCCGGCATTGGCCAGCCGATGGGACCCCAAGGAGTCCTTGCCTATGTGCTCGCACAGGGCGGTTGGCATTTGATGTCGGCAGGAGCCGCCTTAAATATTGGGGACCCATGTCATGAAGGACTTTGAATGTTAACACTAAAACCTTGAATCTCACCCGGAGCGCAACCGTAGCCAATGAAGGCAGCGCAGGAGGGGGGTAACATGGGAGAACCGGGAAACTCCCATCACCACCCGCGCCGCCGCATTCTGCACCAGCTGCAATCTCCGGATGGTATGCAAGGGCAGTCCTAAATAGAGAGCGTGCAGTAGTCGAGTCTGGAGGTAACAAGGGCATGAGTAACCGTGCGCAGGGCATCCCGTCCAGAAAAGGGCGCAGCTGGCGAACCAGACGAAGCTGGGCAAAGGCCCCCTGGCGACGGCCCCCACCTGCTCCTCCAACCGAGCCGAGCATCCAGGAGGACCCCAGATTCCGCGCTATCCACAGGGGTAGTACCACTCCCTATGGCCAAAGATGGACACTCCAAACTGGACCGAGATGCCGGTACGCACAGCCACTCAGTCTTGGCCGGGTTGAGACGAAGCATGTTTCCGCTCATCCAAATCCGTACCGCATCCAGACACTGGGTCATCAGGAGAGGGCATCACCAATCTGGTTCGGGTGGAAATGTACAGCTGAGTATCATCAGCGCATGATGGAAACTCACCCCAAAACCACGGATGATCTCACCCAGCGGTTTCATGTAGATGTTAAATAGCAGGGGAGAGGACCGACCCCTGAGGGACCCCACAAGAGAGCACCCTCGAGGTAGACCTCTGCCCCCCCGCCAACACCGACTGCGATCGCCCCGAGAGGTAGGTGAACCACCGAAGCACAGTGCCCCCTATACCCAACCCCCCGAGGCGCGCAGGAGGATACCATGGTCGATGGTATCGAAAGCCGCTGAGAGGTCTAATAGGACCAGGACAGAGGAAAAACCCCTGTCCCGAGCCCTCCAGAGATCATCCATCAGTGCGACCAATGCCGTCTCCGTGCTGAAACCAGGCCGGAAGCCCGATTGATACGGATCCAGGTAGTCAGCTTCATCCAGGAAAAGCGGAAACTGCTGAGCCACCACACTCTCAACAACCTTCGCTAAAAACGAAGGTTGGAGACTGGACGAAAGTTGTCTAACACGGTAGGGTCCAGGGCAGGCTTCTTCAGAAGGGGTCTCACCACCGCCTCCTTCAAGGCAGTGGGAAAGACACCCTCCCTTAATGAAGCGCTGACAACTGCCCGAGCCAGCAGGTGACCTCCCTGGCGGCATAAGCCAGCCAGGAAGGGCACGGGTCCAACAAACATGTGGTGGAACTCAGACGCCATAATCCCGTCCACTTCATCCTCGGAAACAGAATCGAACTCATCCCAGATCGTACTGGCCAGACTGCCTACATCCCGTTCCTCAGACCACTGCAAATCAGAGGGCAACCCGCCCCGAATCCGAGCAATCTTATCCGACAGATGTTGACCAAACTCCTCAGCCCTGCCCCGCAGTGGGTCCGCCCCCTCCCCTACACGAAGGAGAGAACGGGTTACCCAAACAGGGCGGCTGGGCGGTTATCTCGCGGACGCTATGAGGGCGGAGAGATAAGACCTTTCTCACAGCTACCAGGTAAGTCCTAATATAGGCTCTTAGCTGGGCTCGATCGACTGGGAACGGGTGGACCTCCACCTGCTCTCTAAGCCCCTCCGACGGCGTTTCATCTCCCGGAGCTCCTCCGAGTACCAAGGAGCCATCCGGGATCCACGACGTGTGAGGGGTCGCATAGGGACAACCCTGTCGAGAGCCTCTGACGCGCCTGCTGCCAAGCAGCCGCCAGGTCCTCAACAGAGCTGTGGGCAAGAGAAGAGGGAAGAAACCCCAGCTCCGCCGAGAACCGCCCGGTCCATAAGGCGCTGGGGCGGAACCATCTAAGCGGCCTCATCCCAGCAGTGGGGGCAGCCTGTTGGAAGACCAGCCGTAGGAGATAGTGATCAGACCATGGAACGGGCACAGCCGTAAAAATGGCCTGCCCTCTGTCACTACGCCACTGTTCAGAGACAAAAATTAGGTCAAGAGTGTTCCCCTCATGGGTCGGGCCCTGAATTAATTGGGTCAGGCCCATGGCCTCCATAGAAGCCATGAATTCCTGGGCTAAACCCGACGCACCCCCAGGGAGGGCAGATTGAAGTCCCCCAGGACTATAAGCCCCGGAACTCCACCGCCACCCCCGAGAGAACATCGAGAAGCCCAGGTAGGGCTGCTGTCACACAGCTGGGTGAAAGGTATGCGCAGCAGCAAGCCCACCCGACCATTGGGCCCCCACCTCAGGAGGAGTGTCTCACTCCCACCTATCTCTGGAACAGTGACCTCCCTTGGAAACAAGGTCTCCCGAATAACCACGGCCACCCCACCACCCCTTCCCTGGGCCCGGGCCGGTGCAAAACCCAAAACCTGGAGGGCACAAATCTACCAGAGGGACACCGCCTCTGGGCCCAACCAGGTCTCGTGATGCAGGCCAGGTCCGCAGCCTCCTCCTCAATTACCTCACGGAGGAGGGTGGACTTATTAGCCACGGACCTGGCATTAAAATACACCAGCCAAGCCCAGGGGTCCCAGTTCCCATGCCCCTGGGAGGAGGCCATAGGGCCGAGCGAGCAACCGACAAAGATGGCGGGTGCGTCCCAACACATGATACGCCCTATGCCTCTCCGCTTCCTGCCGACACCAACCACCCTGGGAATCGCGGCCCCCACCTCTGGCCCCGAGTCCCGACGGCCCCGCCCCCCCCACCACGAACCGGGTTGGACAAAGACCCATTTATCCCCTTCCCTAACCCCTTAAGACAATCAATTAAAAATTTTAAAAGTTTCCCTTCCTATCAAATTTAGAATTTAGCCCTTCTTCTTGGCATGCCACCTCTCGGGATCCCAGGATCCGTCATTAAGGTAAGCTCTTGACAGCGTAGAGGGCCACATCCCAGACAGGGGAACCGCCTGGAGGGCCCATAACTCCGATGAAGAATAGGCAAGCATAGTAAAATATCTCGCAAAACAGTACAAGAGGTAGTTGGAAGATGAAACAAGGGAGATGGAAATATAATTAAGGGACAGGCGATGTTAAAGTCAGGAAAAAGTCCACAATCGGCAGTTCTCTCACCACTGTCGATGATCCAGGTAAAATGGACCAGTCACTGTTCTGCCACCACAGTGACTTGGGACAGAGTCCTGGATAACCCACTGCACTCTCACTGCAGGGGAATTCATCCTCCCATTGCTCTCTCACTGCAAGGGAGGAGGCCGTCCCAAAGAGGAGGCAAAGTCCAAGTCCGGGTGAATGGTGCAAATGAGCCAAACGTCCTCAATGATGATGATAGGGACAAAATAACAAGATGGCAAGATGACATTAAAAAAGAAAAGAACAACGGACAATGATAAACCCCATAGTCCATGTGGGGTAGTAACGTCCGTAGCAGTCCAGGCAAGGTACAGCACTTGGTAGTGCTGCACAAGGTACAGCACAAGGTACAGCACTCAAAATACGACACTAGTTATTTCAAATTTATGAACATTTTCAATTGTTGATATTTTGTCAGTAATTTGTTGTTGTTTTTGAAAAAATCTTGTGCTGCAAAGAAAAAATATTAGAAAGAATTATTTAAATTCTGTTGAAGGTTCTAAGTTCAAAATTATGTAATGAAAGTTGAAAATAACCAAAGTCTATAACAATGTAGACCCCTACGTTTCCAGTGGCAAAATAATAAGTAGAAATAGCAAAGACGGCTTCTGAAATTATTTATCACTACAGTTTATTACTGTAGATGGAATTTCATGTGAATTGGGAATACTTTGATATAAGTTCATAAAGAAACACCTGGTAGAAATCAGACAAAAGAAAAACAGATAATCATTTCAGGAAGGCTGACATAAATCTTATCTAAAGACTCCTTGCTTTAGCTAATTTTTTTAAAGTTTCTGTGTTATTACTTAGAGTAATATAGTTTTATCTAATTTTATAATCTGTCTAAAGAAAAGCATTAAAAGCCATGCAGTTTATGCAAAGCCGTATAATTTTTAAAACACAGATATTCATTTTAAGTCTTTTTTACCTTCTGCATGATTAAAATTATTATGGTTTTGCATGGCCAACAAGTCAAATGAATCTACAACTTCTGAGCTGCATGAAGTCATTGAACATCCTTTTTTTGAGTCTTTAGTGCTTAAAGGGCACATTGCTAATATTAGGCAGCAATATACTGAATGGTATGCAGTTAACAAACCATTTTTATCAGATTCTGCTCTGTTAAATTTTAAATATGCTTAACATGCCATAAATCCCCCCACTTCCAGCAACAGAACAGAAACAATTAAAAATGGTCTTTGACTGCTAAACATTTCCTCCTCTTGGATATATCGAACTGTAGTATAACAAAGAAACTCTGAAATTCCTAGAAAGCCTTCTGCTTCATTTTCATCAGGTAGCTGTGAGAATAAAAGATTTGAGGGAAAGAGAAACCTTGAGCTCCATGTCTATGGACATTCTTAGTGATCCAGGCCATGGTTGTCCCAAAGGTGCTTTTTCAAAAGTCAAAGGGACTTTCTTTGTTTGCTTGAAGATATTTTGATTCTCATTCAAGAAGATTCTTAAGTTCCGAAGAAGCTTCTTGGATGAGAAGCGAAATGCCTTCAAGCAAAGCAAAAAAAAAGTCCAGTTGCTTTTTTGCAAAGCACTTTTGGGACTTGAGGTGCATGGTGATTACATAAATACATGCATGTGGCATAGGGTTTAATTATACCAACTTTGTGATCCAATGAACATAATTTCACTTCAACAAATGCTGCTCTGAGTTTGTATGAATTCTGGTTGTGTCATTGGTTTGATAGTGTGAGCCATCTTGATTTCAGAATCGACTACTGCAACGCTCTCTACATGGGTCTGCCCTTGCGGACCACCCGGAGGTTGCAGCTGGTACAGAATGCGGCCACACGGGCTGTGATAGGGGTGTCCCGATACTCCCATGTTATACCCCTCCTGCGCGACTTGCATTGGTTGCCGGTTGCCTTCTGGGTTAGTTTCAAGGTGCTAGTAACAACTTATAAAGCCCTAAATGGCTTGGGTCCAGGGTACTTGCGGGAATGCCTCCTGCCAGCATCACATTCCGATCGCCCTGTTTGCTCTCATAGGAGGGGCCTCCTTGGGATACCGTCGGTTAGGCATTGTCGGCTGGCGGTCCCCAGGGCTAGGGCCTTCTCCATGGGAGCGCCCGCCCTTTGGAATCAGCTCCCCGTGGATCTCCATTTGGCCCCTGATCTCCGCTCCTTCCGCCGGGACCTGAAGATCTGGCTGTTTCAACAGGCCGGCCTGGAATGACTTGGGAGGGAGGGATTTTAACTGTTTAATTTTAATTGATAATTCCGACTTGTTATGTTTAATTTGTTTTTTATTGTAAATTTGTGGTGTTTTAAAATGTTCGCTGCCCTGAGTCCTTAGGGAGAAGGGCGGCATACAAGTCGAATAAATTATTATTATTATTATTATTTCTGCCAGCTTCTTTTTCTGATTCCCTTCAAATTAATTACATAATACATATATACACTAAGTATGTCAGACACTCTCTCTGTTCTGTAAGGAACTTTTTCAAGTGTAGAGACATCACACTGACGACAAAGGTATTCACATTTAAAGTCATGATTTTTCTATTTGAAACATATGGCTGCAACATCTGGACCTTCAGAATGATAGAACAAAGAAAAGTTGATGGGTTTGAATTGTATTGGAAGAAAAAATCTTGGAAAATTATTGAAAAACACATAATTCAATGTATCTGAGCCTAAATTCTAGGAAAAGTTGGCTCTCATGAAAGGTTGGATACAGTCTTTGGGGCTTAGATAGATGTCTCTTCTATCCTCTGGGAGGAAAAAATGCAATAGGGAGGGAAATAATAAATATGCTAGATATATGTATTCCAGTGGTGTCTGAATATGGGATAAACTAACTGGTTCTGTGAAACCGCAGGAACCAAACTTGAGCACACTACACGGGGATTGTTCTTGTCACATATAAATGCAAGGAATGTATCTAATAGCAATCCCAAAGTGGTAGGCCTGAGCATTTCCCCATAAACAATAATAATTTATCTTCATTTTGGAAGTCTGTCAAATAGTCTTAACCTACTGTTCATTCTGGCTTTCTCTCTTCCTTACATGAAGTCAACTTAACCCAAGAGTTGGACTTTGGCTTTGGTTCCTGAAGGTTTTATTTTAAGCCTCTTCTGCACCACTTCTTTACATCCTTGTATTTTTGTTCCTCATCCCAAAAATCATTGTTCTTTGCAATGGACTGGAATAGAACATAGTTCAGGCTTCATTTCAGGGGCAAATGGTTACTTTGTAACTTCTTGATCCAATTAGAAATATCAGAAATCTTTACATTCCTTTTCAGTTACCCTTGTGCCCAATGCCCATAATTGAAATTTTGTCTCAAAAATGGCATTGTGTTTTTATGAAAACCTTTGCACCTATTTGCACATGGTTTATCTCAGTTATTACATAAAATCTAGCATTGTGGTTACTGATCTGTAAGCCTTGGTGCTGAAATTATATATGTATTTGCTTAAATGTTTGTGTAAATGTCAAATATCTGCTGGATCCTTGATTCTGACCTTTTTGAGTAGAATGCAAATGTTTCGGGAAGGAAAAGGAACACTCCTCATTTTGCACACTATGAACGTTTAATCAAACTTGAGATAAGATAGTTGCTCAGATCTTTTTAAAGCATTCATTAAATTTATCAGCATTTGCAAAGAAAATTACATTAACTTTCCTAAAGTGAAGAAATACCACTCTGATATTTTCCCGCTCCCCTTCCTTCCCTTCCCTTCCTATTTGAGAGAAGTTCTGAGGCTATTTGTTTGATGGGAAAACCATCATCCCAGCCCCCCCACCAAAAGATGAAAGTTGTATATACAGATAGTCATCTATTTAAGGTCACATCTGAACCCAAAATCTCCATTGCTAAGCAGTACAATTGTTAGGTCAGTTTTGCTTCATTTTGCAACCTTTCTTGCCATGGCTGTTAAGTGGCTTCTCCATTGACTTTGCTTGTCAGAAGGTCACAAAAGGTGATCACATGACTCCGGGACACTATTGCTAAAAATCTGATCTTTGATCATGTGACCACATGGATACTGTAGAGGTGCGTAAGTGTGAAATATGGTCATAAGTCACTTTTTTTCAATGCCATTGTAACTTCAAACCATCAGTAAATGAATGTTGTAAATTGAGGACTACCTGCATAGGATTCTTGCTTTTAGGAGTTAGGTGAGGAGCCTTTTATGATCTTAAAATTCTTCTATTGTGCAAAATAATATCTTTTAAAAGATCCGCATAGCAGCTAATGAGATGATAATTAATTAGTAACATATAAAATATTAATATCTAAAATTTTATTTCACTGTATAATAAAAATGATACTATATAGCTACTGGTGATAAATTAATGAAAATGTACACAGAATCTAGTCTCATCATTATCATTTCAAAGCATTTCAAGCAGGGCTATTTTCATACACAAAACCCCTCACCATGCATATTTGAACCCAAGGAAGCCTTAATATGATGCCATAATAATGTATCATATTTAACAGAAAAAAGAACTAAATGAGAGGTAGGCAGGGAAAGGATCTGAGGTTGTATTATAGCTAAGAGATGGCTATGAATGAAAATGTCTATTTTATATATCTTTATTGCAAACTCACTAGCTGACCTTAAACTTCCCCAAGTTCTCAATTTTGTTCTTTCTGTATGTAGTAAAGCTCAAGGAGAATTGTACCCAACCAGGTGGTTGGCAAAATAATGTCACAGTGTAATGGTCATCGTGTAAATGCTACCATCATGTTTTTGTGCCAACATTTAATGTCAAAACAGAAGTCATAACATTTTTATGATAATGGTGAGAATGTTTTGTCATTTGCACCCCTTGCCTCCCTGCAGATACCCACATAAAGACCTAATATATTTTACCTCACTTCTTTCAAAATGTTAAACATTTTCTCAGTTGCATCAGAGGCCTCTCCTCTTTATTGGAGTAGCCCCCTAGGTTTCTACTTCAAAATCCCACCTTAATAACACTTCTGGATGAGAGATAATCCAGTGGATTATATACTTGTGCCACTTTATTTCTTGTTAAAAATATGTTTGTTCTTCCTTTTTCAAGGAACAGCATTTCTAGAGGGACATCTCAGTTTGAAAGTTTCCATTACTGTGCCAAAATTACAGATTAGTCTAATTTAAAGAAGTCACCTCAGTCACTCCTGGCTGCACTCTAAAGAAAACCAATGTCTCACTGCAGTTTGAAATGTAAAGGCTCATTATTCTTTACAATAATGAGAGGCAAACCTCATTTAGCAGCCCATTACTAGGATAAGTACAATAATATCGGCATATTTCAGTCTACTTTTAAAATCCAAATATAATATGTCACAAGCCTAACATTAGTTACTGATTTAAGGTTCTTGCATTTATAAATATGAAATAGATATACTTGTTTAATGGTGGAAATTCAGGCAGTGAGTAGCTTGATCAAATGCAGTTCTAATCAGAAGGAAATTCTATTCTATTGACTCCTGTGGGAATTAATCTAAATACCTTTATATATGTTGAGTTTTGATTCTACTTTGGAACTGTAAATCTACACTTAGGAATGTGGCTCCAAAATAATAACATTGGCATTATGGACTATGCGTATTGTAATTTCTTATGAACCATATGGCTCATTGTCATTAATTTAATTAAATAAAGACTAACAGTTAAGTGAATTTTCTATGGTTGGAAAATTCCTCTATCCAAAAGTATAATTGTGATTTAATGTAAACAAAAGTTTCATAACTGTGAAACTAGAAAGTCATGCTTGGTGGTGATATTCATGATTTCCAACATGATTAAAGTTATGGATCAACAAATCAGTAATTATAGATGAATTGTTGAAAGATGCTGATAAACAGGTTATGTCAATTCTTCCTGGCTGCTGCTAAATTAATTGCTTTCTAAAGACAGACAGATGTATCTGAAAATTATCACCCACTGAGTGTAATAATATTTGGCAGCAATTCTGTAATTAAATGCAAGGGTTTTTAACTTATTTTACAAATTTGGAGAAAAAAAGACAAAACACCATTTCTTTTAAAATGAACATTTTTATGGTCTTCCAAGTCTTAGTTATATTTTAGGTATTTACTTGACCGAAGATTTTTCAATTCAAACAGGACAATTAACCACATAAATTTATCACTGAAAGTTTAGTATGCAGCATAGTGTTAATTTTAATGTGTTAGTGTATCTGGAATAAATAATAATAAAACAGAATATAAGAGAAGGAACTGGAGAAGATAACAAAACACAAAGATCTGCAAATAGAAATAGAACGACTGTGGCAAAAGAAAGCAAAGGTGGAACCAATAGCTTTGGGTGCAATCCCCCAAAAACTTGAGCACACTACTTAAACACTATTGCCATTGATAAATTCACCATCAGTCAATTGCAAAAGGCAGCTTTACTTGAAACAGCTTACACCCTGCAACGACACCTCTAACACCATCAAACATCAACATCTGTCTAGTCCAGGTACTTGGAAAGGACTTAATCGGTGGATAAAAATGCCGAATCCAGTCTGAACATTTGGCTTATTGTGCAACAAACCAAAATAATACATTATATTTACATCTTATATTTACATCTGTCTCCCAATGACTCTGGGAAGTTTACAAAGTTTTAAAACATTTAAGAGAAAGAAATGACACACACACACAAGAACACATACAAACACACAAAGAAACATAAGAAATAAAGATGACAGAGGAAAAAAAAACAGATTGGAACAAAAAAAAGGCCTTTCAATCATCTTTGCGAAAGGCATAGGAAAAAAACCATGTCTCCAGGGCTCTTTACCAGTAGGATGGAAGAATATATTTTATATACTAATTATTGTACAAAACAATCATAATTATTCAAAGACATTTGGTTGGCTGAAATTAAGCATCAAATGATAACTATCACCCACTTATGTGTGGAAGAGTATATAACACCAAAAGTAGGCAGATTATTGGAATATTTAGCCTATGAAAAAGGAAACTCTATAAGAACCCTTTTCTATTGCTGGTTATAAAAACATGGTATTTTTGATTCTAGGTCATCCACTGAATTCAGTGGATTCAGGACTGAATCTAAATACTTCTTTATACAGCAGAGTGAAACAGTGACATTTAATTGAAATCATCCTGGCTGAGTGTGTTTCCGGCAAGAAGTGAAACATGATACTAAAGCAAAGTATGCTTACCTCACACATCCTTATTTTTTTCAGTGCTACTTTTCTGTTGTTGTATCCAAATTGGTAGGGAGCATAAAGGTAAATAACAGTGAAGAAGTCTTATAATAATGTCAATCGAATGCAATACTGTATAATTATAATTCAAATAAGGCCCTGATTAAATACATAAAATAGCTACAGCTGTACTCTCCATCTCTTAAAAGCTTTTATACATTAAAAAGCAGCAGAACTAAAGGTTAAATAATAAGGTAATTGAAATTAAGGTATACAATTTCTTATTCAAAAAAATATGAATCCTATTTAGGTAGAAAAGGTTGATGTAATTCATAAAAAGAAAGTGTAACTAAAAATAAGGAAGATAAACAGGTAAAATAGGGAAGATGAACATCATTTAAAATGAATGATGATTAGTTTGCAATATTTTTTGATGTCTTGCTTTGCTGGTAAGTTTCCAGAATTGCACAAACTTTGTCCAATAATGAGATAATGAACATCTCCCACACCTTCACCTCTTTGTTTCAAATGATGAGATGGTCTTCATGCTTATCAGCACAGTTATTTGCTGTAGGGGGCCTAGCTGTACAGGTAATTGGTTGTGGCTCAAATGACAGTGATCTCATATAGACAGTTGGATTTTGAAGAAGGAAGCTGTCATTCATCTGAAGCACTTATACAAAAGCATACTTGTCTATAATACACAAATATAAAGAGTTATTAAAATATGACACAGACATTGAACATATAAAATTGTATCGCAAAGTGGGTGCAAAATGTCAGAGGAATAATCACAGTACAACAATAGGAAAAGCTTTGGAAAAAATCAGTAATATTTAGTAGTTAACTAATTTGTAGAATATGTAGTGATGGCAAAACTGACACTATATATCCATAATAAATTTAAGCAAGGATGCCTCCCAATAAACATAGCCATTACACAACAGGATAAATTTAGACATGGAATATAGTATGGTTTTCAAAAATAAAGATATGAGAGTAATCAAAAATGAAATGAAACAATTTAAATATATACCAGCAATAATATTTAATGTATAGTGTAAACATCTGTGGTCAGCACTTGGGCAAATAAGCAGAAGTGAAGGCAAGAATGTGCTACCAGAAAGTTTCCCACAATTTTTCTATGAATGCTTAGTAGTTACTTTTCTTTGTAATATTCAATTATTGCTATTCACTGTATACCTTATTTCCTTTATATTTTGTTATTCTAACGTAAAAATATATAAAAATATCCGGGGGGGGGGAGGAGATTGTCACCACTTAGTTCTTCAGTAGGGTTAAAGGAGCTGAATCTGTGTATTGCTTCACCCAATTTGGTTGAGCAGGCATGGTTATCTCTGAAGAGAGACCACTTAACATGGCTGTTAGAACACAACATCTAGAGACGTTGTGTTCTGCTGATTCCTTTTTATGCTGGAAACTGAATCAAAACATGTTGTAAAGATAACTGAGGATACTTCTAGTTTATAATTAGTATTCAAACATGTAGAACTTTGAATGAAAGGAAAAACACTGCTGTCTTTTGCCTTGGCTTCTTGTAAATATCTTGCCTGCTTATGAAGCTAACCTTGAAATCTGGTGAAGAAAACATTGTGTAGTTTATTCAAATATGCATCAGAATTACTATTTGGTATGTTGCAAGTCAGAGTGAAATGTGATAATAGAATGCTAAATAAATTGCTAGATATTCATTAACAAAATTTATATACTGATTTTGGTAGTATACATTTACCTTAAATAACTGAAATTCATTAAAGTTTTTAGACATCTATGACAGGATTGATTCTATTTCTTTTAGCTGGTATTTAAACCATAATATTTGATTTTGAATTATTTATGTATTAATATCTCTTAACATCAATAAATCTTTCCTTCAACGACAACAATGAAATATGTTTCCAATGTTCAGAAACATTGAAATTAAAGTTTTTCCTTGACACATAAGATTAATCTTTCATACGTCATGTTTTATTGCTTGCTGCTCTGTTCCATTGTATCATTTCTCATTTTTATGGCAGTGGGTTAATTGCAAAACATATCAGTAATAAAAAAGACTTGTCTTCTGTTGCTTTGTAAAGAATTTATTTTTAAAAAATAGGCTTCATTAAACCAAAAAAATCCCCTCACAAACATTTTTATTCCATCTTGGTCTTATTGTAAAGAAAATAGAATTCAATTGTATAGCAAATTGTGAACTTATAGCTGCTTCAAAAAAAGAGAAAATTCAAAAAGATTTTATCTTTGGTTATATAAAATGCTTTAATGGGAAGAGAAGGGAACACATGCACACACATGCACATCCTGCTTTTAGTTTATTCTATTTTTAACTCTTTTTCTGAGTTTTGAATAATATTGCTTTTCTAATAGAAGAGAAAGCATGTTTGATATGAATGGGTGTATGTATTTGTCTAAAAGTTCATTCAAGGATTGAATTTTAATTAAAATCTTTGTCCTTAGAAATTGTGAGATGTAGTTCTGGAAATCATTCCAAACTTGGATGACATGAATAATCACACACACACACACCTCGCAATAGGAAAAAACTGAAAAGCAGGATTGCAAGAATGCCTAACATTTGACAAACATGATGAATGGACTGAAACATGAGCTGAGATTAATTCAGAAGGTGTAGAGGAGACATGCTCATAAAAACTCCGAAAAAAGAAGAGAACGATATTATGAAACTTTTGCCATGGAGCTAGGATATGTTGATTGTTTCTAGTAAGCCATCAATGTTATATGCAATGATACATCTTTAATCTTGTTTTGAATCATGTTCATGTAATGCTGATACTTTGTGGAATGGACATCATAGATTAATTTTACTCTTCTTGTTCAATTAAAAGACATTAGGACTACTATGGGTCCCCAGTGTTTTCTTTCACAATGTTCCTCATTTATATTTATTATTTATAGGTCTTATTGTCTGAAAATCAATTTTCACTTCATTCAATTCTTGTATGAAGTTGTAAAATTGAAAAATGCATTTATATCATCAGCTACAATCTTCTGCTCAATAGAGTTTACTTTCAAAGATCTAGATGGGCATAAATACATACTGTATACATTCTTATTCATTCATTCAATTCATTCACTTGGTGGCTTTCTGTTTATCATGTGACTCCTCCTCATATCTGCATGAACATGCTATCTTCCAGTTCTAGGGTTGGAAAAAAATGTGGTGGCATTAATTGTATTATCCTGATTGCTAAGCTCTATTTTCCCTGAAGATATTTACTATAGTCCCTGGCTTTATTTTTTTTTCTCTCATCGAGGAGGAGAAATCATACTCCTTTATGTGTGATGAGGCAGACCTAGGGAAGGATGGGTAGATTTAACCACATGTCAAGTTGTTCTACATCTGTAGCCTCTCAGGTGAGCTATTTATGATTTGTTATCCCTCTGCCTATTTTGCTCCCCTCTCCCTAAATAGGACTAACCTTTTGTGTAATATTTTACCCTAAAACACTGTTACAACAAGCAGAAATTTTATAATGAAAGTTGGCACTTTATAAGCTAGGAGAAAATTGGCAAGCATGTCTAAGAGACTTGGAAAATATCCTGGCACAAAAATTAGCTCCACCTAATGACCCTGTTGTCAACAATTTATGACAATAATGGGGAGTTGAGAGAATAAAGAAAGCGATCCCAAGATTGAGCTTCCCAACTAGAATCTCAATTATGAGCATTTATGCATTTTAGTGCTTTCCTACAGTATTACTATTCCCTGTTGTAGCTTTTTGGTAAAACAATGACAGACCTGGCAGTTTACTTATCATGACTAGTTGGCCTGTCTTGGTAAAGAAAAAAATTGAGCTTGGAAAAGCCTCCCAAGAATATGATTTGGCTTCCTTTGTTTATATCAAGAAAAAAGAGCCATGAAACAAATCAAACACTCTGGTTGGATATTCCCGAACTAACAATCTTTTTTCCTCATTCACCTATAAAAATAAACCTATGAAAAAGAGAAAAGTTAAGAAAGAAAAACAGGTTTTCTTCCTCTAGGCTGCCTCTGTCCCCTTTTTCACTTGGGATCCCTTTGCCTTCTTGGAGAACTCCTTATGTAAGCAGCGCAAGCCATCGCAGCCTAGCTCTGCAAGGAATGGTGATACTTCTGTCTATATACAAAATGCTAGTTTTCCTTAATCCTTTGGATTATATCTCAATGGTCTTTCCCAAGCTAAGTATTACTTTTAACACATATTTCTGTATCTACATGCCTGTGCCTGTGTCTACTCTCTAAACAACTTCTATTCTTTGCTATAGTGAGAAACCTTTTTAACCTCCTGCCCATTGCTGTTTTATTTCCTGTCAAGAACCTTCAATATTATATGTTTAAGTTTTGAGTCTTCTTTATTTGTATTTTTCACTTTACTTGAGAGTTCTAGCTCTTCTGTGTGACAGGAAACCATACATTTCTTTCAAAAAAATCTTTTTACTAATTACAGATTATTTTTTGGACTTCTTGAACACATAACCTTGTTTAATATTCTATGGCAGGGGTTTCCAGACTCATCAGGTCATCAGCCTCTTCGGTTTCAGATTGTCCATTGACCCTAAAACATGCAGTATATGAAAATAATGTAATAAATACTAAATTAATAGTGCTATGAATAACAGCACCAACTTCTCGGATAATTCTTTTGACCCTTTGGGATCAGTATCAATCATTATGTCCAATAGAATTGAGGCTGGGAAGATGATGGTTATATTGATCTAATGTTCTTCTGAAACGGTGCTAGATTTATTTATTTAAATTTTTTTTTTTAATCTTTAATTAAAAAAAAAACAATTAAAACTTTTAAATATAAGCCAGAAGAATGTGTTATAAAGCTGCATTAAATCCATTTCTGAAAATTGCCTGGCTGACCTATTGTAGATGTAGAGGGCCAGAGATGGTATTCAGCAGGTTGTGATCAGTTCTGGACAACCAGTAGCAGAAATTTTGAGTACTTTGGAGAACTGGCAAATACCACCTCTGACTGGAGTACAATATCCTTTCCCTGCCACACCCACCAAGCCGCGCCCACAGAACCGGTAGTAAATTTTTTTGAATCCCACCACTGTAGAGGACAGTGCTTAAGAAACACTGTGACTGCTGTTTGCACAGTTTTGTGTCTCTCTTTGTGGAATCTGTTCTCAGTCAACTTAAGAGGTACATGCTGAACCTGGAAGGAGTATCAATCAATAACCAGACCTGCAAGAATCATTACTAGCTACAGGAATAGGGCTATGACGAAATATAGTGCTGGAAGCAAGTGGCTTTGAGCATCACTGCTTGGAAGTGGCTTGTGGAGTATGCAAATAATTGCTGGAGTAGGAAATACGGCAGCTGTCCTTACCAAAGTAATTGTGGAAAATCTGTAATGTATTAATTACAGCAGCAGTGCATTGCCAACAGGATCTAGCTCTCCTATTTGTTAAATACAGGTCAAGCACTTTTTCAGAAGAACATTAAACCTGTCTTTATAAAACAGGTATGTTCTACTTTAAAAAAAATGTTTATAAAGGATAGAGTAGTCTCTTATGATACGTACAGAATAACCCTTGAGTAACAAGGATATGCACATGGAAACGTTTATGAGAGTAGTTATGAATAATTATTCAGCCACACACAGATACACTAAATTGAGTTAAAGTTTACTCTAAGAAATAGCACAGTCTAATAAATGGTCCAGGTCATATATATTTAACAGTCCAAATAATATCCAATTACAAAGTCTTCTTACCAGTTGCAAGTCATTTATAGTAAACAAAGATATCAAAGTACAAGCACAGCATAAACAGATAACCTTAGATGGCAACAGAATGTCAGAGAGAGCAAGCCATGATCTCTAGCTCCCTCTTATGGTAATTTACAATATAATCAACCAATTGGAATACAGTATAAATCAATACAGGATTTTTTTCTTAAAGCTACAAACATACATTGTTGGTTTATATATTGCCAACCCAACTAATTGGTATACAGATTCCTAACATTCTCCCCTTTGGGTTGATCAATATATAATACATTACATCTTTAAACCATAAATCTCACAACACTCTTTATGCTTAATTGCACCTTGAGCTTTCGTGAAATGATATGCAATATTATGTTCAGTCATGCAGTATTCTAACTGAATTAATTTATTTTGAACACACTGTCTAACATTCAAATATCTCAAATCAGTATGTTTAGACCTTGTTTTAACAGTTAAATTAGTAGCCATACTAATTGGAGATTGATAGTCTTCATAAACAATAAACAGATCACGTACATTAATTCCAATATCCTTCAACAATTTTTTATAATATATCAATTCTTTACACATTAATGATAAACATGAGAATTCTGCTTCCATAGTGGATAAACTAATATGTTGTTGCCTAATAGACTTCCATCCTATTAAAGCATTACCCAACATTACAACTATACCTGATGTTGACTTACAAGTCATTATATCAGTAGCAAAACTTGCATCAGCATATGTAGTTAACACTAATTCATTACTTGGTTCTAAATATAATGAATAATAGATTGTGTGTTTTAGATACCTAAGTATTTGTTTGCCATTGCCTTTCATTTGGTTCAGTGTTATACCTAGCCAATTGGTTTACACTGTAAAATATATCTGGTCTAGACCAATTACCCAAATATGATAGACTACCGATTAAGGATTGATATATTTCCTTATCAAACATAGGACTTTTAATATCACTATGTATAAATTCCTTACTCATTGGTGTCTTAGCAGATTTATGATGCTCCATGTTACAGCGTTTCAATAATTGGCTAATCTTCTTGGCTTGTGAAATTTTAAAACTTTTATTCGTTTTCACTATATCAAGACCCAAATAATGCTTAATTTCCCCTAAATTTCTAATCTTGAATTTTTTCTGTAATCTATAAACAATATCATTTGCTTCTTGTTCAGTTTTAGTTATAATTGCTATGTCACCCGTAAATAACAGTAATAGAGAAATTAAACCATCTTTCTCTCTTTGGAACAAACAAGGATCAGCTATACCAGCTTCAAAACCTATTGAAACTAATTCCTTTACAATACATTTATTCCATTCATACCCGGATTGCTTTAGACCATAAAGACTTTTCTTTAATTTCCAATAATCAGTTTTTCCATCATCCTTTAAACCTAATGGCTTTTTCATATAGATGGTATGTTGTAAAGGTGCATGTAGATATGCAGTTTCAACATCTACATGATTTAATTTACATTTATTCTTAGCTGCCCAAACTAATGCTGCTCTCAATGTATTTGCTCTCAAACTAGGTGCAAACACTTCATCATAGTCCTTATCTGACTTAGCAAATCCTTGAGCAACTAATCTTGCTTTATGGGTAATAGTTCCATCCATACCAGTCTTTATCTTATACACCCATTTGCAACTTATTGCATGCTCACCTAGTAGTGGTAACTTTACATCCTCATACACCTCTAAATCCTTTAACGATTTTAACTCCCTATTCATAGCTTCCTGCCAAGCTACCTGATCCTTTGTAGAATACAGTTTTATTTCATTGAAGTTCAAAGGTTCTGTATTAACCTGACATACAATGCTTGCTTAAAATCTGTCAGGTGGACAACCCAACTAATTGGTATACAGATTCCTAACATACTCCATGTAATCCAATAGTCCAGTATGGAAAAACTGGAGTGAAACATTTTAATTTTATCTCAGAAATGGTAACTCAATCCAGCACCTGAGAGTGATGGAAAAAGGTGTTTCAAAGATATGCTCTAAATTAACTCATAATAATCCTCTTAAATTTTGTAGATTCTGAATTTATTCCAGAATAGCTTTAAAGGTATCTTACTGACAGTCTGTCATTCTTGCTCCCTTAATCTTACCAACTATGTGGGCTTGACAATAAGACTTTTTCTCCTGCAGCTAAAGCCAAGGGGCAGTCACCATTGAACCAGAGAGGATGGGACATGCCCACCACAACCTGCTTGCTAATGGGAGCAGGGCAGGTTTAAGCTCCTGACTGCATCATCAACTTTGATGACAAAGCAAAAAGTTGTCCTGTAAGAAAAGAGAAACCACTGCTTTAGAAGTAGAGTGCCTAAAAGCAATTTTAAGTTGCCCCCAGTATGGGCTAGGATTGAAGCAAACACAATGGCATGAAAACAAAGCATTTGAAAATGAGTATCAGAGAATTTTTATGCCATAGATAATGGGATGTCAGGAAGAGCTCACAGTGAAGAGAGGTTCTTACCTCCCTAATAGTCCCTCCTTCCAGTGGCTATTCAACATTTTTTTCATTGTGTTTCCTTGGATAAAATCTGCTTTCCTGTATTTTAAAGTGATTCCTCTGTAGTCTACAAGTTACATTTTCTTCCTCTTAACATCTCTTGAAATAGTGGGAGATGTCTATCTTCAATTTTTTATTTCAATCTTCTTTTGTCAAAAGTATCTGCCCACTGAATGATTGTTTTTGTTTACAAATTATTATCTAACTTTCACTAGACTCCTGTTAATGAAATTAGTGAAAAGTTGTCTTTGTTTCTCACATAATCTTTTATCAAGATAATCTACAGTGTGTGTGTCGATATAGCTTTGGTCTTGTAATCACTTATCTGGGAGAAACTATATGACTAAAGTCTCATTATTCTTGATCTGGTGAAATTTATCAGCACAATAGGATATTTGCAATGACAAGGAGTTCCATGTGTATACATGTAATACTTTTTTAAAATGAACATACTTTTAAAACCAAGTATATTGTTTGTTACATCATGTAATTCCCTTCATGTACTTGTAGTTTTAACTTTTTCAGTTCCATTTTTATTTATTTTTCATGCATTCCTCCCTCCCCATGTAATTTTTTTAAAAATTACATTTATATGCCGCTCTTCTCCGAAGACTCAGGGCGGCTTACAATTTTTGGGATACAACCCGATGTGCTCAGCAATAGCCTTCATTCCATTGTATATGCCTGCTTATTACTAAGCGGCATTTTTATGAAGTCAGCTTATTGCCCCCAACAATCTTGGATCCTCAATTTACCTACCCCGAGAGGATGGAAGGCTGAGTCAACCTTGGGCCTGGTGGGATTCGAGCCTGCAATAATCGCAGGCAGCTGGAACTTAAGAGCTAGGCATTTAGCACCCTGCACCACCAAGGCTTTTAATTTGGTTTTTAACTGAGGAAAGAACCTGTTCATATTTAATTTATGGAAAAGGCTTTGATGTTTTTAACTTGTTTCCCTATGTAGCGATTTTTAAAAATTTATTTTAGCAATATTTGAATGTTATGCATTTGGATTTTAAAATGTTTTATTTGTGGAATTATAATTGCTTGCTGAAAGTCATGCCAACTTTGGGGTATGGGTGTGATAGATTGCAGCATCATATGTCTTTTGTTTGTTTTAGAATATAAAGATATGCTTTTATTTTTTTTCCAAACCCAATTATAACCATGCTCAAACCTGACCTTTCTTTTATGCTGAGTTCTTCTTTATGTAATACATGCATAGATTGAAGCTGCTGTTCTGCGGAGCTAATTTTGTTTCAAACAGACTGCTTTCAGGTATTTGGAGAAAGCAGCATCATTCCTTACAAAGGGTTATAAATACATCTCATGAGCAAGTATAAAACTGTAATGTCTACTTTTAACATAATAAGTCTTCTTAAACAAGTGTGGTAAAGAGTATTTCACACCTTCAAATATCTGTTTCTTTTGTCATCCAACCATGCTATTATTATGTGTTATTATTGTATGTTGTATTTTTACATTGCTTTCCTTCCAAAGAAGGATGAACAAGTGTTCAAAAAAGAAGAGTAAAGCCTCTTCAATAAAACAATATATAATCATTTGGATACATTATCAAATATTTAGCACTACTTTGCATACACTTAGGAAAAAAATGAGTAAGCATAAGCTATACAATATGTTGGCAAATGAGAGGTATTAAAATTATACACAAAAGATTCAGACTTGACCAGTTTATATTAATTCAATATATCAACTTTAGCTTAATATTTTTATGGTCTGTTTTACCACTAAGAAACTTAACACATTTAAAAATTCTCTGACTAAATGAAATTAAAACACTTACCAAAGTGTTTAATATTGTGAGAGTATGCAAAAAATTCTTAGTGAAATTATTTGATTGCATTTATTGCTAAATTACTGGTATGCTTCCATATGATTGCACAATATTCTTCTTCAACTGGTTGAGTTTGGGCTAGTCAGTCTCTCTCAGCCCTAGGAAGAAGACAATGGCAATCCAGTTCCAAAATATATTGCCACAAAATCTACATGTATGTAGTCTATATAGTCTTCTGGAGTCTTGAGTTAAAGCCACCAACTAAACAACCAACCAACCAATACTGTACTTCATATATTCCAGATTGATTATATAGATACAGTTGAGTGCTGTAATCTTGGCCTAGAGTCTGCAGGGTATTTTGGTTTCTAGGCAAGCTGGCAGTTCTGGATGAGAAACTCCCAACTATTGGATGGATGCAGTACTTTGCAGTTTTACAGAAAACATCATTTTCTTCATATTTCACTTGTAAATGTGCACACATTCTTTTTTATATAACTGTTGAGAGTTTGATAGACAACAGAACAACTTTGTTCTTGGACTCATTTGTTTCTTTCCATACACACCCATTTGACTAGAATTTCCAAAGTATTTGTGTGTATATAGGTTTTTTTTTAAAAAAGGAGGAGGGAAGAAGGGAATAGATTTAGTAAATTCAGAAGTTTGCTTAGTTATTATTTTTCCTTTTAGAGTTGGAGAGTAGGTCAGTGGTGGACCACCTTGTCACTGTGTTTTTTTGGTTTGTCTGTTTCAGCTCCAAAGCTCATATTCTAGCAAGCAGGTGTCTGCTAGCCAGCACTGTGTTATCTTGTCTCCATAGTAATAAGATAAGAAAGTCTTGTGATGTTTGGATCCACTGCGCATGTGTACAGAGTCTATACTTCACTTCCTTTGTAACTTCCGTTATATTTCCCTTTGTTTTTTTTTCTATATGCCTTGGTGGAGAGTAGGTTGCAAACATGTAGCTCCGTTAGGTTTTCTTATTTTATAAATAAAAATGTTTTTAGATTACTTTCCGGGTCTCATTTTTATCATCATTGACAGCAGAGAAGAACACGGTTTATCTCCTCTAATTAGCAGGGATGTTTTGGAAGAATTTTTACTCCCTGGCAAAAGGTTTTCTCCAAGCCTTTGAAGATGGTAGCAGAGAAAGGCTTGACATTGGTAGCAGAGGATGGTTTTTTCAAAGCTTCAAAGCTTCAAGCTTAATTATGTTTTTCTTTGCTCGTTGTGCTGATAAGGTTTGAGCAATTAGTTCACAGAGGTCCAAGGACTTTGTGATTAATTGAAAATATGCCTCGCAAGAAAGCAAGGATGAAACAAAGGAGGACTCTGTCGGAGGACGATTTATGACAGTCACTCCCACATGCTTCTGCCGTGGAAGAGCAACAAGAGACCAGGTCTGTAAATTCTTCCTGTATCTGTGATGCATGTATACAAGCTCAGTCTGAAAAAACAAATGCTCAAGATTATGATTTACTTGGAGCAAAGCCTAAAGTTTTACAGTCAGCTGAGCATTTTTCACCCAAAGAGAAAGGTGAAATTCTTTATTCTCCAATGTCTCCAGAGAAGACTATGAGGCAGAAAGCTGTGCAAGATTATTTGAAATCAATTGATTATTTAGAAGAGAGTGTAAAGCAAGCTAAGGCTTTTGCATTATCCCTTCAGCCAGATATGGGTGTGGTTCAAGTTCCTGAGCCTCCATCTTGCCTTCTTCTTGAAGCCAAGGGTCCACCCACAAGTTGGTCACATGGGTGTGGTGTCAGACCAATCAGAGCAGAGAGCTGTGCCTACATCACGTGGAGTGTCTTATGATCCTGACTCAGCGAGAGCTCCTGTGTTTTCTACTGTTGTAGCGCCATCTGCTGACGAAATGCATGAAATGCATGATCATAAAAAAATATTACAATCAACTCGGCTTCCTGATATAGCTGCTAGTAAAATGCCTCAAATGCAGATGCCAGCACCTCCTGCAGGCCAAATTGGTGGTGCTCAAATACCAGTAGCAGCTCAACAGCAACAAGTCCACATGCAACCACAGGTTAGACCAGCAATGGCACAGCCACAAATGCATTTAGCAGGTCAACCAGCGCCAGCACCAGTGCCAGCTCAAGCGCCCCCTGGTGGCCAAGCAGGCATTGTTCAACCAGTGCAAATAATGAATGTTCCTCTGCATATTTCTATCACCCCACTGACTGGTGATTCAAGATTAAAGCGTTCAGGACGAAATTACAAGGCATGGGTCAGTGAGGTTGGCATTTTACTTTGTAGAGAAGGTACCCACTGTATGGTGTTTAATCCTCCACCACAGCCTTGGCCTCCTGACATAAGAGACTTGGATACTAGAGCATGCACAACATTATTGATGTCAATGGAAACTGAATTGCAGATTAATTTTTCACCTGATGCAACTGCCCAACAAATTTGGGCTCAGTTAGAAGCATGTTACAGCCTGTTTCAATTGAATCTACATGTTTACTCTTAACTGAATTTCATGGTTCGAGATTAAGGCCAGGTGAAACTATTGGAGAGCATTTAACAAAAATGAAAGGAAAGAGAAAAGAGCTTGCTGAACAAGATTATGCTGTAGATGATTTTCAAATGATCAGCATTATTATTAACTCTTTGAATCATGAATGGAAAGATGCCATTTCAAAGATTAACCAAGTGCTTATTGCTCAGCGCACAGTTGATCATGTATGCAGAATTTTAACTGAAGAAGAAGCACTCATGCAAGCCACGCCACATTTAAGAGGACCACCTGCATCAAGAGCTCCAGCGAAGCATACCTTTCGAGGAAAAGGCTTCGTTCCAAGGATGCCAAGATGTTATATCTGCGATCATGCGGGACATGCCACCCGGGATTGTCCCCAACGATCTCAAGCACCCGCCAGGTACCAGCCCAGAGGAACAGATTCCAGAGGCAGAGGCAGAGGCAAGGTCGTCGCGGTCCCAGGCGTGATCAACAAGCTCCACATATCACATTGGCGTTAACCAACGATCCACAACCTGATCCAGAGTATGACAGATGACTTCTCTGGACTTTAGACAGTGGAGCAGCAGTGCATGTTACCTACAGAAGAGATCTGTTCACAGAGATGCACGAGCCTGAACCTGACATGCGTGAACTGTACACTTTTTCAAATTATACTGTTCAGGTCAGAGGAAAAGGAACTGTTTATATTGAAGAGCTCTATGCATTGATTTCTGATGTTTATTACATACCAACAGCAACCTGCAGTTTGCTTAGCCAAAGTCATTTGTCGAGGGTGTCCAAGTACCAGGGTCACCATTTTGAAAAAGCAAGTTATGTGGTGAAAGAGGGTAATATTGTTGCTGAAACCTTATTAATTGGTGGTGTTTATTACCTAAAGCCAAAGTCTAACTCGCAAGCACAGGCAAGTATAAAATTTCCAAAGGAGAGCACAGGCCCAGAGAGAGATGTCTCAGAGAGAGATCCTGTTGCTACACCAAAGGCTCCTAAAGCCAATAAAAAAAACAGTTTGCTCAAAGCAAGCCTAAGGTTCCTAACAGAAATGTTGAAAATTCACTAACAGGTAAATCTTTGCATTCCAGGTGTATCCATAAGTGGCATCGACGCTTGGGGCATGCCAGTTTTCGTGTTCTCAGAAAGATGCCGGAATTCGTGAAAGGTTTGGATCTGAAGGGGTGTAAGGTGTTCTTGGATTGTGCTGTCTGCAAGAAAGCCAAATCCAAAGCAGCAGCTGTTCCAAAACACGCTACACGCCGGTCAACACACATTTTTGATTTGGTACACACTGACATAGTAGGTCCATTTGCACCAACATTTGGTGGCAAAAAATATTTCTTACCAATTGTTGATAATTATTCTAGATATGGATTTTTATTTCCTATGAAAGAAAAATCAGAGGCCTTTCAGATCTTTAAAGACTTTGCAACTTATGTCAATACCCAACACAATGTTCGCATTGCCAGAATTCAAAGTGATCGTGGTGCTGAATTCATGTCCCAGCGTTTTCAGGACTGGATGCATAAGAATGGAATTCTGCATCAGACCTCAGCCCCTTATGTTCCTGCTGAGAACAGAGAGTTGGAGAGTAGGTCAGTGGTGGACCACCTAACCAACTCAGATGGAAATCGAGAAACAGTTCACAAGTTCATGAACAAACAGCCAGTTGAACTCAGTAACTTGAGAGTCAAACCATGTGTCTGTAGAGACATTCATCTACTTGCCACTCAGTGAAAAGGTTTCCAAAATCTTTAGGCTGCCCTTCAGCAAGACCACATTCCTCCTTGCTGGATTGTGATTGGTCTAAAAATGGTGCAATAAAATAATTCTTTTTACTATTGTCAAAAACCTAGATCAACAATACAACAGACCTCTATTAGAGTCCTCATAATTTCCAGTTTATTGGAGAGAAGGGGAAAAGGTCCTACTGGAAACTTGAAGGAGTTCTTTTGCCAAAAAAAATGAATAGAGAATAGAGAAGTATGAAGAAGGATTCCTTGGCATCAGTTAAACAATCCTAAGGCAGGGAATTTGAGAAGCATAATTTATCCTCATTACTTCTCTTAATCACATGCAACTATTACAATGCACCGCTGTCAGCATCCATTGTTACTGCATTCTGTGAAATGGCTTATGGAGAAAAACATTGCATTGTATTTGGAAAATACAGAAATCTTCCTCTACAGTCACATCTGTGTGATCTGCTATCTGTTTGCACCAGCATACCTCCAACATGATGGAATCTATTTCTTGCTTTTAATATCTGAGAACTAGTGTAGCTGGGCATCTGTTTATATGTATTTGAATGTCTGCAGCTCCTTCGATCCTTCCTTCATCCGTCCCTCCCTCCCTCCTTCCCTTTCTCAATGTAATGAAATTAATTTGTTGAGTAGATTTGTGTCTTACCAACCAGAAATGATTTAATAAAACCGATGTGCTAGGTTGCTTCCAAGGCTGCCAACATGTTGTCAGTTACACCTGCTTGAGTCTTAGAATCATATTACAACACAATATGAATTTTTGACTACAGACTCCACTTGTGATGAATGTCCTTGAGTTGAAAATGAATGGCTTTTTTTTGTTCTATTTAAAATAATTAGCCATGTATAGAAGCAGAGCTTTGTTTTTCACATAGAAAATGATACAAATTTACCTCTTTCCAAATTATCAGGATTTCACTTTTAAAATTGGAAAGCATGAAAAGCAAGATTAGTAGAACAATTTTTTAATTTCCTTTCCATATGAAATACACGATGCCATGTATAATATTGTAATGTACTTATAAATCTATTCCTGTTCTACAGTATTGTGATGAGAGATGAGTATTCATTAGAAATGAGGATTGGGTATCTCTGAATCTCTGAAGTGTGCAATTACATGTCATATAAACAAATGTGTTTTTTGAAACTTGAGTCTGCAGTATGTGTATATAATGCAATTCTACTTTAAAATACAGGAAATTATTGAAAGAAATGGTAACGTACACATTGAATATTGGACTGTGCTATTTGACAAATGCTGATCTGTGATATTTCTGAGCTAGTTTATACAGTATGCTAAGCCATGTTTTTCCTCAACCATGTTTTGTTGAAAGTAGTTGGTTAAGCTGAAACAACACATTATTCCATAATGCAGTTTGTTGGGATCAGCGTGCTGTGTGAACCTGTATGTTGCATTCAGTAATATTTATTCACAAGCTAAGGAACATTGGATTGTGGTTTATACTCACATAAGTTGGAACTGAAAATAGCTTCTGAGAAATGTGTATAGAATTGTACTGGGTAATATCCAATATCTTGTTTTGAAAACTTTTAATATACTAACAGATTGGGCGCAATATCTTCTCTTAGATTGGTTAATTGGTGGGATTGGCAACCTCCTTGACTGAATAAAAATGGAGGGTGGGGGCAGATTAGGATGCTTAGAAAGGGCAGCTTTTATTACACTATTGTCTTTTACCCTTAACATTTTTAAAAG
The DNA here is from genome assembly GCA_009733165.1 of Naja naja. Taxonomy (NCBI): domain Eukaryota; kingdom Metazoa; phylum Chordata; class Lepidosauria; order Squamata; family Elapidae; genus Naja; species Naja naja. The sequence continues at coordinate 148,318,435 of CM019151.1, read as the reverse complement.
GGTTCACTACTCAAGAGTGAGAAGACTAAGACTACATATAGTGAGAAGATGTATCATGGGAGAAACAGGGAAAAACTTGGGAAATTGCATTGAAACGTCTTCTCAGGTTCTTATCTGTGGTTGAGAGACTTTCTTAAAAAAGAATTCCTAATCAGGATTCACAGTTCAGTTCTTTTTTTTATTCTAACTTGTGCAGTTCAAATTCTTACCTTACTCCCTCCACTTAATGTAGGAGGACCCACTACAAACTTTTAGACAGACATATATAATTTAAGCTTTCCTATTACCACATCATTTCTTAAACAAAACTTATATTTATTTTCTTTCATAGTAGCACCATCTTCAAAAACAGTTTTCTATGAAAGTTCTATTTCTAACCTTGATGTTTCTTTCCATGCAATCTTTCTATTGTATAAAGTTATCTGCTATCCAACAAAGACCACTGTAGTCCTTAAAAGCTTTTGATGTCCATCCTTTTGTCTCATGCTGAATTATAATTTTTAATTTAATCTGCCAGAAGGGAAGAAATTAATATACATAGAAATAATAATCGTAATAAATTTAATAATATAATAAATTTCTTGTATAATATACACCTTTTCAATGAGCAACTTATAGACTGGAATAAAAATGTGACCACACTTTATTATTCCCGGGAAGTTATTTTCTGTGTGGGCATTAGTACAAACTCTTTAGATTTTACATAAATTGAAGTTACAATTCCTAGGTTTTCCATTTTGTCTTTGTGTTTTATCCAGGAGAAAAGCAGTTACTTCTAACTGTAGTAATATACTAAGATTTCCTTGATCTCTCTTTCTTTCAACAGAAGAAAGTTATTATCCCACAGATTATTTTACATCTGGAGTACAGCCTTTGCTTTGCTTGTACAAATTTGCTTTACTCTAAGCTACTTTTACAAGAATAAACATCACTATCCAATTACAATATATAAAATAATATACAATTATATTGAAATGTAATATAGAGAATATGTAATATAGAGTAAACAAGGCCCATTATTGGTTTATATAATCCATTATAGTTAGCATCTGTATCTCAGAAATTTTAAAGATAAAAGTACAAGAAGAACAAGGATTTTTTCAAAATTGTCATTCATGTTCAATTTAGCAAATAAATTCCTCATTATTCAGAGTTTTTGACATGCATGGCAATCATTCTTACAGTCCCTTCCAATAGGAGTCTGTACCACATGGATATTTGAAATGACCCTTTGAAGCTTTATTTTTTAGTTCATCATAAAATTACAGAAGAAGACATATACAAGAATGAATCAATGTACACTCACAAGGATAGATTTCTAGCAAAGATTAGGAGATGCAGTAGAAATTCTTAAATGGCTACTTCCTTTGTGTTCTAACTTAGATGCTTTTTAAATTGTATATATAGAAGAGATGGATCCAATTTTAAAGCTTAGTTCCCACATACTATTGAAATTAGATATAGTGTTTTAAAATATGAGGTTTTAAATTTTGATGCCATTCATTCTATATATACAATCTTAGTGAAACCCACTATGAATTTGCAAACCAAGGCACTTAAAATCATTAGAGGGATAATTTGCATCCATATGTGTATGACACTTAGCTCCATCTCTTTGCTGTTTTACTTTGGGGCAGCTGTAGAGTTAATAAATAAACTGAAATTAAATTCAGAGACAAGGCAGAGGAATGTCTGGTTATGAAGCCTAATGATGCAGGAATAATTTGTTCTAGAGAATTCCACTGAAAAATCCTGTTCATGGTTTGAAGATTCTCCAGCTGGATACTTCAGTTGCAATTATGGGCAGGAGTAGTTACTCTCAGTTGAATTCCTACCCCTGTGTGACCCTCCAGAAAGCAGCCAGTGGGAAACAGACTCATCATGTGGAATCATATTGTTGTGATTTGTTAAAGTGTGACTATTTGCCAGTCTCCTTTATTTCCTTTTATTTAAAAAAATAACATTAGAAAATCAGAAGGTTGAAGAGAAGGCATGTAGATGATTGAAGATCTTCCTTCTTGTTATTATCATTACATTTTTTTTCGGCAACAAAATTATGCTTATTTCCAGCACCAGGGCAGAAAACTCCAGGTTATTCTTCTAAACATGATAAGACCATGATTTAAGTGAATTTGAAAAGATCAGTTTGCATGTGGTTAGCCAGATTATTTGGTTTTATAGATAGGAAGTGTGGGATGGGGTGGGATGCTACTTATGTCCTTCATAGTTGGAGAAATTCAACATAGTCATTTAAAATGACATATCAAATTAATAAGCCCAGTAGCCAAAATTATCTAATTCCATTACTTAAATTTTATCTGATATTCTTGCTATAAAATTCTAAACATTGTCATAACCAACCATGATGATGGTCATAGCATACTTTGAATGGATAAACACTATTCTTTTCTGTTTGTAAAAATTAGTATTGCAAAACTGCTTTCCAGAATCAATTAGCAGATCTGGGTTGCAAAAATCGAGATAGCCACTAGAGAGCAGCAACGAGATAAATATGTTTTTTTGTTGCTGTTTAACCTTCATCCAGATTTTCAACCCAGCATAGCCATTTCTAAGAATTCAGTGCATAGAATTTTGCCAGATCACTATTGCGCAATATATTGTATATTTTGTATGCTGTATGGAATTCCAGAACATTTCTCAATGCAGTTCAAGATAATAATGAAAATACTATGGTACAAAAACTGAAAATACATACATTTTACACATACAGAAATACATAGAGGAACAATTTCTCACATTTTTCCTACAGAGTAAATATCCCAAACCTTTGGAATTTTCATGTCCAATATTTTTGGAAAAATATGAGCTAAAATCAGTTTTTTAAATAAAAAAATCCAAAATTTGCCTTGGCATATCACAGAACTGGGCCTTGAAACAACCGACTGTACATTGAATGATAAAACATATTAAATGGAATTAAAATATTTCATTGCATTATGTCTCTTCATTAAAACCTGTCATATCAAGCAGCAGATTTCTGAAATCTACTTGATCTATTTTCTTTTAAAGGGGATAGTATAGATTAGTGAAAAGCCTTTGACACTCATGAGGTAGTTTCCACAGACAATAAGCATTTGTCATTTTGTCTGAGAATTACCAGGAATTACAGAAAATATCTGGGGATACCAGCAAAAATCTATGATTAAATCTGGTGCTCAGTTTTTAATGATTTCATTTTATTGTGTTGTGCTTTATTTTCAAACCTGTTACATTTTAATTGATTGGATTATAGTTGCTTTAATTTGTATTGTAAAATATTTCTGAATATATACTGCAGAAAGAAAATACATTTAGTACATTCAGAGATAGCTGTGGGTTTTTTTTTCATGTATTCATTTTGTTATTCAGGCTATATATTAACTTTTTAATCTAATAACCTGTGAATTTGTACACTCTGCTGTTTTATTGTTAAGTTATTTGATTTGTTTTGTTTGATATAGTTATTAGTTTCTACCTAGAGTAAATTACTCTGGAAATGTAAATAATGAGGGACAATCTCATTCATCCCAGAAATAACCAAGCAAAAGTGATGCCATATGCTCTGGTGTAATACTTAGCTTTGTTTTCATCTTAAATCCACAAAAAAGTGTTAAAAATAATTCAGGTTTGCCAGCTTTAAATGTCAGTGAAGTGCATTGGTCAACATTTGGGAAAGAATGAGAACTAGGAGATAGAAAGCATGGCAAAACAAGTTCTTTAAGTCTTATCGAATAAATCACAACTAATGTTTATGGAGATTCTCAGCCAGCCAGGTCACAGTAGTCTCAGTGGTGCTCTGTCAAAAGGCAACTGGGTTTTCTTGATTTTTGCTTGAAGACGTTTCACTTCTCATCCAGGAAGCTTCTTCAGTTCTACATAGTCTTACAGACTATAATAGTTATGTTCCCACAATATGCAAGCACAATATAAAGTAGTATGCTCTGTGAACCTTGTCATGCCTCATTTTGGGTTTCCTTTTATAAAACTGATTAACAGCATTATCAGACCACTTTGTTTAAGAATTATATTCCTCTAGAGCCCTTCTTGAGGTCCAGGAATGGCATAAATTTGATATATGACAATTTACAAAGGTAGCCTCATCCAAAATCAGATCGTTATCTGAAATTATCTGATGGACTGATATTTTTCATTGTAAAAATAAAATTAATCCACTAAAATATAATCCCCAAGACTTATTTCAGTGTCCTTCTACACACATTTCTCTTTCCTGAGCCACTGATTTAATAGGGCTATGAACAAATAAGCAACAACAACAACTCTTAAGAACCAAACTATCATCATCATCATAAAAAACATACCAGGCTCTGCAAATAATTAGGTGCAGACCTGAAGTCAAAGGTCTCAAGGGTTTTTTGGAAAGAGAGGAAGAGGATGCCCTCCATATCTCTGGGGAGGATACTTTTCCAGAGGGTAGGCACCACAATAAGAGAAGGCACATTTCCTCCAGTCCTATAGATGATAATATTTAATAGAAGGGACCAGGAACATAATCATTCTGTGAGTAGGTATTAAGTGGACAAAATATTTTTTTGATAAATAGGTTAGATGGTCCCTTAGATCTCCAGATTCTATGCCCTGATGGGCTTTACAGGTAATAACTAGTACTTTGAATGCCAACCAATGCAGCTGTGATGACATGGGCATACAGAGAAATGCTCATTACTGCTTACACCACTGCATTTTGTGTCAACTGTAATGTATGGATGGTCTTTAAGAACAACCCCATGTACACAGCCTTGCAATCCTCTAATTGTGAAGTGAATAAGGTATGAGGAACTATTCTAGGGGCCTCCCGGTTAAGAAAAGTGTGAATTGGTGCATAAAATAAAATTGTACAAAGGCTACCACCTATTTTTCAAGCTGTAGTGGTGAGTCCAGAAGGATGCCCAAGTTGTATTGGAGTCTTGAATGGGGAAGGGCTACCCCAAAGATAATATCCTCGATTCTGGGGATTGACAACTTAGTCCTGTCAGAATTGAGTTTAATTCTGGCTATATCTAGATCTGAACAACCTCCAGACACTGACTCAGCTTGAGGGTTGAGATAAAAAGGTGCAGGTTATCTAAGGGGAAGTTTCTGTTTGGCCTAGAAGATACAAAGCAATTTTATTTTTCCTGTTATTATTAATTGTGTGCCACCTAGAATTATTATATAAAATGGGTGGCCATATACAAGTACTCCTCAACTTATAATCATAGCTGAGCATTATGGTCATAAACCATTGCAGTTGTAAGTGAAGGCATCATATGACCAAATTCGAAGTAATGACTTTTCTATGATGGTCATTAAGTGAGTACCATAGTTGTTAAGCATTTTCCCCAACGGACTTTTTTGCTAGAAACTGGAATTAGTGCTGGAAACCGGCAAAAAAACCTTGTAAATCATGGTCATGTGACTGAAGGACATGCAAATGGCCATAAAGGTGAGTCAGCTGCCAAGTGCCCAAAAAAGGATTACATGGCTTGGGGTATATATGCAGGTATGTGGCTGTCATAACTCTGAAAGCAATTGCAAGTAGTCCTACCAGTAGTGAGGTCTGTCATAAATTCAAAAAGTCATTAAGGGGTTAGTCACAAATTGAGGACTACCTGTGCATTCTGTAAATAAATACATAAAGCTAGGAATCCTGAATCATGAAATCGAGGAAATAGGTAAAATACTGGGATGGACAGGATGCATATAGAGACGATGCAGCATCTGAATATTGTGTCTTGGTAAAACCGTAGAAGCTTCTGCTTCCATTTGATCATGCTTGCCAAGTCCTCCTTGCAGTCTATGATTTGACTTCAATTTTGTTTTCCCTAAAGTGCTAACACAGTCCTTTGAGATTTACAGTATTTCCAGTTTTTAAATTCTACCCGATAGAATAGTGATATAATTATCCCCTGATAATAGTCTCTATTTATAATACACATAGATTCTGTTTCCAAATATTGGATATACAAAACTGCCATGTATATACTGTAAAACTTGGAAGGCCTGAAAATAGCTTGATTCAAGAAAGAAAGTTTAAGATGATGAAGATGCCTGAATATTTTCCAAAAAGAAATCTTTCTGAGGTCAGAAATGTAATAACATAGTTAGGTATTGGACTTCACTCAATAATGGAACTCACTGAATGACTTTAGACCGGCAACACTCTTCACGTATCCCATGGGACATAATTATATAAATAAGATTAGCAGAATTTCTCTCCCCCTCAAAAAAAAAATCCTTAAATTCTCAGAGAATAAGTAGGAAGTGAAGTTAATGACTGAAAACATAATCTTAAAATGATAGAGGCTGCAATCTTGAGTTTATCACATGTCTAATGGAAGATCTACTTTGAATATTAGAAGAATGAGGAAAGCTTAATCCTAAAATTGTTCTCCTTTTTTTTTGGCCCATGAAATGTTTAGATCTATGGAAATAAGTGTACTTTATTTCAAAGAAATTTTGTGCAAACAGAGCACATCCCCTTGAAACATTAAAGCAGGTATATCCTGTAGAACAGGGGTGTCAAACTCAATTTTATTGAGGGCCACAACAGGATTGTGTTTGACCTTGGGGGAGGGTCAGGGGTGCATGGCCAGGGTGTGTGTGGGCAGCTCGATGTCACTCATCAAGGCTCTGTTTTTGGCCACGACGGCCTTCCCAGGCTCTGTTTTCAGCTGCAATGGCCTCCTGCAGCCCCCTGCCAGCGAAAACGGAGCTCGAGAGGGCCATTCTGTTTTCACTGGTAGAGGGTTGCAAGAGGCTGTCACAGCTTAGAATGGAGCCCAGGAAGGCCTCACACGGTCCTCCCGAACTCCCTTTGTGCTAGCAAAGGCACTGCGGGCCAGTCCTTCACTGTTTTCAGGGCAGGCCTGCGGGCCACATCCTGTGGGCCGGATCTGGCCCCCAGGCCTTAAGTTGGACACCTTGCTGAAGAAAGTTTAGGTACTTGCCTAATATTGTGTTTGGATATCCAAACACAACAAATGTTCAGATATCTGTGTATGCACTCATTATATACTAGATTTCTACTGTCCTTGCCAGTAAAGCAAAGTGGCTGTTTATGCATAGAAATGCTTGGAGGCAGCCAAGCTCAGCATTTGAAGTAATTATATGGTGCAGGCCTTCCATATTTTTAAGCCTTTGTACAATCTTACTGATATTGTCTCAGTTATGTTTACTGTGGTTGATTGGCAATTTTTGTATATATATTTTATTAATTCAAACTGCTGACATTTGGCAAAATGCAGATGTTAATATTTAATCTGTTTTCAAGTTCAGGTCTAGAGTTGTCATGTACAACTTGAAAAGTTCATCGTAAAATGTATATAGAAAAGCAATTTCTCCCATCTATAAATTATACAGTAATGCCAGAGCACTTGAGACCAAATATAACGAGCCAGCTGATCACTGCACTGGTTCCATTCCTTAGTACTTTTGTGTTTTACACTATTTTACCACAGGAATTCAGACAAATTAATATTTTTATATCCAAACTGCAAATCTTGTTATGTCATTGTTCCCAAATAGATTTGGATTCTGACATTTTATGGGCCATTGACTGAGACTGATGGAGCAGCTGCTTAAATTAGAAATAAAATTGGCATCAGCTAACAGGAAATATTTTATAACATAGCTGAATTCCTCTGATTGATACAGGTCTGAAATATAATTTTTATAATTAGTTTAGGAGAGCGAGGTACAAAATAATCCAAAGAACAGAAGATCTAACTTGCTACAGAGACTGAATTTCATCCTGGCCGACCATAGATTATCTTAGCTAATTACAGATTTCAAAGGCTAATATAATCATAAAAACTATATCAAGCATACTGCACATGCTTCAATTTGGTGAGTCAATTTATTTCATTAGATTAAAACTGCAGCCCTATGCACCTAATTTGGTAGGAGTCCAAACTGAAATTAATGGGATTTACTTGCAACTATATACTGGGAGTGCGGGCCTCACAACAGTCTATGTCTGTATGCAATGTGCTTTGACATATTGTTCATATACATCAATATGCTGAGATCTTGCTTTTCACTCAAGTACAAAATAGCTTAGGAAATAACAATGATGCTTGAAAATAGTGAGCAAAATGCTTAAGAATATACAACAAGCAAAGCTGCAATAGGATAAGGACCAGATATACACCAGGACAGTGGTGGGATTCAAATTTTTTTACTACTGGTTCTGTGGGCGTGGCTTGGTGAGCGTGACAGGAGAAGGATACTGTAAAATCTCCAGTCAGAGGTGGCATTTGCTGGTTCTCCGAACTATTCAAAATTTCCGCTACTGGTTCTCCAGAACTGATCAGAACCTGCTGAATACCACCTCTGCACCAGGAGCTAGGAAAACTCTTTACATACTGGCAAATTATTTTTTGTGCAACTTCTTTAAATTTGTAATCCTGATTTCATATTTTTGTACTAGATGACATTTCTAGTTAACATGTCAGACAGTGCTGTTGTAAGGACTATAGTGATTTAATCTACATAGGACCAAGTCATGAATAAATGTCAGCAACCTGTTCCTAATGACAGAAGATACTTTTTGCTTCCCCTAAGTATTGAAATGGAAAGAAAGGGCTATCATAATTGCATAATATATTTGATTCCAAAGAGTATGCTGCATTCACATTTTGATATTTATTTATTGTCATGGTTCTGAGTAATGCTGCCAACCAGTTCAAGACTCTGAGGCCTTGGCTTCCTCAAATATCCGGTTTATTGGATACATTTATTTATTTTTATTTTATTTATTTAATTGGACTTAGATGCCGCCCCCTCTCCGCAAGGACTCGGGGTGGCTCACAATTAAAACACAAGAACAATAAATATTTTAAAAAGAATTAAATCTGGAAAGCCCAATCAATAAAACCATTAAAATTAATTAAAATAAATTAAAAAAACCCCAGGAGGTCAGTCCAGCCCAGCCTGTTCAAACAACCAGGTCTTTAGATCGCGGCAGAAGGAGCGAAGATCAGGGGCCAAACGGAGCTCCAAAGGGAGTTGATTCCACAAGGTGGGCGCAACAGAGTAGGACCTCCCCTGAGGCACCGCCAGCCGACATTGTCTAGCCGACGGCACCCCGAGGAGTCCCCATCTGTGCGCACACACAGGGCGATCGGTATTTGATACAACATATCAGCACGGTCAAATGTGAAACCAACACTGAATAATTCCCATGTTTTTCGTATAATTAAAGAATAGATGCTGTCCACTCCCCTTATGCCATGGGTCACATTAGCCAACTCAGCACTCCCTCCTGCTGTTGCTAGGACACGTCAATCTGGCCTTGGTTCTCAGGAGCCTTATCGTTGTTGTCTGGCACATTGGAGGAAAAACATCCTACATTCCATAAGTTCCCCTCTCCCCCCTAAGTATGGCAACTAAGAAATGAAAGCAAGAATAATATGGCTTCAGCTAGAGTTGTTTCGAGAGTTGACAATTATATTGTTTGTAAAATTAATAATTTGTATCTGTCATGGCTTAGAGGCTTAGAAGGAAGCATAGAATTGAATGTTTGATAGTTATAACAATCTAGTTCTTAAAAATCTGTTCCTTGCAGAACAGTGATTGCATAAGAAAATGTAATAATAGCATACAATAATAATTCCTAAATGACAAAAAAATTATGATTTACGTTCAGAAAAATAAGCACTGGATTTAGAACAGGAAAAGACTTACAAAGTTGTCTATGCGTTTCTCTCTTTTCTTAAAGACAGAAAAGGATTCTTCCTTAACTTACTCTTGGACGTTTGTTCTTTCAAAATAATTGCATAATATGATTTGTAAAAGTATATAAACATACACCTACCTAAATTCCAACATTTGTGTGTCTGTGTCTATTTTTGTTTTTTCTATCTCACTCTGATTTTCAGATGATAACAGTTTAAAAGGTTAAAGGGAGAAAAATCACAGTTTCATGGAAAACTGTGTTAAAGGAAGCCACTTTGGAGGCCTAGCTTGCACTTGGCTATTCAAGGAAGGTACAGTAAGTCTGGTCTCAAAGGAGGATGGTTTTTATCACAGAACTGGGAGTATCTGAGATACCCAGCTGTACCTCTTGTACAGGGGTGGGATACAGGTGGGATTCTACCGGTTTGGCCTGGCTCTATAGATCAGGTTGTTACAGTTCCCGGTAGTTCAGAGAACCGGTAAAATGGGCCCCTGGCTGGCCCCGCCCCTCTCCATTCGGTTCTCTGCTCCCTGCCCAGTTAGTCCTTATTGGGCATGCGCAACACGCGTGCATGTGCAACAAGCTGACTGCATTCTAACCCTGCCCGCTCCTTATCTCAGCCTTGCACCATCGCTGTCTGCCTTCCACCAAGATCTCCCTAGGTGACTGAGGCTCTGCAGGCCCTGGTTGCCTATATGCTGCTGCTGCTGCCAGCCCCAGTTGAGTCCCAACTCCTGGGCCAGCCTAGGCTGCCACCATGCACTACCACTGCCGCCACCATCCTTGCCACCACTGCTACCACAAGCCCTGGTTAAGTCCCAACTTCCGGGCTGGCCTAGGCCACCACCACTGTGCTCTCGGTGCTTGTGGCCTAGCTAGCTGCCCCCTGTCCCTGTCTGGCTTACTTAGCCGTGGGGCCATCCATGTGGCTCTCGTGGCCTAGCAGGGTTCCTCCCCAACCATCTCCAGCCTTCAGCTTACCTGGCTTGCTGGTGGCAGAGAGGAAGGTGAGCCAGGGCTGACCCGTCGCTGCCTGGGTCCCCACTAGCCTGCATCTCCCCTCCCTGCCTGGATTCTCCACAGCTGCTTGGCCTTGTCTGCTACGGGTGGGGTGGGTGACCAGGGAGCCCCTTTGCCTTCTGCCTCTTCCCTCTGTTGCCCATCAGCCTGTGCCCTTTGGCTTTCTCACAAAGTCAAACCTTGTGAATGCAGATCTTCCTTGGTGGTCCGCACTCAGCTAAAACGCTCGGCTGGGTGAGAGAGGGGCGATGCAGGTGGACATTTGCTTCCTGGTTGCCTCCTGCACACACCCCCGGCAGTCAGTGAGAAAATTTTGGTGGTCTGCTGAGAAATGTCACCCCCAGAGCATCCCCCAAAGCAATTAATCCAGGCTGCACAGGAACACAAGGCTGCACCGCCCACATGGCCCACAGGGACCCTTCCCACCCACTCACTCCTTACCTGGCAAACTTGCCTGCTAAGTTCTATCTTTCGTTTCCCCCCCTCAAACATCAGCTCTTCTGCTGTGCTGGGAGATTTAGATTAGCTAGAAAGCAGGAAATCATTGGATTTCTTGCTTTCTAGCTAATCTTTAGATCTTCGGCTCTGCTTTTAAGCAGAGCTGAACCTCCCTTAGGACTGAGGGTTCTATTATTCAGTGCAGACTCAGATGGCAGAGACACAGATCTCTGAGTGGATCTGATTCTGTAAGCAACTCTGCCTGCCTGCTTTGCCTGATTTTGGGTAAAAGTGGTTTTTTTTAAAAAAATAAAAAATTCAATATTTACATACATGGTGTGTTGTGAGTTAATTTTGTGAGTTTGCTTGCTAGCAAATTTTATGAGTTTGCTTGCAAGCAAATTTTATGTGACAGACTCAACTATCCAATGGCAGAAAGATAGATCTCTGAATGAATCTGCCACAAAGACTTAATGTAATGAGCTGTTCCTGGCTTTCAAATTCAAAGCAAGCATTCAGATTTATACATTGCACAGTCATAGTTGTAATCATGCTCATTTTTCAAACTGGACAGCTAGCCAACCTTATTGGGATCAAGATGAACTCAAGATGTTATGTTAAAGCAAATTGATAAGGAAGATACATTCTTCATTAAATTCAAGTTCCTGGAGGAGATCCAAAATGCAGAGTAGAGTACATGGAGGATCAAAGGCTTTAAGAAGAGATTATCACAGCTCAAAAACCATTATATGCCTGTGCCACTGAATGCAGAATGAGCAAAAATGGAAGATGCTGCCAAGTATGCTGTACCCTTGTTTAAATTATCCAATAAATCTTGGTTTAAAAATGGAGATGGAAACTAACATTAATTCTCCTATGTCAGGAAATGAAGCTTATGTCACAAGGTAGGCATGGATCTTCACATGTTCATATTCTCTAAAGTCTAGATTTTTGTGTAACAAAAAGGATATACTCTTTTGTTTACTTGCATAGTGTTGCAAACCAGGTGACATTTTATCAGCTTATCAAATAAAGTTAGAAAATGAATATTGAGGTCTAAAAAAGACCAGATGGCCATAAATAGACCAGTTAACCAAAATGGAGGACACTAGGCTGAAGAAATCTTGGGTATATATTCTTAAATATATCTGAGTAAGTTTTAATCTGATATTTTGTGTTATGATTCATGTTCTCTTTTTAAATTTGCTATTTGCTTTTCTTAGGCATATATCACATGGAAGTAATGTTCATGTTTATGGTAGTACTTTTTTATACCAAAGGTCCTTTTGTGTAGCTTTTTTCTACAGCTTCCAAGACACATACATTCCACTGGGCTATCACTGTCAGGTTCTGCAACTAAAAGGAAATGTGTGAAATGTTCTGCATTTGGTTATAATTTGGACAGGTCTAATAATTCCATTGGATTATGGGAAGATTAGATGATTAAGAAATACATAACCAAATAAAACTCTGGTTTTGCATTATTTTCAGGAAGATAAGTCAACATTTATATTTCTACGCCCTGTGTGAAGGAAGGCTTCTAAAGCATATTTTTCCCTACTCTCCCCAGTGATTCCATACTTTGAGAATGTGCTGTTTTGTGCAAAAGCATACTGAATGAGCTTGCTGTGTAGGAGACCAGTCTATAATTGGAGGGTAATCTTTTCAGTGTCATGCTTTAAGCATTGTCTCATTTTTATATTCTGTTAATGTTAGGCATCAACTGAATTCCCTAGGGTGCAAACTCATTAGCTGCCCAGCATGGAGGTTTCCTTATACTTCCAATACAAAGTCAGAGAAATGTGAAATCTTGTAATAATAGCTTGGCTTTTTTCCAGGGTCTAATTTTAAAGAAGGGCAAATAAAACACGGTTTCCAGAGGTGAGCTGTGTTTGATCAGCTGCAGCTGATGTTGCAGACGCAACATCAGCTGTGAAGTCAAGCATACTGTGAGCACATGATAAAATGTTTGGACAGAATGCTCTCCTTGGAAGATAGATTTGGCCTGCTTTCATGAAATATTCAGCAGTCAATGTGCATGTGTACTTAAAACATTCAAAGGTCTGACAAAATTCTTAAATTGATTTATATTTTTTAATTCCTTTCAAAAGGAAAGGCTGGGCACTTGTGCTGATTTGGTCATTTAGCTCTAAAGTAGACTCAATTGGACAAATGAAAACAAAAAAAAAATGATGTTCAAACAAATTCGGATGTAGTTTGATTTGCTTATGATTCTATATTTCAGCACTCTCCTTTGCACTAATATTAAAAAAGGTAAAGTAAATATGGTGAAAATAAATGGAGGCTATCCACAAAATGGCATGGCTCATTGAGATACTGTTATATATTTATATAACACCTGTTATGTATGCAGGTTTAAAGTCATTGGTTTAGTTGTTGTTTTTTAATTACATTTATATGCCGCCCTTCTCCAAAGACTCAGGGCGGCTTACAATCTTCTGGGATACAACCCAGTGTGCTCAGCAATAGCCTTCATTCCATTGTATATGCCTGCTTATTACTAAGCGGCATTTTTACAAAGTCAGCTTATTGCTCCCAACAATCTTGGGTCCTCAATTTACCTACCCCAAGAGGATGGAAGGCTGAGTCAACCTTGAGCCTGGTGGGATTCAAGCCTACAGTAATTGTAGGCAGCTGGATCTTAAGTGCAGGCATTTAACAGCCTGAGCCACCAAGGCCCCTTTGAACAGTTTGAACTGTTCTTGTAAAATGTAAGAAACGATTGGTTTAAAAAGTGCAGGAAAACCCTGCACTCTGATTGGCTGGCAACTGCGGCTGCTGGCTATAAGTAGCAGCCGCAGCCCAGCCAAAGTAGGTTCGTTCTGAGCTGTAGTCACTAATAAACAAAGAGCTTGAAGCACTCTGGGTCTGTCTCTTCATGCAAACTTAACAACACCTACCCACACATGCACACCCACACATATAATGACAAGAATATTGCTTTTGCAAAACACCAGTGCTTTTTATATAAAAAATAGTTTCCTGACTATAATCTTACCCTTTTTGAGTTGAAGTTTCTTGTTCTAAAAATAGAATGCAGTGAATTGAAACTTTTCTAAAGTTTCTTTTTCATAATCTAGCCAATAATAATAATGACAATGAACAATTACCATCCACAAAATAACAGCTTGTTTTGATTTCTACAGTACTGAGAAAATATAACAACAATAATCCTTATGGTCAATATCTGCATGAAGCCAGCAAGTTGTGAGATACTATGCTGAACATATCCAACTGTTTATATCCATTCTGGACTGTGCATGAAATGCGCTTATTTTTAAAATGTGTTAGGATCACAATGAGTCTATAAGGATCTGAATCAAGCTGTATATCTAGTCAATCTCCTGGTTTGTGAATCTGCTCTGGACAATACCATCCTACCCAGAACTAAAGATTAAAAATGTGAAAATGTTACAACTCATTCTGGAAGAGCAAGTGGAGGGCCTTGGCTCAATTTCATCTTGAATACTGTTCTTGGAATGAAAGCAGTGGTAGGATTCAGCCAGTTCGCACCACTTCGGGAGAACTGGTTGTTAACTTTCTGAGCAATATGATGAACTGGTTGTTGGAAGAAATCTTTAGGACAGAGAACCGGTTGTTAAATTATTTGAATCCCACCACTGAATGAAAGGTTTATTATAATAACTTGTGGCCTTAATCTGAACTACCACAGATCACTCTGAATGAAGACTGTTTAGAAACTTCAGCTGATCTAACCTGGAATGAAGGGGGGAAATACCCTGACTTAAAGGACAATTGGAGACCAGATCATCAGCTTGAATCAATTTTATTGCACTTTGCAGGGAACAAAATACAAGATTCTAAGACACTAAGACAGGGATAGGCAAATGCTTATATAGTGATCTTATTTAGATGAAAAAGATAGAACAGGACTGACTCTTAGAGCAACCCGGTATTTTTAGCATTTATTCTGTTTAGTCAGCAAGCCTTGAGTAAGATTCAAGGGTTGACTTCCTCTTTCCAGTAACTAGTTCTTGAATTTGCATTTTCAGGGCCAGACTAGCTGTTTGTAACTTATTGTATATTCTTAAGCATTTTGCTAAGCATTAAGCATATCTGAAGACACTTTTATATCAAGCTGTTTCCTTGCTTAATTTTCTCTTCAGCAGCAGCCAATGTAGTGATGGACTAAGCTTGTTCTGCACACATGATGCCACTACTGCAGGAGCTGCATTGGTTGCTACTAGGCTTCCAGGTGGCTTACAACATGGATTGTATGGAATCTACACAACCAGTAATAATGATGACCGAATACTGTAGGTTTTCCTCACCTCCTAATTGTGTGTCTTTTTATTTATTTCTTTATTTATATACCATATTTAGAGACCTCCCATCTCCATCATAGAGTGACACTATAAAGAAATCTCTATTCCTACTTGTGTCTCAGAGGTGATATAGGCCTTGCTCTTCCAGAGAGCCTTTGGGAATGGAAAATAAGGTACATTTGATTCCTGAGTTAGGGGTGCCATGTGTTTTCTGGAGAGTGGAATTATTTATGGAGGTTTACTAATAGGATTATATCTATGGAGATTCTCAGTCATCCAGGTCACGGTTGTCCCAAAAGTGCTTTTTCAAGAGGCAACTGACTTTCTGGTTTTTCTTTGAAGACATTTTGCTTTTCAGCTCTGGTAGGATTAATTTGTCATATGTTACGCTGAGTTACTGCATAAATTTAGTTTGATAATATGTGTCAGCATTCCAGGGAACCTCCATTCCAATCAGTAACTCTGAGACAAGCATAATCTCAAAAGTACCTTTATTAGAATAGCACCTGGCATATCTGTGGAATTTCAAAATTAAAAGTTTTCTGGACTTCCCACAGTGTCCCAAACTACAACCCATCCCCTTCATCACATCACATGAACCAATCCCAAAGTACGTTCCTTTTTTCCTGTGCCACACTCTTTGACCTTGAACTAACAAAAGAATTACATTTTGTCTACTAAGAGCTACTCAATTAAAATCACCCCCTCCCACTTTCTCAAGCTATGTGGCAGCGATGAATAAGGATTCCAGAGCTGACAATATGCTACATAATCTAGCCAACTGTGTTAATTAATAACTCATGAACTAAGCAGTTAAAGACTTGTCTTATACAAATTGGGTACAATGTACCTAAATGAATGTTCAGAGAAAAAGCCTATACAGTAGATCTGAAAATTAACAACTTTTCATTTACAATTTTCCACTTAGCATCCTCTACTTCCAGCAAGGTTGGACTTTGTCTTGACAAATCATTGATCTAGAATTCTGAAACATATATGAAAACTGTACTTTCAATAATACTTTGAATAAGATCAGAAGTTGCATAAACCAACAATATTAAACAGAGGTGTTTTAGAAAACTTTGTTCCACTTAGAGTACAGTAGCTTTGTTTACAATACTGCAGCTTTCGCATTGTCAGTCTTTTCATTATAAACTGCAGTTTTTACAATTTTACAGCTGAGTTGTAAAAGCTGCCTCAATATATTACTTGGCAAGCTGTGTAGGAGTGAAATTGGATTTTTCTTTTCTTTTCAAGGGTCATAGAATTACAAAAACATTCAATTTGTAAGTTATTATAATGTTATCCTGTTTCTCGAAGAGCTAATAGTACTGTTTTGAAATATTATAACATATCAAGTCTGCTTCCAATCATTTAATCAGTGGCTATCCTGTGATATCTTGATCACATAGAATTGTCAGCTTCAAAATTGAACATGTAACACACACATCTTCAGAAACTATTATATAGTTATAAGCTATACAGCTATAGTTTATTCCAGTTATTTGTTTGAGTGGCATGGTGACCTAATGGTGAATATACTCACCTCCCATTCAGAAAGTTGAGAGTTCAATCCTAGGTAGCAGCAAACGTTCTCTCTTAGGGAGCAAAGAAAAAATATCTACTGTGAACTCCCCATGTCATCAGGAAGGGCATCTGGCCAATAAATGCTCAGCTCCATCCAGTACTCTGACTCTACCCCCCGAATTAAGGACTTATAGGGTCGCAAAAAGGGGAGTTTCATTCTAGTTATTTATCTGTCCTTGACTAAGCTTTTTCCTTAACTGCTAAAATAGATTAGGCAAAATGTGAAGTCCTAGGCTGTAAGAACATTTTGCTGAATTAATTAAAATACTGTTGAATCCTGAATTGAAAAAAAAATTGCTTGGTTTAAACAGAATTGCTACAAGCCAGCCTCATGTCTGGAAAGGAAGTAAGGCTGTAATATTGGAAAAGAACACTGGGTTTATTGTTCTTTTTATCAGACTAATAATCTCCATCTACTTTAAATATTTTAGGCCACTTCAAGATGCCTGACATAAAAGAAAAAGGCAACACACAACAATGCTTGTTTATTTAGATTTCATACACTTGTTAATTGAACACCTGCAATTCAAAAGTAAATAGTGCAAAATATATAAAAGTTAATATCTGTCTGCTGCCTTCCTATCAATCATACCTAAAATCATCCTTAAAGAACTCCAAAGGTATGATTGGGAAAGACAATCTCTTTCTTAAAGGCAGAAACAATGGAGGTTAATGCAGCTATCAAAACAGTGTTCCATGGCTTATTAGAAATGCAGAAAATTATTTATTCCATGTATCTAATGAATGGACTTCCAATATATATCTTTAAGATGACTTTTGGTGTTGACCTTAGCAACCACACAAGTTCATATTAATATGGTGGCTACTACCTTAGCCAGATCCTAAACTACTTAATACTTTAAAGGTTGAAAACAAACATTAAATCATATTTTAATTGTAAATTGCACAGATTTTCCGCTGAACCTAAAACCACATTATATCTTAAGGTTGTGGAGAAAGTTGAGTAAAGCATAGTGTTGTCTTCCAACATTTATGGGTTCCTCAGGTTTTCTAAACATTTCACTGGTTTTAAGATTACAACTGTATCAAGTAATGTTAAATAAGATAAAGGAAATGAAGCAACGTGGTGGAAATAAAAACCTGCACTTTACCTAGCTACATGTGTTTATAAACAAGAAAGAGAGTCAAGAAATTCCATCTTCTGTATCAAGAATTTAACTGGGGTTATTTCAATGGGTACTTTTCAATCCAGATGTATCTTATATAAAGGAGTGGGATTCAACCGGTGTTACTACCGGTTTGGTGACTACATTTTGCATGCTGTGCACATGTGTAAAACAACCTTATGCCGCTCAGACAGCTAAAAAATGCTACGTGCAGGTATGCACTGTTTGAAAAGCCTCTTTTTCCCTGCTTTTTCAACTTCAGTTGTGCCGCGCAAAACAGCTAAGGTTGAAAAAGCAGGAAATAAAGGACAGGTAAGAGCCTGGGTGGGTGGGCCAAACAGCAGCAAACACAGAACTGGTGTGGTCTCTGCTTCTGTTCAGAGCTACAGGCTCTATAGAACCGGGCAGAACCAGTAGCATCCCAACCCTGCTTATATATCTGCCAAGGTCTGTCAGATGAGAGACAGTTAAGCCTTCCCTTCTCCCCTCAGTTGCTCTTAAAATATTACACAAAAGAAACTGATTCACAGAAGAAATCTTTTAAACATTCAGGGTTGTACATTGCCTTGGACCACATTTTTTTAAGATTTCAGATTTCTGGTCCTAACTGGAGATGTCAGTTACTAAACCTGGGAATTTCGCACAGAAAACAAAAATGGTCAGTGAACTATGGTCTGTGCTTCACCATGGATTTAGCTTTAGAGAAGTCTCTATATAGTCCAGCTTCTCCAACTGAAGATCCTGTATATATACAGTATAACTTCACCTCCTTAGCAAACTCAGAACTGGCAGATTGTGGGAATTTATTTATTTATTTATTTATTTATTTATTTATTTGTCAATCGCTTACAAGATAATAGGTACAAGTATAAACATAGTTATGAATAAAAATAAAAATAAAAAGAATCAATAGGACAGAGACGGTAGGCACGTTGGTGTGCTTATGCACACCGCCTACAGACCTTTTAGGAAAGGGGTGAGGTCAATAGTAGGTGCCCAATTGGGGCAGCCTTTTCCAGGGGTTCCAGCATTTAGAGATTTTATGTCAGCATCAAACAAAGCAACACTGAAAACCAATAAAAGCAGTGAGATTCCCCTTCCACGTTTCAACTGCATCTATTTGTGAAACAGAAATAAAATGCCTACCTATCTTGTAAAGCAACTGAATAATAATTAGTACTGGTCTACTATTTAGATTCAAGTTTTTGAGCTGTATTAAGGAAACACTGACTTTCCCTTCACTTTTAATGTATTTCTGCAGCAGCCTTTGAGTCCCTGCTTCATTTTGCTGAGAATCACACCGCCTCTCTCTTTGAGACAGTCTACAGATCCATGTCGAAGGAGGCAGCTGAACCTGTGAAAGAACTTTTTACAGACCTCTCTCTCTACCTCTTGGGTGCTCAAAACAGAGTGGAAAAAGCATTTTTCCGGTTCTTCGACAGCCTCTTTCCTTTGGTTTATACCCGCTTGATAAACCCTGGCATGATGGACTTGTCAGAAGAATATATGGAATGCCTGCGACAAACACGACAAGATATCAATCCATTTGGACGCTATTCCAAAGAAGCTGTTATGGAGCTAGCAAAGTCTCTGAGGGCAAGCAGAACATTCAATCAGGCCCTGGGAATGGGCGTTGAAGTGCTAAATGCCACTGAGCATGCTGTTTTGACCAAAGAATGTATCCGAGGCCTTGTGAAAATGCAGTATTGTCCTCACTGCCAAGGTCTGACCCTCATCAGACCCTGTGAAGGGTATTGTTTAAATGTGATGAGAGGTTGTTTTGCCAGCGTATCTGAACTGGACATACATTGGAGGGAATATATCTATACTCTGGAATACCTCACCAATGAAATGGCTGTAACTCATGATCTAGAACTGGCACTGCTGGGTATTCGGTACTCGATCAATGAGGCCATTTTACAGGCACAACTTAATGGACCCCAGCTATCAGCGACTGTAAGTATGTGTACTTGATTTATCTGCACATTTCTGTCACTGTTTCTGCTTTTAATCTTTGAGGAATGCATTTGCTTTAAGTTGCTGCCTACTGTCGCTTAGGTAAATAATCAGGTTCCCTCCCTTTCTTTCATGCCTGTCAGTTAATAGAAAGCTCATTAAGATGCCTCTATTTTAAAAGATAGAGAAGCATTCCTAAGTCAGAATGTTAACAAATATGTTGGACCATGGAAAAAAAAAACCAAAGCAGTAAAATGAAGAACAGTGCATTAATCAATTAAGTGTGAATTATCAGCCCACTTATTTATCTTTTATGACTATTTTAATCTAGAGTGCAATCATAATGGTGAATGAGAAGCAAAATGTACCAAAAATATCAATTTAGTCATCACATTATTATAATATTTCTTCAGTTTATTTTAACAGGTAATCCATACAAATAATTTTTAAAACTAATCAGTTATTTATTTTTAAGGACTAGGTTTAATTAAGATTTTTTTTGATATCTTCATTGGAGATCCATGTTGATGAATTACTGAACACTAAATGTTTCCTTAAATTCAAACTTTCCAAGGGATTCTGTTTCTTTATGAGTAGACAGCCTGGGCAATTTGTTTCTTTAGGGTTCTCGCTTGTCTTTTATTGTCTTCAGTGCTGAGAGAACCACTGGCAGACTTACGTTTGTGTGATGGTATGTCTGGATGGTTGTTAATAGAATTGGTACACTTGGGAGCTAACTGGATGAAGAAGGATTGAAAGATTGAACTGGTGTAATCTGAAAGTTGAATGGTGTATTGAAGCTTTACATAGAGTGCCACTATTGAACAAATAGCTGGCCTTTGGATAAAAAACATCAAAACAGTCTACTTTCAAAAGAGCTACAACCATTTAGTCTAATTACTTTATTGCATTGTAAAACCATTCATGGTAACTTAAGGAATGAAGTTTTTGCTTCTTTAAGAGCTCTCTCTCATTCTGCCTGAGCCCTGCCTCAGGCTGCAAAGTAGATAATTAACTGAGTGAAAGTTAATTAAAGTACACATTTGATCTCATTTACATGCTGGACTGCAGATTAACTGCAGATTAATTCAATTAAACATGTTTGGTTTGGAATTTCACTTTTAATTTTGCATCTATAGCAGGGGTGTCAAACTCGCGTCATCATTGTGTCATCACATGACATATCGGGAATTTTTTCCCCTTTCACCAAACCAGGTGGGGGTGGGGCCAGCATGTGATGCATCTGGCCCGTGGGCCGTGAGTTTGACATTCCTGATTTATAGGTATAGGTATAACTTAGGATAACTTGGCATCTTTTCTTTCTCCATATATAATTATATATAATTATGTATAATTAAGTCTTCTATTACTGCTGTTCCAAGAAATAGAAGTTTTAAAATGAGCAATGGCTTACTTTTCTCTCAAATATATACTTTTTGATTATTTTCATTATAAGAATGCACTATAAATGTATTGTAAATGTACAATTGTCAGAGCTTTATTTTTAATTCTCAATCAATCAGAATAGAGCTGGAAGTGACCTTGGAGGTCAGTGAGTGCAACCTCCTGCTCAAGTAGCAGATCCTATACTATTTCAGATAGATAGCTGTCCAGTCTTTTTTTAAAAACCTCCAGTGATGAAGCATCTACAACTTGCAAGCTGTTCCACTGGTTAATTGTTCTCACTGTAGGGAAGTTCCTCCTTAATTTCAGGTTGCTTGTCTCCTGGATGAGTTTCCATCCATTGCTTCTTGTCTTGCCTTCTGGTGCTTTGGAAAATAAGTTGACCTGCTCCTCTTTGTGGTAGCCCCTCAAATATTGAACTACCGCTATCATATCCCTCATACTCCTTCCTTTCCAATTCCTGCAACCGTTCTTCATAAGTTTTTATCTCTTCTAATTAGGAAATTTCAAAAAATTATATTATGGAGTTACTTCAGGAAAGTAATAATGCATATTAGAATAAGTGCCATATTTCCTAAGTATGCAACATATTTACATAATTAATAAAGCTATTCTAATCCAGCTTTTCAACATGCAGATTGCAGACTTTAAATTATAACAGAATACATAAGAATTTATTTGCATTAAAAAAACTAGTTTTTTGTTTAAGAAATAATCATTTATTATTTATAATATATTAATTAAATAGATTACATTTTATATAATGCATATATTATAATTATTATAAAAGTTTATTATAACCTGGGAAATACCAACCATTAGACATACGGCTGGAATATTGGACTGAACTCAAGCTGAACTACAACCTCTGGGTAGGAAAACCAGAAAAATAATAACAATATATCATGTCCAACACAGTGATGTTAACAGACTCTATTTACCAAGGAACATAGGTGGGCAGGCAATGTTGCAATTACACAAACTATTCAAGGGGAAAAAGGCACTGGAAGAATATCTGAAGGACAGTGAAGTAGATGCACTGAAGCTAGTATACCATGAAGGCTTAGTGAGTACCAGACAAACCAAACTGATCTACATGAAATACCAAATAAAGAACAGAAAAGAGACATGGCAAGGCAAAGTATTACATAGCCACTACATTAAAAAAAAGCAGGCCAAGCAGAAAACAAGAAGGCCTGACAATGGCTAAGAGCAGGAAAATTGAGGAAAGATATACAGGGGGTAATTCTGGCCACACAAGACCAAACCTTAAGAATAAATTCATAGAAAGCCAGAACTGAGAAGAAGCAACAGCTAATGTCATCTCTGCAAAGAAGCCATAAAGCAGTAGCTCACCTAGTTATCTGCTGCAAGAAGGATAATTATAAACAATGGTGTGACAAAGTAACAATGATGGTGCATTGAATATTTGCAAGAAACACCAGCTGTTTGCAAGCAAGAACTGGTAGGACAAACAAAATAGACAAAGTGATAGAAAATGAAGAAGTTAAAGTGCTCTATATCTTTAGAGTTCAAACAGACAAGCAGCTGTCACACAACATCCCAGACTAAATAATTGTTGATAAGAAAGACAAAAATGTCTGGCTACTGGAAGTTGCAGAACCTGAAGATAGCATAATAGAAAAAGAGAAAAATCTTGAGAAAATAACAAAATGCAAAACCTGCCAAGAGAAGTAGAATGATGATGGCAAAAGAAAGCAAATATAGTTCCAATAGTAATAGGTGTCCTGGGTGCAATCCCAAAACATTTGGAGCACCATTTGAACACTAGGAATGATTCTTAGAAAGAGTCAGCTCAGCAATGGAAAGTAATTTTGAAAAAAGAATTGAGACAATTAGAGGAGCACTTTTTGCCACTTTAAAATAGGAATAGCAATAGCACTTAGACTTCTATATCACTCCGTGGTACTTTATAGCACTCTCTGAGTGGGTTACAAAGACAGCATATTGTCCTCAATAATCTGGATCCTCATTTTACCTACTTTGGAAGGATGGAAGGCTGAGTCACTGTAGAGCTGGTCAAAATCAAACTCCTGGCTATGGGCAGTTAGTCTGCAATGCAGCATTCTAACCACTGCACCACACGGCTCCTAAAATACAGAGAATAATCAGTTGACATGCACTTTGACTTTTGATCACATCATAAAATTCTTACATCAAGAGTGACCTGGAGTTGGTTCCAGTCAATCCCTTGCTTTGCCTATAAGAGGACAAGTATCCTTAAAAACATGGGTTAGGGATAAGGAATCGATGTTAATGAACATATTTATAATGGAATTATTCCCTTCTTTCCCTGCAGCCATTGCACTTATTGCAAATGCAGTCATAAAAAAAACTTATTTCATTGTCCCAAAGGTGCTTTTTCAAGAGCCAAAAACAACAAAAACTTTTTGTTTTTCTTTAAGGACGTTTTGCACTTCATCGAAGAAGCTTCTTCAGTTCTTACTGAATGGTGGGGAAGCAAGCTTTCTTGGATGAGTTGCAAAATGTCTTCAAAATAAAACAAAAAAGTACAGTTGCCTCTTGAAAAAACACCATTGGGATAACCGTGACCTGGATGACCGAGAATCTTCATAGAAGCTTCTTTCATTAATTCTTTAAAGAGATAGAGAATCTTTGCAGTTTCATTGTGAGCATTGACACTCAAGTGGTATATGTCATGTAGTGCCCTTGTCCTAAAATTTATGCAGCAAAACTAGTAGAGCTCTTAAGATTAGAACTGAAAATATTAGCCAATATAAGAAAACACATAATTAAAGCCCCTCTAGTGAAACATATTTTCAGAAAAACAAATAAGGCCTTTACCTTCAAACATGCCTAAGAATTTTGCTGTCATAGTCCTCAATATTTTTCTAGCATTATAAATTACCATAGCTGCTCTTATCCTCATTAGATTCAGTTTTTAAACAATATGCCAGCTGACTGGTTTACAGGTATTCAAAGGTAAACAACATTTTATTTTGTACATAGCAGTCCTTCCACTTCTATTTTCATTTACATTAGAAGCAAATATATACAACATGCTTTAGGACAAGGGTCTTCAAACTTGGCAGGTTTAAGACTCATGGACTTCAACTCTCTGAATTCCTGAGCTAACATGACTGGAGGAGGAATTCTGGGAGTTGAAGTCCACAAGTCTTAAAGCTGTCTTGTTTGAAGACCCTTGCTTTAGGAGTATCATTTTCACTGTATTATGTTATTATTTTTGGGCTTACTAAGGGAACATTCTTTTCTGAGGTACTTAAGCAAAATAAACAGAAATTCATTCAAGCTATCCAGTTTTCAACATTTGCTGAGTTAGTTAGAATATACATAATAGTTTGTATGTTTTTAAAATATTGTTACATGTGTCTTGTAAATCATTTTAGTGCTTTTTTCCTTTGTTTTTTGTTTCTGTTTTTATAGTACTCTTGAATAAAGAATACATGTCTAAATGCATTGGTCGTCAATAAACTCCTTTTTCCACTGGCACTTGAGTGTCATCTCTCACTTGTTTATTCATTTCAGTGCTTGCCCTTCTCCCTTGCTGTAATATAACATTATAAAAAATAATAAAATGAATAATAGACATATGAATAATGGAGTGAACTCTTGAGATGTGGTGCACTAGTCAAAGCTCTCTAAATGTTTCCCCATGATTGTTGCACCTGTTCACAGTTCAGGGGTGGGGGAGAGAGGAAAATCTATCACTGCCACCATCAATTGGGAGAGGATTAGAAAGTTTCTTGCCTGCCCTTTCTTGCCTTTCAATAGCTAGACTGACCGGGATAAATTCCCTGTCAGAAGGAGACTAGTTATATCAGAAGAAGATACAAGTCAGTTACAGTATAAGATAGATGAAGATTAAGCAATTGAGAACTGAAGACAAAGAGAGAAAAAGTAAAAAAAAATAACGCCATGAATCCTGTTTGCAAAGAGGGAATATTTCTTCCTGGCATGGAAGACAAAAGAAAAAAAAGGCGGGGGGGGTGAATGAAGCTGTCCCCTCCCTTTTTGAAAAACCACCTGAAAGGAGAGAAACCTGACTTTTGATTGGTTCTTGGAATGTGAATTTCCGTAGTTTTGCTGGAAATCTGCCCACTATTGTAATTTGCAGTTTCATTTTAATTAATCTTGTGAGCTACAAAACCTCAGGCTTTTAAAGAAAAGTGTATCACTTGGAAAAATGTGCTACCAAACTTCTGGTTATTTTGCTTTTCATCAGATCATAGATGATTTGGGTTGCCTCTTGCAATTAACCCTTTTGTACATGAGTATTTTTTCTCGTCATTACAATTTGTGATAATGCATATTGTTTGAGGTTTCAGTTCAAGTACCTACATACCTCTACATACCTTTCATATAAAATATACTATTTAAATTTCTATTCAAATGCAAATAGTCTATTATATTATATAATATCAAAATACCGTAGAAAATATATGTTACAAATGTTATTTACACATCAGCTTGTATTAGTGCTGATTCATAAGGATTAAATTCACTCTGGTTTAATTAAATACTTATTAAATAAATCTCTTTTAATAAATAATTCTTTTACTCTGACTTGTTTTTTGCTTTTTTGCCATAGGTGTTCTGCTTATTACGCTCTGGATGGGTATAAAGCAGACAGAGCAACTCCACAAAGCATCTATACAGAGTCTTTTTTATTGGTTCAGCAGGCATCCTGTCAACTCACATTTATGATGAGGTTCTTCTTAATGTGCAATCCTTTGCATATCTGAATTGTGGTGTAGAAAGATATTAAACTCTCACCCCATAGTCATAGAGGCAGGGGGTATAGCTGCTACCACGAGGCTGTGTGTTCAGGCAAGAGAGAAGAAACCTCCTCCGACCCACCAAGGGTCAATTCAGTGACCAATCAGGGTTACAGATGTGACCACATGACATGTACTACATTTCCTAGGATAGCTTAACTACATTTACCATGATGCATTCCTTTAAGGGACAGCTCCCAATTCCTAAGTAACTATCCCAAATCCCATTAACTATAGCTGGCTGGACAGCACAGTAGGTATGGATGTCTGTTTCCATATATTTTAGTTTTGAAACCCACTTGGCACCTGATATTAGTTATCATAAATATGATTATGGAATAAAAGCCCCCCACCACCAGTAGTTTTCATCTATTTTGAGACAGATTTATTATTATTATTATTATTTATTTAGACTTTATTTATTTATTTAGGCAGTGCTTATTTATTTATTTATTTATTTATTCGACTTGTATGCCGCCCCATCTCCAAAAGGACTCAGGGCGGCTCACAGCTAAAAATACAACAATAAATAAATTACCTAAAAACATATTAAACAATTACAAGCTGAATTTTTTTAAAATTACATTTATATGCCGCCCTTCTCAGAAGACTCAGGGCAGCTTACAATTTTTTGGGATACAACCCAGTGTGCTCAGCAATAGCCTTCATCCATTGTATATGCCTGCTTATTACTAAGCGGCATTTTTACAAAGCTTATTGCCCCCAACAATCTTGGGTCCTCAATTTACCTACCCTGAGAGGATGGAAGGCTGAGTCAACCTTGAGCCTGGTGGGATTCGAGCCTACAGTAATTGTAGGCAGCTGGAAGTTAAGTGCAGGCATTTAACAGCCTGAGCCACCAAGGTCCTAATTAAAGTTAAGAACCCCAAAATTAAAACAATCAACCCCCAGAGGGTCAGCACAGCCCGGACTGTACAAATAGCCAGGTCTTCAAATTGTGGCGAAGGTGCGGAGATCGGGGGCCAGCCGGAGCTCCAGCGAAAGAAGATTCCACAAAGTGGGAGCCGCCAAAGAGTAGGCCCTCCCCCGGGTCATTGCCAAGTGACATTGAGTCGCGGACGGCACCCCGAGGAGACCCCATCTGTGGGCCCATACAGGGCGGTTGGTATTTGATGCTCGGAGGAGTCGTTCTTGTAAATATCCTGGACCCATGCCATGTAGGACTTTGAATGTTAACACCAAAACCTTGAATCTTTTAGAACAGTTGACATTTTAAAAATATACAGGCTAAGCAATGGATTAATAGAAAGAATTTATTTTAAGCTAGTTATATACTTGGCAATGAAAAATGGGGGGTTGATTATTTTTATTTTGTTGGAAGAGAATGTTAAGCAAAGCATTTACTATATTTAACAGGAGGCAAAAATAAAAGATCTTGCTTTATGTTGAACAACAGAAATAGTTTATAGTAATAGTAATAATTTCCATTGATGAAAAGTACAGTAGTTACTTGAATGACATGGCAGATGTGTGTGAAAGGTTGCCATTAAGATATTAACCATTCTTGGGCTTGATGCTTTTCTTTATAAGATGCCATGCTATTTGCTCAATGATGCTGGCTTCTACCCAGCTAATATGGATTTTCCAGTTTGTAGCATCAGCAAACACTGCTATTACTTTCTCTTTCATTTGCTGGAATGTAATGGTGTATCCTACTGAAAGAAACCCCATGGCACCATAATGCCAGATAGGTTGACTTAACTTGTTGGCCCTTGACTATCATTTTTTTAGTCTTTTCCTTTGGAGTTATGTTCTAAATAAGAAGTCTGGTAGAATTTAATTCATATTTAGTAATATTATTGTTATTGTTCACCCCTTTTTAAAGGTTTTGAAATATGTTAGTGTTATGTATGCAGGTTTGAAATCATTGGTTAAGTTTGAATTGTTCTTGTAAAGTGTTGGAAATGATTGGTTTAGAAAGTGCGGGAAAATCCTGCACTCTGATTGGCTGTCAGCTATAAGTAGCAGCCGCAGCAAAGCCAGTCGGGTCTGTTCTGAGCTGTAGTCACTAATAAACAAAAGAGCTTGAAGCACTCCGCGTCTGTCTCTTCATGCTAACCTAACAGTTAGTAACAATTTTAACAAAAAGCAGAAAACAAGCTTTATATTGTTTTCTCATATGCAATCCTTGTAAAAGCAAGAGGAATGTAATCCTTCATGAAATATGTTTAGTTGTAGATATAAAAACAAGAGTCCTATTCTATACTTTCATCTTAACTTTCATATATTCTAGTGATATTGTTACAGAGCTATAGTGTAGATAATCAAAACTGAAAGTTTATTAACACATTAAAATGCCTAAAAATGAAGAATAAATAGGTTTTGGTATTGATAGGGTCCATAATGACATTTTGAATGATACTTTTTATATATCAGTATTTATCTGATTATAGATGCAATTTTTGCCATTGTATTTTTTTTGCTTTGTTTCTGAGTAAATTTAGAACTGTAAACATTTTTTCTTGACAATCCCAAAGACAAGTTCTTCCATTTTGCTGATAGTTACAAAAGAAGCACTCTACACAACAACATAGTTTGTTTCCTTATTTAAATCTTCCTGCATAAGCAAGTTTATATTTAGAGGACATTACTATTTTTTAATGGAGTCATTAGTTTTTCCACCCACTCACATGAATATTGTCAAAAAGGTTTTCAGTTGCATTTTGTTACAGCTGTATTCCCAGAATTCTTTGTGCCTGACATAATTATGTCATCAACTTCTGCAATCTACTTGCTGTGTTCCCAGTGGATATATAAAAATTCTTCAACTTTGGAAAGAGTTGGTTGTAAAACTTTTGAATGTGAAAAGCAAAAGTAAATGTAGAAAATTCTGGAGTACAAGCAGCAGCTCTTTTTTAGGGTTGCATGTTTCAGAATCAATGTACCATGCAAGTTTTCTTTACCATCTAAAGTATTGTTTCTTTTATGCAAGTTTAGCCTGAACCTGTTTACAATAAGCTTAAAGGCAATTTTAAAATTTTAAATTGGAAGTCAGCTTGACTCCCGCACATTCCTTTCCTAGCTGCCAAATTGGAGATTCCTGTGGTATTTAGTTTGAAAATGTATGCACTCAAGGTTTCAAAAAATAAAATGTAATCAGATCACAATAAAATTAAAAATCTGACACAAATCCTGGTTAGTAACTAAAATATCATTAGAATGTCTCCTTGGTTGCTCTAATGCAGGGCTGTCAAATTCCCGACCTGCGGATTGGATGTGTCACATGCTGGCCACACCCATGCCCAGTTTAGCAAAGGGGGAAAAAGTCCCGATATGTCATGTGACACCACTGTAACAAGGTGAGTTTTTTAAAAATTCATATTTATATGCCGCCCTTCTCCGAAGACTCAGGGCGGCTTACAATTTTTGGGATACAACCCAATGTGCTCAGCAATAGCCTTCATTCCATTGTATATGCCTGCTTATTACTAAGCGGCATTTTTACAAAGTCAGCTTATTGCCCCCAACAATCTTGGGTCCTCAATTTACCTACCCCGAGAGGATGGAAGGCTGAGTCAACCTTGAGCCTGGTGGCATTCAAGCCTGCAGTAATTGCAGGCAGCTGGAACTTAAGTGCTAGGCATTTAACAGCCTGCACCACCAAGGCTCTTTTGACATCCATGATTTAATGCATTGTAATTGAGTACAGATAAACAGGATATTTCTCTGTATATCAATCCTTTAGATTTCCTGTCTTTTAAATAAAAATAGATACTTTGACTTGAGTTTGAAAAAATGGTTGGAGGCCAGTATGGATGACGGACTTATGGTTCATTACAGTCCATCTGTATCTTGTTTCTTTTTAAGTGATTTCTGTTGTTTGTGTGGTGTACTAGCTGTGGTTATTACTGATTGATGAAATATGCCTGTAAGTCTTATGTTGCTTGATTACCTTGTACTGCATTTACATGTTATAATTCTTGCTACCTACTGGAGTTTGCAGAAGCTTCAAGAACGTAAGCAGGAAAAAATCCTACTCTTGCCTTTTTTGTTGGATCAGTACAAAAGGTACAACCATGCTGGAATCGTGTGGTCTTAAGAAAGCCTCTCAAACTTTACCTTTCCTCTGAAGGTGGAGAAAGGGCAAACAATAATACAATAATCCATTGCAATGAGAAAACAGAACAAGGTGCACAGCAAGATGGCTGGGTTTATTGAGAAGAAGAATATGTTTGATTATGCCACAGTGATTGGACTCTTTTTCAGCTACCTATTGAAATTTTCTCCAGCCTTTGAATTGTGTGGAAAGAAATTCAATTCCAAAAACTGCTGTCCCTACAACAGTTACCTTTACCAGGCCTTGAACAGCAAAATTTCAACTCACTCCAAATGGAGAGTAGCTAGAAACTATCCAACAAAAGATCCTTTCTATCCATCTCTCTCCTTCTGTGTCTGCAAATTTTTGCCTTTCCTGCCTCTTTCTTCTTTTGGTTGCCTCTTGACCAGGGATGGGATCCGACCACATAACTACCAGTTCTGTCACTCTGCGTTGTGCGTGCATGTGTGTGAGTCGCGCGACTGCAATTTACGACCTGCTGAGCTGGACGAATAGCTGAGCAGTGCTGCGTGCAAGTGCTCAATGGTTGGAAAAATCCTTTTTTCCTGCTTTTTCAACCACAGCTGTGTCGCACAAAGCAGCACTGAAAACGCAGGAAATAAAGGTCAGGTAACAGCCCGGGCAGGCGGGTGGGCCAAAACAGCAGCAAACATAGAACCGGTTCTATGTATGCTCTCTGTTTGCTGCTCTTCAGAGCAACCGGTTCTACAGAAGTAGACAGAACCGGTAGAATCCCACCCCTGCTCTTGACTCTCTCCTCCATCCACTTTCTTTCTACGTGCCAAGAATCATTCACAAATCATCCTTCCTCTAAACCAGCTAAGTCCCTCTTGCTCCAAACCTTACCCAGTTTCCTTCCTTTCCTATCACTACAGTGTAGCAGTTTGTCTTGTTGCTATCTTAAAGGTGCTTTTTCAAAAGGCAACTAGACTTTTTTTTTTCCTTGAGCAACACATTTCATTTCTCATCCAAGAAGCTTCATTTGTTCTGGCAGGATAGTTGGGGCAATGGAAGCATTAGTTTTGATGGGAGGCGAGAGGTTGGAAGGCTCCTGTGTACTCCGCACAGAACTCAAAAAACGTCTAGACAATGGAGAGAAGGACCTGTACATTGACTACCTTGCTGACTGTATCAAAAGTAAGTCACACAACCCACAACTCAGCATCCAAACCTACACCAACCAATCCACCATCACCCAAGAATAGGCACGCACGCCCCTAACTACCTCAATTCCAACTACAGCTGGCCTTAAATGCAAGCTACTCAATGCAAGAAGCCTTGTGAACAAAATACCTGAATTCCTCCTCTTACTAAATACGGCTAAATTTGACATCATTTTCGTCTGTGAAACATGGTTCAATGTATCTGTCCCTGATTCCATTACCACAGTAAGAGACTATCATGTTTACCAATAAGATCGTGAAATCCGTAGAGGAGGTGTTGTTGTTATCTTCTATAAAAAGTCCCTACATCTTAAAAACATCCAAATTACCCAGGAGCTTGCTCTTCCAGAGACCATCGTCTGTGAACTGTCCTTAAATATCACATTTCTATTCTTACTATGTTACAGAGCCCCTGATTATGACATCGAACATGTAAACAAGCAAAATTCACTACTAACATGGGCAACATCCTGCCCACATGCTTTTATCATTCTTGGTGACTTCAATCTACCTCATATTAACTGGACCCTAAATGAATGTAATACTGAATCCATACATGCAACCTTCTACAATGCTGTAACAAATCTAGGACTGGAACAACTAGTAACCAACAATACTAGACTTAACAACTGGCTCGATCTCATCTTCTGCAATAGTTTGAACTCAATTTATGGAATACAAATTAAAGAACCCTTGTCCAACAGCGACCACAACATGATTGACTTTTGTCTCAACATACATCCACACAAAAATCATCACAACAATGTGATCCCCAATTATAACTTCAAAAAAGGCAACTTTTTTATAGACCAGTGGTTCTTAACCTTTTTGAAAGAATCTTTGGATGAGTGTGAGATTAGGCACATGCACATTTATCATTTCTTTATGTGCTCTTTAGTGGACTAGATTTCTTGTGCTAGGTATTTTTTAATAACGATGGTCAACACCATCACTCAGGGTAGCCTTCTCTTTCAAGATTTCAGTTACTTTTTATAACATTCAAGATGTAGTATGTTTCACTACATCCTGGCTGTGCTAAAATAACATGAACAGCGTTTTCAAAAATACTTAAAATAACTTTTTGAAAATGAAAGCCAACCGCTAAAACTGAATTGGACAAAGGTACAAAGTAAAATTAATTTCTGACATATCTTGACATCTGACAGGCTAGTAATTAAATTTTTTAATAATATATTGCAACCAATTACAAAAGGAAGAAGTCACATATTAAATTTCCAGTCATAATGCTAATTTTAAGAAGCTGAAGGAATAAAGGAATATATTGCTTAGATTGTGTTAGAATTAAATAAGATCAATAGAAGTAATGAAATACATTACAATAATATAGGGCTCCCAACTTATGAAATATTAGATATTGCATTATATCATTATTATCAACAATAACAATGAACTCTGGTATTTTTTTATATTTATTTATTTATTTATTTATTCTAATTATTTTTTAAACTATTTTCATTCCAGCTAGTTTAGTCTGGTGGTTAAGGTAAAAGGCTAGAAACCAGGAGAATGTGAATTTTAGTTGGACCTTAGCCATGAAAGTCAGCTGGTGACCTTGGGCTAGTCACTCACTCTCAGCCCAACACACATGGTTCCTGGGGAAATAATAGGAGGAAGTTGTGTTGGATGTTTGCTGCCTTGAGTTATTTCTAAAAATAATAAGGGAATAACTAAATAAATAAAATAATTGTGATATTATTGAGCCTGTCCTGTAGTCTGCCTTTAATCAAGTCAGATAAAGTCTCTCTTGGGTTGAGTTAGATTCCTGATGACAACATGGACATCTCTATGAAGGTGTTTTTTGTTTTAATAAAAAACAATGGGGAGGTTATTATTTCAACTTCCTAATCTAGTTTACAGAACTGGGAGTTCGCTCTAGTCCTCATCCATTGACTAACTTGTTCCAGTACTGTTTAGGGTTGTGTGAGTTTGTGAGTTAAAATGTAAGTCAGCTGTTGCAAATATTGATTTTGTTTAACCAACTTATTCTCTCAAGCTGTACTACCAGTAAAAGTGGAAATGCCTGGATGAAAGGACAAGGTGTACATACTTGTACTTCCCAAAATACAAAGTGAATACATTAATCCTATATTGAAATCTGCTTTTCAGAATGTCAGAAGTTTTTTTTTCTTATGGAAGCAAGGTTAAGAATTATGAGATATTTCCATCAACATTCCCCTTGTCTTTGAGGTTGCCCCTCTGAGCTTGGTTGTTTTTTGCAGATGTTTCATTACCAAACTAGGTAACATCATCAATGCTACTCACTAATCACAACCAAGCTGTATTACTCACGCAGTAAGGTAAATAGACAAATCAATAAAGCCAGGTTTATTTATTCATTCAATTTATATTATTTATTTATTTATTTTATTTATTTAATTTGACTTGTATGCGCCTCTCCAAAAAGGACTGGGTGCTCACAACTAAAAACAGCACAATAAGTTACTTAACTAAAATATGATTAAATTTAACAAGCCAAATTCGACTAAAAACCCATTACAATTTAAAATATAACACCCCCCCCCCTTGAGAAGTCAGCACAGCCCAGCCTGTTCAAACAACCAGGTTTTTAAATCATGGCGGAAAGTGCAGAGGTCGGGGCCAAACATTATGTTATGCCCATGTCACATAGGTGGCTCTTGACAGCTCACAAAGAAAAAAAATCAAACAATAAAAAAACCAATCAAAGAAATACAACCAAAATTACAAAACAATAAAAAAATTAAAACATAATCCAAGCAGAGATGGTATTCAGCAGGTTCTGACCAGTTCTGGAGAACCAGTAGCAGAAATTTTGAGTAGTTCAGAGAACCAGAAAATACCAGCTGTGACTGGAGATTTTACAGTATCCTTCCCCTGCTACGCCCACCAAGCCACACCCACAGAACTGATAGTAATTTTTTTTTAATCCCACCACTGATCCACAGGAAAGTGTAATTCATACATTACATTATATTACATTACATTATAAATAGTACAATTGTCTTGCAGGCTCTACACTTCTAGCACACAACCAGCCGTAATGGAAAAACCATGTCTTCAGAGCTTCTGAAAACCCAACAGGGTCAAGCCAGTCTATATTCAAAGAGATGATATTCCAAAAGCTGAATGGCACAGCAGAAAAGGCTGTCCTTCTAGGTCCCATCAGGCAACACCTTTTAGTAGAAGGGATGTAGAGCATGCCCTTCTGCCAGACCAGATAGGATGGGTAGCTGTAACTAATGAGAGATGGTCACTCAAATAATCTAGCCCCATGCTGTGTAGGGCTTTATCTGTCACTACTACACTTTAAATTGAACCAAACAAACCTGCAACCAATTCAGCTCTTGGAGTAGAAGTGTAATGTGCATTGACCAAAGAATGCATATAACTATGTGCTAGAAAGTTGCAGTTTCCAGATGTTCTTCCAGATCAACACCATATAGAACATATTAAACAATCTATTTAGGAAGTGATTGTGGCATGAATGACTGAGAGTAGAACTTCCCAGTTAAGCAATGGGTACAACTGGCACATAACCTGAAGCTGAGAAAAGGCCTTTTAGCCATAACTTCCACCTGCTCATAAAGCAGAAGTTGTGAGTCCAGGAGGACCCCCAAATTGCATGCAGCGTCTTTTGGGGGCAGTGCCAACGTATCTAACATCAAAGATGACAACTTCCTGAATTTGGACCAGGCTGGCCAATACAGCATATTGGCCATATAAACAATACATGGCCAAAGAAATATTCTAAGAATAATGTATGCCAGATTTCCATTACTAATATATAATTCATTAATGCTATTATTTTCTCCAGCTGCCAATGATAGATTGTATAGATTGTAGCATTTGAAGAATGATTGGCTACTTTTCACTCGTTGACAGCACATGGTGATTGTCTGAAGTTAGAGGAAGAAGCTTCTCAGCCTTTTTTCTTTGGAATTTTGCCATTTCACCAAGAGTGCTGCAAGATGCTGTTTATCCTGCTTTCAAGCAGTCCATCTATAACCATATTTTTTATATAAAGGACTGCATTCTCAAATTATTTTCCTCAGCGAGAGATGAGGAGAGACCAATGGATTTCTGAGGAAGGGATGCCGGTCACCTTATTGGAGCAGATAATCTTGGGAATTATCAGAAGGAAGGGGGAATCATCCAGCTACATTTCATTTTCACAGCCCACAACCTGTTTCCCTGAGGAACCTGGAAGGGAGAATGAGTCTGAAGGGGAGGGTGATGAAATGATATGTGGGAATGATCTTGAGGGAAGTGGGGAAGGGATGCTACCTAGGGAATGATCATACAAGAGAAGGTGGAGCCCAACTTGCTTAATGGTCATTGAAGGAAACTTACTGCACGAGACTTGCAAGATTCTGTTAAAATAGCTTTACTATGAAGTAGAATTAGCTCATCTGGTTGTATTTACTGTCTGGTTTACCCCAGGGGCTGACACTGATGATCTCACCAGGAAGCTTCATGTGGAGGTTAAATAGGAATGGAGAAACTACCAAACCCTACAGCACCCCACATAGCAGGGGCCAAGAGTGGGATTTTCACTTCCAATGAGCATCAACTGGAAACCACCTCAGAGAAAGGAGCAGAGCCACCATAATATTGTACCACCCATTCCCAATCCCCAAACTAGTCCGGAAGGATCCTATAGCTAATGGTATCAAAATCCACTGAGAGGTTGAGTAGAACAAATATGGATGAATTGCCCCAACCTATTCCTGCCAGAGATCATCCAAAATGCAACCAATGCTGTTTCCAATCCATATCTGGCCTGAATCCTGACTGAAAGGATAATACATCTCATCCAACTGTGCTATTACTACCTTTTCTACAATCTTCCCTAGAAATGTAGATTGGATATTGGATGAAAATGTTCTAATATGGTGGGGTCTAATAATGGCTTCTTGAGGAGATGAACCAGAGCGTCTCTAAGGGAAAAATACATATCAGAGAAATTGTCTTGGCAGATAGATTCACTATGTAATACATTTGCAATTTCATTTAAGTTATGAAAAGCAGCAGTAATAAAAAAAGTAATTCATCTGGATACAGTGTTACTATATTTTTATTCATCAAAGTCTAATACAGTACGAAGAATAAGCAAAAACAAGTACATCTTTGCTATTATTCTTTTAGCGTTGTGAATTCCAATCTGGACATTTGGTTTGGTTCTTGTAAAAATGTGTTTAATCTATCTGTTATTCCAACTAATGCACACTTGGCAAGTTTAAGACTTGCGGACTTCAACTCCCACAATTCCTGAACTAAAATGTCTGGAGGGGGAATTCTGGGAGCTGAAGTCTACAAGTCTTAAAGCTGTCAAGTTTAAAGACTCCTGATCTATAGGAATGACTTTCCCTATGTATTGTCATATCTATAACCTTTACTCTTTTCCTTTATTGTATTTTGGGTTTACCTTCTCTATAAAACCCAGTGACCTTTTAACTTCTTTTGCAACAATGTTTTAAATTTTGTAAATATAAATTATACCATTTTCAAGAATGAAAATTATAATTTTATGTTATGACACTGCTTATTATTAGTCTGAACATTATTAGTCTGTTGTGTCTGCACTTTCATCTTGTTTATTGCCAGATTTGCTGCTGTTTGATCCATGTTACTAAATACAGCTAAATTTGACATCATATTTGTCTGTGAAACATGGCTCAATGCATCCCTCCCTGACTCCATTGCCACAGTAAGAGACTATCATGTTTACCGATCAGATTGTGAAATATGTAGAGGAGGTGGTGTTGCTATCTTCTATAAAAAGTCCCTACATCTAAAAAACATCCAAATTACCCAGGAGCTTCCTCTTCCTGAGACCATCGTCTATGAACTGTCCTTAAATATCACATTTCAATTCTTACTATGTTACAGAGCCCCTGATTATGACATCGAACATGTAAACAAGTTAAATTCACTAGTAACATGGGCAACATCCTGCCCACACGCTTTTATCTTTCTTGGTGATTTCAATCTATCTTATATCAACTGGGCCTTAAAAGAACGTACAACCGAACCCGTACATGCAACCTTCTACAATGCTGTAACAAATCTGGGACTGGAACAACTAGTAGCCAACAACACTAGACTTAACAACTGGCTCAATCTCATCTTCTGCAACAGTTTGGATTCAATTTACAGACTACAAATTAATGAACCCTTTCCAACAGTGACCACAACATGATTGACTTTTGTCTCAACATACATCCTCACAAAAATCACCATAACGACATGATCCCCAATTATAACTTCAAAAAAGGCAACTATGATCTTATAGACAACAATCTCTCATCTCTTGATTGGCAACTTCTATTCCCTGGATGCAATACTGTTGAAGACCATTACAACATATTTTTACTTGAAGTCAAAAGAGTCATCTAACTATATGTACCAATAACAACTCCCAAAACCAGGAAAAACAAACTACCCATAACAATAAGGAAGCTCCAATCCAAAAAGAAATCCTTTTGGTGGAAAAACAAATCTGGTCACGTTGCCAGCTTCAAAAGCTGATACAAAAATTTATGTCACCAGATAAAGACTGAATGCACCAATTATCACATTAAACAAGAGGAAAACCTTCTACGCACCAATTCCACCCGTGCTTTCTATAATTTTGTAAACAACAAACTAAAAGACTCAAGGTCTATCCCACCCCTGAGAGGACCTAATGGTAAAGACTGCAATGATGACACCATTAAAGCCAACCTCTTTAACACATTCTTTGGCTCAGTATTTGTAAACATCAATGGATCATGCCCAATATTTCCTAGTCAAACCACAGACAACTACAATAATCTAATACATATCGATTTTACAGAAGATAATGTTGAAAAAGCACTATGCAATCTAAAACCATCTCTATCTATTGGACCGGATGGAATATGTGCCTACTTCTTAAAAAAGTTATCCACTGCCATAGCCGAACCTCTAAGCATAATCTTTGAAAAATCTTTTAGGACCAGCTCCTTGCCAAACCTATGGTCACAAGCCACGGTCATCCCCATCTTCAAAAAGGGAGACCCCAGGCTAGTTGAAAATTACAGACCAATCTCTTTATGCTGCGTCACCTGAAAAGTCATGGAATCAATTATAAACCAATCCATTATCCTCCACTTAGAGACAAACAACCTACTCTCTAATAAACAACAGAAAAAAACTATCCTGTAATCTGCAAGTCTTACACCGCAAAACATATGGACTACACAACTCAATCAGGGCAAAGCAATAGATGCAATTTACATAGACTTCTGTAAAGCCTTTGATTCAGTGGTACACAGCAAACTACTCCTAAAATTAAAATCTTATGGTATCTCTGGACACCTGCATAACTGGATAGAAGCTTTCCTGTCAAACAGGCAACAAATGGTCAAAATTGGGAGCGTCCTATCAAATTCTTTACCTGTCAACAGTGGTGTCCCCAAGGCAGTGTTCTAGGACCAACTCTCTTCATACTCTACATAAATGACCTCTGTGATCATATTAAGAGCAACTGCATTCTTTTTTGCTGATGATGTAAAGCTATTCAACACCACCGACAATACTGCTACCCTTCAAAAAGACCTCGACTATGTGTCAGAATGGTCAAACAAATGGCAACTTCAAATCTCAACAAATAAATGCTCTGTCTTACATATTGGCAAAAAAATCAGAAAATAAAATACAAGCTGAATAGTCAAGACCTTGTTGATGACACAAACTTTGTCAAGGACCTTGGAGTACTCATCTCAAATGATCTAAGTGCTAGAGCCCACTGTAACTACTTAGCCAAAAAGGCATTAAGAGTTGTTAACCTAATCTTGTGTAGCTTTTTCTCCGGTAATATCACTCTACTAACTAGAGCATACAAAACATTTGCTAGACCAATACTTGAATACAGCTCATCAGTCTGGAACCCGCATTACATATCTGATATTAATACAATTGAGAAAGTCCAAAAATATTTCACAAGAAGAGTTCTCCACTCCTCTACTCGTAGCAGAATACCTTATGCCACCAGACTTGAAATTTTAGACCTAGACAACCTAGAACTATACCGCCATCGGTTCGATCTAAGTATAGTACATAAAATTATATATTGCAATGTCCTACCTGTCAATGAATACTTCAGCTTCAACCACAACAATACAAGAGCACACAATAGATACAAACTCAAGGTAAACCTCACCAAACTTGATTGCAGGAAATACAACTTCAATGTCTGGAATACTCTACCTGACTCTGGTTTCTTCCCCAAACCCCAAAAACTTTAACCTTAGACTGTCTTCTATTGACCTCACCCCTTTCCTGAGAGGTCTGTAGGGGACGTGCATAAGCGCACCAATGTGCCTACTGTCCCTGTCCTATTGTTTTTTTTTATTCATATCCATTTCATGTATTCATAACCATGTTTATACTTATACCTGTCATCTAATAATTGCTTGACAAAATAAAGTAAATAAAAACAAATGTTGATTTCGTCACACTTTTTTGTTATGCTTGTTTTTGGACTTGCAAAAATGAATGCTTCTTTTTTCCATCTAGGTAGTACCAGCTCATAACCATTATGAATTTCTACTGTTGCACACTTATTTTCAAGATGTTATGTATTGGCCTTGTAGTAATTGTGCTACAAATGGTTTTCCAACAATTGACTATTATTATCATTTTATTATCATATTTTTGCTTCTACTTCCAAGATATTTCCAAAATACTTTCCTTGCAAATTTTTCTGCATGCTCGGGATGCTTTCCTGAGCATTTTCTATTTTACAGCCTTCCTGTAATTATTTATACAACTTTTCTTTGTTTTTTTTCTTCAATAAACCACATCCTCCAATTTTTTTTGTGTTAAATATAGTTTATTAGTATCAGTTTATGGATATAACACATGATGCATTGTCATCAGGCTTTCTAATCTAATCTAAATTCTCCAATTCATATTCTGTCCAGTTTTCTATATCTACTCTATTTGATCACCGGTACCACCCATGTATTTATGATTAACTAATTTATCTAATTTAACTTTGAATTTTGAATTTTTCAGACATTTCAAGTATCCTAAACCGTATTTTTACCATGCAAAGAATTATCTGATTTGAATATTCCTAGATATTACAGCATTCTTATTAGGGTAAAGATTTCACAATATTTCAGTGTTTAACTTGTATTTCTTCATTTTAATCAATTTTTTCTTTAATTTTGCTGATGATCACACATATGACCCCTGCTCTTTCCGCTGCAGCCCAAAGACCTGGTTATTTGAACAAGCCAGCCTGGACTGAGGGGTGGTCTTAGTTTTTAAATGTCATGTTTTGGTGCTTTAGATAATTTGTTTGGTTGTATTGGGTTTAATAACTTTTTAATTTCTTTTAACTTTTGTACTGTATGTTTTTTATGATGTGAGCCGCCCTGAGTCCCCAGGGAGATAGGGCAGCATATAAGACCAAATAATTATTAATTAATTAATTAATAAGTCAAATCTAATTTCCACTCTGATATGATCACTATATAACTTAAGATCATTAGTTAAGGATTCGGTTTTAATTTTTGATTTTCCATTTAGCTTCAGATCATGTATATTTTATATGCTGGATATTTTTCTACTTCATTTCAACAGATTATATCCAAGTTTTGGTATGAGTGAGGGATATAATTAAGATAGTAAAAACAATGGACACATAGAATTCCCTTGAAAAATATTCTTTCCTAATGTTCACATTTCCGATTTCTTTGTTATTTACCACCAAAGT
Source organism: Naja naja (assembly GCA_009733165.1). Classification (NCBI taxonomy): domain Eukaryota; kingdom Metazoa; phylum Chordata; class Lepidosauria; order Squamata; family Elapidae; genus Naja; species Naja naja. Next base: position 148,277,156 of record CM019151.1, on the reverse strand, counting down.
TGTTTTGCAATTTTTCTAGCTTGTTTACAATATTCTCCAACACTGAAGGTTTTAAAAAAGAGATTGGGTTACCTAAACAGGGGGTTGGATTATAAGACCTCCAAGGTCACTTCCAGCTCTGTTATTCTGTTATTCTAGATAGCTGTATTAGTGCTAAATATTTCCAAACAAATATGAATCTAACTATGTCAAACCACAACCTTATTTTTAAAAATATCAGTTGCCTTTTATTCTTCACTTTTTACAATATGATTAAAACTCAAACAAAGAAGATTAAGAATTAGAGTGCAAAAGGAAAAGATACAAGTATGTGGATTTTAAATGCCGGGTTAATGAAATGCTACAAGTTGAAAAAGCCTAACTAGATGTGTTATTTTATTGCCATTACAGTTAAACCATTATTTTTATGGTTTAATTTAGACCGATAATTTGAGTTTGGAAATTTACTTTGGTACTGTTGGCACCTCAGTTTGTTGTGATAAATTGTTGGTCTCATAAATTAACAAGGCATCAAGCACTGATTTTGGAGTGTTGCTAGGTTAAGGTCCAGTCCCTAATGAATAATGCAGTCCTAGCATATTGGCAGCTAGACTGCTTGTTATTCATTGTAAGGTGCCTAGCTATGGGAGTGTTAGATATTTGACAGCATTGAATAGAAACCAGTCATCCATACAAACTACCTCCAGTGAAGTGGAAAGGACCATAAAATTGTTTCAGCAACAGCTAATTCTCTTGCTTTCTTTAAGGCTTCTTAACTGTTTAGTTGCCAGTGCTAAGATATGCTATATAATATTTAATATAGCAAATATTAAACTGAGCTCCATATTTTTCTAGGTGGTATGCTTATACAAACTAACAAAATGAAGCTGAGAGAAGGCAGTCTTAAATCCTGGTAACTTAATAGCCTGTGGTCTGAAAATCACAAAGAGCAATTTCCAACTTTATTTCTCAGATTACGAGGATCAGACAAATTTTTCCAGCTGCAGTTCAGCTTATATTTCCAATTTCCAATTTCATTTGATTCCATTTCTGTTTCAGTTTCTGATTTTTTAAACTAAGATTTGCATGAGCATGTGCATGCAATAATATTTCTTCTGATACATATATATACATATATATATCAGATAAAACCAGTAGTTTTATTTCATAGAATTTTAGCAATGAAAATTTTCTTCAAATTAATCTAGTTAAATCTTTTTATAGGAGTATTTGTGCTATGAATCAATGAAAAAAATAGAGTAATGGTCTTTATTTGTTGAATTTACTTCATTTGTTGTATTTCAGGGTACAGAATTGCCAGTTGTTAAAGTCATCAAATTGATTGCAATGCAAGTAATTACTATGAAGACCTCTAAAAGCTTCAGTGGTTTCTCACCTATAGGATACTAAATATGTAGCCATGATTCCTATTTTTTATTGGCATATAATACTATACTATTTCAGACTTCGTACCCAGATAATAGAATCTGAATTTCTCTTTTTTATTAGAAATTTTATTTTGTTTTAAATAAACAATAATAGGTTTTCAAGTGAATCCTCTGAATTTCTGCTTTATCTTGTTTCCCATTAACCACTCCAAGTGCTCCTAGCATCTTCTAGGAAGGCTGTATCTCTGCTTCGTGTTGCAAAAATATTAGCTGCAAGAATATGTATAGGTGTTCTTATCATAATTCTTATTATCTATAACTCTTGATAAAGATTCCTACACCTAAATTTAACTTCTCGCTAGTATCTTCATCTTATGTTTTAATTATCTCGTTTTTACTTCTGATTTCTTCTAGCCATGTCTTCATTCTTTTTCTGTAACTCATAGTCTTTCTATCACGTCTGTGACCACCTTCTGTTTTTTTTACTATATCCAGAACCAGACATATAATGTAGCTCTTCATTCTGGTGGCTTACTTTGGAAATATTGCAGACATTGACAACGTAATTGTTAAGTTTGCATGAAGAGTCAGACGCAAGGAGTTCCAGCAAAGAAGTTTATTAGTGACTACAGCTCGAATGAACCCGTCCTGGCTTGGCTACGGCTGCTTCTTATAGCCTGCAGCCGTAGCTGCCAGCCAATGGGAGTGCAGGGTTTCTTCCCGCACTATTTAAACCAATACCATTTGACATTTTACAAGAACAGTTCAAATAAACCAATAACATTCAAACCTACATACATAACACCCCTCCCCACTAGGTTCAGTCCATACCAAACCCCAACCTATCTAATGTATTCCTTTAAATAGGTGGGGCTCTTACGTGTACGTTGAGACCTTCGTGGTTCAGAAGTTTTAACGTTCTCACCCAGTGAGAGGGGAAATGTGTCTGCTGACATTTCCCTGTTGGGACTTCCTGTGAAAGGAGACCCTGTTAGACTGTTAGAATCTGGTCTCTCCTCAACCCATCTCCATTCCAATGTCAGCACCCAAGTCAGGTAGTGATGTGCAATTTTCCACTTCTAAAGATGGATCTTGGCTTTGTGACAGGGTTCGGGATGGTTCCTGTCGCAATGGCTCGTTACACATGGGGCCGATTCCTGTCTGCTGATTCTCCTCCTGTTCCCCCCCTTCCCCCCTAGAAGGAACATCAGGTGAGGGACCTAGAGAGGGACAGGGTCGATGTTCCTGAGGGAACCTGGATCTAAGTTGGTCAATGTGCCTGCTCCAGAGGAGACCATCCTCTGTTTGTACCCTGTAAGAACGAGGGCCCGTGATGTGAGTTATTTCAGCAGGAATCCACAAAGGTTCACCTATAAGGTTCCTAGCATAGACAGAATCACCCACACTAAAAGAACGAACTTTGGAAGTGGAATCCAGTGGTGCGTTGGGTGCGTAAGTGGGATGAAGGTGGTCAAGGGAAGACCTAAGTCCTGCCCATCAACAACTCTGCTGGGGACAAGTTATTTGATGGGCTAGGAGTGATGTGTTGAACACTAAGAAGTTTTTCAAGCTTCTCAGTGATGTCCCCAGGACCCAGCTGCTGAAGCTTCTCTTTGGTGAAGCGTACCATGCGTTCAGCCCGGCCATTGGCGAAGGGTGCCAGGGCAGTGAGGGCATGTCTGATGCCCTGTTGAGCTAGAAAGGATTCAAAAATGTTAGATGTGAATTGAGGGCCATTGTCAGAAACAAGGACATCTGGTAGCCCATGGGTGACAAACAATTTTCTGAGCTGCTTGATGACAGCCTCAGTTGTAGTGGATGTCATGGGAATTACCTCTAGCCATTTAGAGTATGCATCTACTAGCACTAGAAAAGTGTGCCCTCTTGTAGGGCCTGCAAAATCAATGTGGATTCTAGACCATGGGCCCCTAGGACATTCCCATTCCTGTGTGGGGTGAGGTGGGGCAGGCCTGACTACCTGGCAATTGGGACAAGATGCTACCCAGTTTTCAACCATTTTGTCAATACCTGGCCACCATACATAACTCCTGGCCAAACCTTTCATCCTTACAATCCCAGGATGACCCTCATGTAACATTTCCAAAACCTCCCTTTGCAGTTTTGCAGGAATAACCACCCTGTTACCCCACAAAATACATCCTCTTAATACAGATAATTCAGTTTGCCTGGACTTAAAAGGTTGGGCAAGGTGAGGTAGATCTTGAAGAGGCCAACCTTTCTTAATCCAGCCCATAACAGGTGCTAATACAGCATCTTTGGTAGTTTCTCTGGCAATCTCAGCAGCCTGGACTGGAAGCTTAGCAGGTCTCCAGGAAAAAGGTGTGAGTTTCAAGTTCAAAGTCCTCCTTGTGGCAAGGTAGTGGGCAACGACTCAGTGCATCAGCATGTCCAATGTCCTTGCCAGGCCTGTGAATCAGTTTGTATGAATAGGCTGCAAGAAATTCAGTCCATCTCAGCATTCTTGGTGACAGGATATTAGGTGTAGGTTTGTCTCCTGCCACAATGCCTAATAAAGGTTTGTGATCTGTAACAATGGTGAATGACCTGCCATACAGATATTCATGAAATTTCTTAACAGCTGCTACAACTGCTAAAGCCTCCTTGTCCAATTGGCTATAATTCCTCTCTGCTTTGGACAGAGAGAGTAAAATGCAATTGGGGCTTCCCTTCCATTGGGAAGCCTGTGACTCAAACCCCCCACTCCAAAGGGGATGCATCACAAGTCAGAACAACAGGCAAATTCTCAGAGAATTGTATCAACACAGCATCAGACGTGATTAGTCTCTTAATACTGTTAAATGCTGACTGTTCCTTCCGCCCCCAGATCCAAACAGCTTTCTTATCAAGAAGGCAATGTAAGGGCTCAGCAATAGATGCTTTGTGAGGTAGAAACATGTGGTAAAAGTTAATAAGTCCAAGGAAGGCTTGCAAATCTGCCTTGCATCGAGGTTTAGGGGCTTCCTTGATTGCTTTAACCTTGGCATCAGTAGGATGGATGCCATGCTTGTCAATCATATACCCCAGGAACTCAACTCTGTCTGTTTTGAGTGTACATTTGTCTTCCTTGACTGTTAAGCCCGCTTTTCTGAATCTGGTAAGGACTTCTCTGAGTCTTTCTTGAAGCTGAGTGTCATTTTCAGCAGAGATTAATACATCATCAAAATAAGGCACTACCCCTGGCACTCCTTGCAACATTCTTTCCATAAGGCTTTGAAAAATGCCAGGTGCCACGCTTACTCCAAATTGTAGTCTTTACATTTGAAGGCACCTCTATGAGTCACAATTGTTTGTGCCTCTGCAGTGGCATCATCAACTGTTAATTGTTGATATGCCTGAGCTAAGTCCAGTTTAGCAAATACTGTACCCCTGCCAAGGGAATGGAGCAGATGATGCACAACTGGTACAGGATATGCGCTCTGTTGCATGGTTAAGTGTCCCCTTGTAGTCACCACAGATTCTCACTGACCCATCAGCCTTAACTGGTGTGACTATGGGTGTTTCCCATCTGGAGTGGTCAGTAGGCTCTAAAACCCCTTGAGCAATGAGCTTATCTAATTGTGCATCAATTTTTTCCTTTAAAGCAAATGGGACCCTCCTGGGCTTTAAACGAATTGGGGCACCTTGGGGTCTAGGCTGAAAGCAATAGGGGTCCCCATATACTTGCCCAGTCCTTCGCTGAAGACCTCTGGAAACTCAGACTTCAAGGACTCTTCCCAGTCAGAACTGCTCACGTGATGGATGCCAGTCACCTCGATGCCAAGTGGCTTGAACCACTCAAGTCCCAGCAAACTTGGGCGATCCTTGTCCACGATGGTCAGGGGCAAACGTTGGTGTGGCCTTTAAACTGCACGTTGAAATCTCTCGCCCAACTACTGGAATCTTGTTCCCTTGGTAGTCTTTGAGAGTCAGTGCTTGCTTCTGGAAATGCTTTTTCTGAATCTTGGGAAAGAGTCTGTGGATAGTGTCCCATGACACCATAGATAAATAAGAGCCTGAGTCCACTTCCATTTGGCAAGGCCTTCCTTCAATAAACACCTTCACGTACTTTTCTGCTATTTAAGGGTGAAGAGTGACCAATAGTGATTGTTTGGTGCGTTTCATTCTTGCCATTTGCTTCTAAATTTCCATTTTTTCAATGAAATTGTTGGGCTTAAAGTCTCTATCAGGAAATTTCTTCCTAACTGGTGTAGTTCTGGATGATTTGCAGACTCTGGCTATGTGACCCGCTCACAACGTAGGCAAATGGAGTCAAAGAACTTGCATTCAGTGCGGGTGGCCCCACAGCCTCTGCAATAGAACCCTTGCCTGTTTTTCCCAGAGTCTTTTCTTTTCTTCTCCATTCTGAGTTTAAAAATCCTCCTCTGTCTCACTGCCATCAGAATCAGAGTCTATTTGTTCGCAATGAGCTGTTGTGGATTTTCCCCATCAGAATGGCTTGAGGCCTGGCTTGAGGCCTTGTTAATCTTTTCATGGCCGCAGCTGAGGACTTGGTGGCTTCCGCTGAAACAGCTTCTTCAATGGCCTCTTTAAACGTGATCTTAGGTCTCATTAAAAGTTTGCTTTGTAAAACCTTATCTTTTAGGCCTAAGACAAACCGATCACGCATGGCCTCTTCTAAGTTGGTAAAGTCACAAGCACCCCCAATGTCCCTTAAACTTGCCACGAAGTCATTAACATTCTCGCTATCCCCTTGATCCCGACGGTAAAATTCGTGTCTCTTAATGAGGCACGATACTTGTGGGGCGTAATGGGCTCTTAAAGTTTCTCTAAATCGGGCCATTCCATTACCTTCAGCTCTGCTGCTCCCGCCAACGCCTTCGCCATTTTGAAGACTGCGGACCGCAGTGCGTGAGAAAGACCGCCCTCTTCCGTCTCTCGGGATGCCGGCGAGATCGTTCCCTCCAGGAACATGTGGAAACGATCCGCATACGATTCCCAGTCTTCCGTCGCCGGATCGAACGGTGCTGGGGGGTGTTCAGCGCAGCATCTCGCTCAGTTGCTTGTTCGTCGCCGTCTTCTCTTCAGGGAAATCCCACCTTCGTCGCCAGTGTTAAGTTTGCATGAAGAGTCAGACGCGAAGAGTTCCAGCAAAGAAGTTTATTAGTGACTACAGCTCGAATGAACCCGTCCTGGCTTGGCTACGGCTGCTTCTTATAGCCTGCAGCCGTAGCTGCCAGCCAATGGGAGTGCAGGGTTTCTTCCCGCACTATTTAAACCAATACCATTTGACATTTTACAAGAACAGTTCAAATAAACCAATAACATTCAAACCTACATACATAACAGTAATAGTCTGTTATACAGGGTTATATTCATATATATGGTAAACAGAAGATATTTCTGAGGTCACTTTCTTGCAGAGTTTTGGTGTTGCTTCTCTGATAGTCCTTTTGTGTTCCTTTGCTATTGTTCTTACTGGGAAACAATTTATTTCTGGTTCAACTACAACATAAATGGAAGAGATCTTAGAGATTTGCAAAATTTGGGAACGAGGCCTCTTCCTATAACATGAGCTTGAATCTCACTCCACTTTCTAACTCAGTGGTTTTCTTCCCTTCCTACAGATAAGAAATCATCAACATAATATATGTATATATATTATATTGAGATGAAAGGCAGCTTTGCAACTCCCTCTCACAGTAATAGATGTTTTCCTCCTGGAAAATAAGGAAGAAGGTTTTGCATTCTTACTTTGCTTTAGTGATGTTATTGCAGGCCAGCTCATGAAAACTATTCAGCATTGCAAACACACTTGTCTTGGTACATACAGTAAGACAAATATTTTTTTGCATATTTCTTCTGAAATCTAATCTATTTACTGTAGCAGACTTGAGAATTTGTTGCCTTTTAGGGTTAAATGTTCTGGAACTTTTTTTCATTTCCAGAATTGGCAATTCTACTGCCCACATAGAATTTTCATGGTCACCTTTGTTTCTCTTAAATTGTTTCAAAATTAAAATTAATTAAAAATTCAGTTTCAGGATGCACTGATTATGATCTTTTTTCTTTGAAATATTGAACGCCTGCTTAATGGAGAGATTAATCTTCACTTGATTAAGCCAGCTATTTTCTTCTGTTTCTTTGGATATTTCAGAAATCATGTCAATAATAACTCTACAGATTCATTTTCTAAAGTAAGAAGACCTGAGGGTCTCTTTCTTTATGCTAGCTACTGTCAAACTTTGCAGTATTCATTCATATAGTAATTCCATAAAGTATATTTCACAAAATATTTTTACAAATTAATCATTATGAGAGGTCAAGAATTAGCAGCAGCATAATCATAGTTGGCAACAATCTAAAACCTGAAAAATGAAAAGAATGTTTGGATTATATAAAATCTGTGGGGAAACAACCTTAAATTGCACTAAAGGACTTTGAAATCTGAAATTTTAAAATAGATTCTCGGGAAATTCAGGAAGATGCTATGGTATTAAAAGAAGAGGAAAAATGTTGCAAGTGGATAATATGGATGTTATGTGGCATCTATTGAAAAAAAATAGGGGTATTTCTCCCCCTCTCTCCAGACTTAGGAATCTGCTTTGAAAATCCAGCTGCTGGATTTTGTTTTGTATTCTAAGTTGACATTTATATGTAATTAAATCTTTTTATTAATATTTCTTAATACATATTGGGATTGCAACATATATTACTCTATTTCTGTCTTCTTTGTATAAAGATTTTTAACAGTTTAAAAGAAAATCTGTGTACAAATATATTACAGTTCTAAAGAGGAGGAAAGATATTTTGATTGGTTATACATAAGGAGTTCAATATTCCTTATTGTTATGTATGCAGGTTTGAATGTCAATGGTTTAGTTTGAACTGTTCTTGTAAAATGTCAGAAACGATTGGTTTAAAAAGTGCGGGAAAATCCTGCACTCTGATTGGCTGGCAACTGCGGCTGCTGGCTATAAGTAGCAGCCGCAGCCCAGCCAAATCGGGTCTGTTATGAGCTGTAGTCACTAATAAACTCTTCACTGAAGCACTCCGCGTCTGACTCTTCATGCAAACTTAAAACTTATGATGAATTTTCCCTTTAATTTTAATATTACAAAGGCAATATCTGCGATTTTCCTTCAGTAATCTATGTATGGATAACAGCATTATTCTCCAAATGTAGAAGTTTCAATAACCAAAATAGCACCACATGGACACAAGAGAATTAGAAGAGAAAGAATGAGAGAATCCAAAGAGAAGAGAAACTCTTATCCACAAGCTCCATTTGTATAGATCAGCTGATTGATATTTGAAATAGAAAAATGAAAAATCAGATTGATAACAAAACATACTTTACTGGATAAATCAGGCCGGTGCCTGAAAATTTAAATAGGAATAATCTATACTGCAAAATTTTGATTCAAGTCCTGCTTCTATATTTACATTTATATGTGTGTTGATTACATAATGACTTGATTTTTGCACAGACTCATTTAACATTCTTTGAAATGCTGTTAACTGAGTTAAATGTCAAGGACAAGATTTGATGACAAAGGTTTCATAGAAGTCCAAGTGTACATTCATCTGACTGTTTCAGTTTGAAAAGGCTCACAGAGGCAATTTTCATTGTTTTAGTCATCCCTGAACTTTATTTGCACATTTTTCTTTTGCAATTAATTACTGGCATTTCATGTGCTAGTTTCTTTGATATTGTGTTTGACTACGTTCCTGATCATTTTGCACTGAAGTTCTGTAAATTAGTAACATATATGTTTGAACATGCAATTCTGATTAACATAAGCTTTTTAAATGATGGAGATACTTTATTGAGAACCATTATATATAACATCCTTCCTTTCAACCAATATCTGTGATGAACAGATCAAACATCTCATAATGGGTGAATGTTGGTGTGACTATTTCACTATGACTATTATTAATTCTGCTATTAAAACAACTGAAGTGAATTATCTAAATGGAACTACAGAAAGGATTCAATCAACAATTGTTATGATGAGCTTTAATGGCTTCACTGTGTCTCCATTCATTTTAATGCTTGGCATTCTTTGATTTGGACATTATGATGGCACAGTACTGCAGGCCACTTCTGCTGACTGCCAGCTGTCTGCAATTTGGCAGTTCAAATGTCATCAGGTTCAAGGTTGACTCAGCCTTCCATCCTTCCGAGGTGGGTAAAATGAGGACCCAGATTGTTGGGGGCAATATGTGAACTCTGTAAACCGCTTAGAGAGGGCTGTAAAGCACTATAAAGTAGTATATAAGTCTAAGTGCTATTGCTATTGCTATATTCCAGAGATACAGAAGCATATTGCCTTGAAACCATTTTGGAATGATTAAAAATTGGCAAATTGTCTTGAAGCAAGCTTACCACCCACTTAGCATCCTAAAGAGAAATGGTTATATGAGGAAATTCCAACTCACAAGTTATCCCTTGAGAAAGAACCTTCTTTAATAAGACTGATTTTGAGAAGTTAGGAATTTGTTTCCTGGTTCATTTGCATTCAATTATTTGCTAATATCTCTTAAACTGACTGTTTAAAAAACACTCAAATGTTAATAAGCCTGATTTATGTCTATTATGCAAAATAATTGTAATATTTAAAAGGATGGGTTATCAGTATTACACACACACACACACACACACACACATCTATCTATCTATCTATCTATCTATCTATCTATCTATCTATCATCTACCTACCTACCTACCTACCTACCTACCTAATAGTCTGACTCTCTATTTGACTCTTGATGGCTTTCCAAAAATGCAATATAACAACAGTTAAAATATTCACGGCACAGTTAAACAAACAATAGCAATATAAAAACATCAACAAAAATAGAATATTAAAGTGAAATGAAAATTAAAACTAAATAGTAAAATGAGGCATGATGCTTTGGAATCCATTCTAAAATTACTGTCTTTACAATTTTCTGAAAATCAAAAGCGAATCTGGTCTTTGTAGGAAGGCTATTCCAGAGAACCAAAAAGCAGCAGCTTCTAGACTCATCTCCCAGAGGTGTGAGACTACAAGTAACTAGTAGCACTAAAGATCTAGTGCATTGGGTAAATTCATATTAGAGCATTTGGTCCCAAAATAATTCAGCACTAAGCTATAGACTATTTATAGGTCAACACTAGGAGCATAAATTGACAACCAGTACTGAGTTGCCAAAATGAGCATTGTGTGATCCCTGTGCCAATGACCAGTTGCAGCTGCAGCTCCATGTAAGCCCTGTTGTAGTAGTCCAGCAGGACAGTAACGAAGGCATGAGTTACTATAGCTTGATTATTCTATACAAGGTAGGTTGCTATCAATGTACCAGTCAATTTGTTCAAGTAGGAGTTTTAAATTCAGTTGGTAATTCAGAATCAGTTCCTTACCAGATAGTATTATTTTTATCATTCAACCATTACTGTCTTTTTTCCATGTTATATGAAATAACATCCATGTCTATTATTATTACTTTTATTGTCAGAGTACAACATGTGAACAATGAGATTGGTTGAACCTCCCTTCGTGCACCTCCCCCTAACACAACTGACAGTGAGGACAGAAGTCCCTAACCCAGTCCCAATCTTATTACACTTTGTGACTTTGTTGCACAGTGCGCTGGCCCTGCAAGTCTATCTTACTATGTTGACATGAAGTTATTTTCCGTTCAGAAGTCTGATAGCCCACGGGTAGAAACTTCAGCCTGTTGGTGTGGCTGGCTATGCTTCTATATCTCCTATCCAATGGTAGGAGAGTGAAGAAGTGCTGACTGGGATGTGAGTCGTCCCTGAGAATTTTCGTCACTCTTCTAAGGCAGTAAGCTCTAGCGATGTCATTTAGTAGTATCAGGGAACAGCCCATGATGTTTTGTGGTGTGCTCACCACCCTCTGTAATGTCTTTCTATCCACGACTGTCAAGCCAGCATAACACACCGTAATGCAATATGTGAGGGTGCTTTCTATTGTGGACTGGTAAAATGAGGTCATCAGTTGTTGTTCCACTTTATTCTTTCGCAAGATCCTAAGGAAATGGAGTCTCTGTTGGGCCTTTCCAGCCACCTGGGTTGTGTTGATTTTCCAGATGAGGTCTTCGCTGAGGTAGACTCCCAGGAATTTAAAGGAGGAAACTCTCTCCACACAGCCCCTTTTGATGTAAAGTGAGGCGGGTTCCTCTCTATTCTTCTGGAAGTCTAATACCATCCCTTTGTCTTGCTGATGTTTAGTTGCAGGTTGTTTTCTAGGCACCATGAGGATAATTTTTGAGCCTCCCCCCGTATGCTGTTTCGTCTCCACCTGTAATGAGATTACAGTTACTCCACCATTAATGTAATATTAATGTTATGTTGTGTTCCACTTAGAATACACAGTAAAATTTTTATTTGAATTATTTTTACTGAGGTTAACTATTCAGTATTAAATGGAAAAAGTTTTGGTGTAGCCTAAAATAATTTAAATTGTCTTTGTTATGATATGTACAGAATAACCTTGAGTAACAAGGATATGCACATGGAAACGTTTATGAGAGTAGTTATGAATAATTATTCAGCCACACACAGATACACTAAATTGAGTTAAAGTTTACTCTAAGAAATAGCACAGTCCAATAAACGGTCCAGGTCATATACATTTAACAGTCCAAATAATATCCAATTACAAAGTCTTCTTACCGGTTGCCTTTGTCATTTACAGTAAACAAAGATATCAAAGTATAAGCACGGCATAAATACAACAGAGAACCTTAGATAGCAACAGAATGTCAGAGAGAGCAAGCTATGATCTCTACCTCCCTCTTATGGTAATTTGCAATATAATCAACCAATTGGAATATAGTATAAATCAATATAGTGATTTTGTCTTAAAGCTACAAACATACATTGTTGGTTTAGATATTGCCAATCCAACTAATTGGTGTACAGATTCCTAACAGTCTTCTTTTTTATTATTTGCATAATTATTTCTCAGGAGTAAAAAATAATTGAAGACTTTTGCTCAGCTTCATATTTTTCAGTGAATTTATTACATTTCTTTATCTTGATTGAAATTTGTATATATTAAAATTTGAGCTAAAAATAACATTTTAAGAAGGTGTGTGACAAGCTGCACAGTGTATGAGATGTGTATTTTATGAAAAATGTATGCAAGTTAAATGAAGAATTAAACACTTTAAAATAAAAGAAAATGATCCAGAAAATAGGACAATGCCTTTTGGTCTGTATATAGTGTTATATGTCCTTAAGAAAATGTTATGCTTGATTGGTCTGGGTAGCATAGTCAGTCCATCATAGAAATTATGGTGGGGCATAAGGGACAAGCTCGGTTCTTTGGCTTGTTGGCATAAAACATAGCTCACCAAAACTTATCACCTGGGATTTGTAAACACAAGAAAGCAGTTTCCTAGGCCTGGAAATATAAATATGGGATGCATAATACTTTCTTTCTTTCTTTAGATAGTGACTCCATATATTCCATTGTCCCATTTGGATTTGATTAGCCCGTGAAGACAAAGGAAAATGCCTGTTCTAGTCTGAAATATGAATTGTTTCAACTGTAACAGGAGTAAGAATTTTCTCATTTCTTTCTATGCTAGAGAAAAATTTACTATTAAATGTTTGACATTGCTTTAGCATTTTGTTTGGGGGGGGGAGCAAGGTACTGGAGTCAGAGTACACATATATTTTGTTGCACTTGATGTAGATTTCCTGCTGTGCTGTTAATGACAAGTCTCTGTCTTTCTTTCCGCCACCCTCAGCTGTGGCAACAGCCAAGGCAATGCATATGCTCAGCTAAATTGAAAAACAAAAAAGTGAAGAACATGTTCTTCAACTTCATGGGAAAATGTTTGCAAAAACTGAGTGAAACAAATAGAAAGTGCTTGCTCCAGCAGATACGATAATAATAAAATAGTATGGCTTAATCAATTTTTTTCTGCTTTTGTAAACAACCCTGTTGCAGCTACTGCGCATTTCTAAGGCAATGTCATTTGGGAGCCACTTGGAAGAATATAAACCTAAAGTTTTAGAATGAGGCCTTGAAAAATATGTACACTAAGAAACAAAGAAATCATAGAATTTGAGGACCAAACAGGTCAATCTCTCATTGGATATGCTCAACACTCAGGCCTACATACCTGACCTCAGCACAGGTCAAGCACTGGGGTATTTTTTTATGGAATTGGATATGCTGATCGCTAGCCTAACTGGGTGAGAAATAGTTGCATACAAAGATAGCACCAAAGAACTTGGGCTACCTGCATTGTGAAGAGAAGAAAAAATCAAGATAGATGGATTAGCCTGGCTAATGACAGGCGCTGAGTTTAAATAAATCTCTCACTATCTTAGAATTTCTATGGGGTACTGCCACAATATTTAGGAATCCTAGGAAACTAATCCTTTCTGCTTTCAAGTCAGCAATGTAAGCCAATCAGGTGTTATTAATTTCATGATGAATAACCAAGGCAGGGATGTCCATCCAGGAAAGCAAAATAAATGGTCCATAGATTTCTTTGAAAGTGAAATGTCTTTCACTGTAAAAAGACATCACTTAGAGTTTGCAGCAATACACACATTCTGTAACCTTATTTACAACTAAAATTTTGAATGAAACAAGGGAAGTTTCAAGGTATACAGTCCTAAGTATGGATATTATTGAAAGAATAATATATACTATACTTTCAAGAATATATTATTTATTTAAGAGGGATGACAACAAACAAAATATCTTCTGAATATATGTATACTGAGTTTACTTTAAGCAGCTTATATTAAAAGCTGTGTTTTAAAAACTTTATTAAGGAAAAGTTATGTATCATACAAATGTAGATTTTTTTTAGGATTTTGCTTATTTGTCTGAATAACAGAAAAAATAATAAAAAATAATTCCATACCTGCTTGTATTTACTTTACATACCATTGTACTTACACTGTGCTAGTATGTGCTAGTACATTGTGCTTACATGTGCCTACTTTAAATATTCACAGTAAGTACTTGGTCCAGATTAGTATTCTGTATTATACTTCCATTCCTAGGTGACAGAGATTAGTCTAGAGAGTAGAAAAAATGATCTCACATGGTGATATTACTAAATATAGACAAGAATTGAATCAGACCAAAAAAGGAGTGCTGTAAGCTAATGTGAAGCATGATTTATAATATAAAAAGCAAGGAATATGAGGGTTGAGAGATGATATCTTCTGATGATATCTTCCAAAGACAATTATTCCCAAATTGATGTTGGGAATAAAATGATCCTGAAATATGCTTGCTTCTTGGTTTCTGTTTTGAAAATGAAATCTTTGGTAGACACTTAAAGCACTCAGAGTATATCTAAAAATATAAATGAAACAAGCCAGATGTTGCAATCACATGGATAGGCAACTTGTTAAGAAACTATGAATTGCTCTTGAAGTGTGCTGAGTCAGAAATGTTTGTGTAGAATATACAAAACAACATTACCTGATCTGGCAATTAGTACATTTGGACTTTCGTAGAGTTGCATTAGATACAGCATGGGATCAGGAACTTGAGAAAGTATTTGGCAGTGGATATCCAAATCCAGCCAAATATTGAATGTAACAAAACAACAATAACAACCAAAAGATTCAAAAATGAATTTCAAAATTGCAAGAATAAAACTGTCTTAGTTCTTCAGTGGGTTTAAATTAAAGCAGTTCTAGTATGTGGTCTTAGGGTTGGCCATAGCAAAAAAGTAATTTGCTTTCATTGTTTTCTTTAAAGAATAATTTCAGGTTGTTGTGTATGTAATCTCCACAGTCTATCTTAGTGTGTCATAAATTCCTGAAAGGGTTTTATGATATATGGGATGAAAGAAGATTTTGTACAAAGGAATGTTTTGCAGTTCTGAGCAAAGGAGCAAATTTGGAACTGTTCTGCAAATTGCAAGGTACCTCTTAGATTGAGGGGTTTTTTTATTGTTGGAAATTAAAATATGACAGAAATGACACTTTGTTTTTAAAAAGATACATTTGTTCAACTTTTTTCTTCTTAAAATCTTTACCAATGTATTATCATAGTAGACTGGAACAAATTCCTGTCTTTGGGTATATTATTCCGATATTATAAGATAAACTAGTAATATATGTATATTGTTCTTTACAATATCATCATTCTCATTCTAGTTTCTTCTTCAAAGTTTGTATATATATATATATTCTGCAGAAGCTATCTTGGAACATCATACTTAATAATGCTGTTGGTAAAATCATTCCCTCCCATTGCTTTTCCTCCATCCACATATATTCTGGAATAGTTTGGGTTTGCAAACATTGGTATAGATAATTTCCCATAAAATGCCCATAGCATTTGGGCAAAGACTTTTTTTAAGATGAAAAAAAAGTTCTTGCTTCTATTTTATGGCAGCAAGAACAGGCAGAATCAGGTCCTTATTATATTGGTCCCATCCTTAAGCATTTTGCACTGAATGGAAATTGAAGGAATATGTGATAGTATGGGAATAAGCCCAATAAGGAAAATGAGTAGCAGAACTTTTCTAAATCTATTGAAAAGAAATTTGTGACTCAAAGTTTCCCTTGTTGGTTGGATGTAGAAATTATGGAGAAAAGAGGAATTGTCTGTTCACAGCTATTTAGAGCTATTTACATAATTCCAATTTTCAATAGTAGTAAGCCAGTTCCGTTTAAAAAAATAAAAATCAAGGAATAGCACACTTACTTGACTGCATAAAATAAGCATTGGTGTAATTGACTCAGACATCATTTTGTCCAGCTTGACAGTCCAAATGGATCTACCGGATGCCACTAACAGCTACTGTAAATACCTTGGTATTGAAATGATATTCACTGAATGCCAGTCTAGTTAGAGTCTGCCAAAACAAAATAGCCCTAAAGCAGCATTTTTCCCAATGAAAATGTTTGCCATGCATGTGCTTCCAACAGCTGTTTTTGTTTTAGTTTTCATTTCAAATACATTCATCTAAATGCAGAGCTTAGTTTCATCAAAGGTCACCAGAAACTTTCCAATTTCCCCCTCAAAAAGATCATTATCATGTTCTGAGCAATTGTATGTTTTATTACTTTCATATTTTACATTTCTGGAATTTTGTAGACTGCCAAAAGGCAATCTATAAATAAATAAATAAGTCTTTGCATGTTTTTCATTTACTCCTGTTTTAAAAATTATCCAGGTATCCTATATTAACATTTTGTTAGTTCTCTCTCTCTCTCTCTCTCTCTCTCTCTCTCTCTCTCTCTCTCTCTCTCTCTCTCTCTCTCAGTCTTAGTCTCCCTCTCTCCTCCTCCCTCTCTCTTCCCCTCCGCTCTCTCTTTCCTCCTTTTTTACAGCATTAGTACCAGGATCATGCATATATGCTGAGAACATTACATCTTACTACCACCAACTTTTTTGTATTTATTTTAGCCAACTCCAATTCTTTGCAGATTGTCAGGCCTTCGTTTTCAGTATTTTATTTCTTTATTTAAAATTTTATGTGTTGACACTACCATATTGTGAATCCCTGGCTTATTGTATCTAGACCTGAATTTAAAAGTAAATGTAAAAATGAATTTAAAAAAAACCAGCTTCATAAAATTTTACATTTGTGAGACTGCTCCAGTTTCTAGATGGAATAAGTAGCATTAAAAATTTGGTCTTATTGTTTGGTAACTAAATACACAAATAGAGTTGACTATAAGATTTTTTAAAATTTTTATTCATATTTATATGCCGCCCTTCTCTGGAGACTCAGGGTGGCTTACCATTTTTTGGAGCGCAACCCAATGTCCTCTGCAATAGCCTTCATTCCATTGTATATGCCTGCTTATTACTAAGCAGCAATTTTACAAAGTCAGCTTATTGCCCCCAACAATCTTGGGTCCTCAGTTTACCTACCCTGAGAGGATGGAAGGCTGAGTCAACCTTGAGCCTGGAGGGATTCGAGCCTGCAATAATTGCAGGCAGCTGGAATTAAGTGCTAGGCATTTAACAGCCTGCACCACCAAGGATGGCTATTTAAATATTTTGAATGAATGTATGAATGAATGAATTGATCTGAAGTCTTTAGTTCTTCTTAGAACTGTCAATTAACATGTTTTAGTTGAAAAGAAAGAAAAACTGTTTTTCCAATGTTGATAATGATAATGTCCATTTAGTTGTGTCTAACTCTTGGCAATTCTGGGACCAGGTCTCACCTTCCAATCTTGCACTACTTCTTTGAGCAATTCTGTGCTTTGGCTGGTATCCAGCTACCATGTTCTTTGGTGGTCTGGTTTCATTTTATTCTGCTAACTCTTCCAAACATAATTGCTTTATTCCATTCAAGAGTATATATCTCTGATGCATCATGTTTATTTAAAAAATATTTTAATTCATTATATTGGTATCTATATTATTTTGACTCATTTGCTTTTAGTTTACCTTATTGTTCTCATCTATTATCCTTAAAATAGTTTAATAGGTAATTTCCAAAAGTGAGGATAGCAAACACAGTGTCCTTTAGAAGGATCTGCTACCATTGAGAATGTGATGGCTCCCCTTCATTTCCTGGCACACAAACCAATGGGAAATTGCTATCCTGTCATCTTGTGAGGAGCAGCCAACTGGAGCCAAGTAGGTGATTTCCTGTCCCTTATCTGGAAAGATTCTAAGTCCTACCGGTGACATTATGTCTGCCTATTAGGAGACTTGCTAGTTTACCATTCCTCACTCGGAAGTTAGCATTGTTCTTATCAGTTCCCACTGTCTCCATAAAAAGGCAAAAATATATCTGCCCCTCTGAAATATATAGGTATGAATTTATAGGAAAACATATTTTCAGATTTTTTTTATAATGTAGCAGGACAGTTTTATTTGAATGTATTCACTTACTCAACTCTAGTTCCATGTAAATTCATCCATCATGTCATGTAAATTTGTAAATCCATCCATCATGTCATGTAGGGATTGTACAGCTTGGTTAAGATTTTATAAAGGTTTAAAAACCAAACCACTATCAAGTAGTGTCATAACTTGTCACATTTTCATTTTACAGATGAAATCAATCAATTGCCATATTGTCAACTAAAAATAATTAAAAGAATTTGGTCTTTGCAGCTTCCAATATGTCTTAATTTATACCTCCCAGACTGTGTATCAAAATGTGGGTGTTCTTTGGCTCTTGTGCAATTCTCTCACAATACTAAAATCAAATAAATAAACAAGATTATCCTGAAGTTATAACAATCCTGATGATTTCAGATTAAATTAGGTTAGATCTACACACACACACACACACACACACAAACACACCCTTTATGTCTTTGTGTTGGCAGATTTATTCACTAATAATATGCTTTTGCAAAGTTGTCTTGTTTACTAATTAAGCAATTGGGAAATTACTTTTTCTTAAAGTACTGCCTGCAAGTCTTTCAGTTCATTCAATGATTACTGATGGATTTAATGTGGTCTGGCTGCATGTGTTCATTTCTTAGCCTTTAGAATATATGAGGCAGCTACATCTATATGTGAAATATAAGCATAGGCATAATTTTCATTCCAAAGGAAAAATACTTTTTCCTTAATGTAATGGATTGGAATCAAGCCAGGCACTGCATGAATTAACCTCCAAAATTTTGCAGTACATAACAAATGAAGGAATGATTTATGGACAGATGAATAATGACAAGATCCTTTAGCTATTTACAGTGATACAGAATAGACTTGTTGTCTTTAATTTAACAAAGACCAGGGCAAATAGAGCTTGGAACAAAATAGACTTAGTAACTCTAATGAGCACTGAGTGTACAGGCAGTTCTCTTCCTAATTTGCTGCTATCTATTTCTTTCCAACCTCTGTCTTGCTTCTCAGCATCCAGACTGGCTAAATTAATTATAGGACTTCTATAGAAAATTGAGAAGCTAAAAAAATCTTCTGGAAAATGGAAGGATATATTAGATGGAGAGGTTTAGGAAATGGTTTCTTGGATGTAGGCAAATATGTACGTGTGTGGAATATGAGGCCATACAACATGGTTCTACTTATTGCTTGTATGTGGATGACCTTGAGAGACACTGAAAAATGATGCAGTCAAGGGGACAGTCAGATAAAGACAGTTTAACCCACAGCAGAAATGTGAGTGGGGCAAGAAGCTTAGAAGAGATTCCCCCACTCAGTTTCTATTACATCTGGCTTTTCATCTGGTATTTCCTGTCCAATTTACCTCACAAGTCTGATTCTTATAGTTAGTATATAAGTTATAGTTTAGTTTTACTTTTTTATGGAAAACTATCCTAATGCTCTCCAAGACAAATCAGATCGAATTTTAGTGCTATATGTAAATAAATATTTTCTGCATTCAACTGGCATTTTTAACAAGGATGGTTCTTTCAGATTAAGAAGTCTATTAAAAGAATTTGTCTTAGATCATATATAGCACTCACTCCCAAATGCCAAATTTTTCATGTTTATTATATCTAAATCTGTTTTGGTCAGTTGCCAGGTGGGGTGGGGCAGGAATAAATAAAGGGAAGGAAGCTAATTAAATCTATGTGAATGAGATCTGATCTGATTTTAATAATTGATTCCATTAGGAAAATTGAATTAAATCCTTTTGGATAACAGATTGTTTCAGACAGCCATATCAAAACCAATTCCCTAAATGTTCCATATATAATCTCCCTCAAACTCTGAAACACAAAAATCTTGAAGCACATAAAGAGATATAAAAAGGGACATCTGGTTTGAGCCTCTTTGGAGATGGACCAAAATCCGCAACTGTGCATGGTTTCGATCTGTGGTCGCCGCTGGAGCACCCCGAGCTGGCTGGCCTTGGGGTTAAAACCATCCTGTAGAGGTGGTGAAGAGGGGGGAGCCACTAGTAGGGTTGAGGAGAGCCGCATCTCTCCTCCCCAGCTGGTCTTTTTCCCTTTCCCGAAGGCGGTTGCAGCGGTGGCCAGAAATGGCCACCTCAAAGAAGAACTCGACCGGACAAGATCGTGCAGGAGGAAGTTTGAAGGAGAAAGTTTGACAGACCAGGCTTGACACTGAAAACATCTATCTAAGGTACCTGAAATCTGAACAGTATAAAATAATATTATTCCTAAAAAGACTTTTAAAGTGGTGAAGGAAAGTGAAAGGAAAAAGAACTGGCTTTTTTTTTCTCCTCCTCTAATATTGGCAGTTTTAAACGGTTTGGAATATTAAGAATAAAAAGAATTTTTATTTTTCTGTTTTTTTTTCTTTTAATATTTGTTTGTGTGTACTTGCTTGTCGGGAATGGTTCTGGGATGATAATATGAATTGTTATAAGATAAATTAATTTAAAAATATGGAATATTTTGCATATGAGAATATATAAAAATAATTGTAGTTGATGGAGAAGACGTACAAAAAGAGTTGTAACCTACCGGCATACTGTATGTTTTGTCTGTGTATGTTTGTCTAAAAATAATAAAAATCTTTGGGAAAAAAGAGAGATATAAAAAGAGATTAAGCTAGGCTGTGAAATAACACCTACTTATCAAACTCTAATTCCTGAGAAGAGTCTTGCAAGATCTGGATTTTCACCTTCCAGCAAATGTTTATTACTCTGTGCAAATGATGTTGTAATATTATTGCATATAACAGAGGATGAACTAAAGCCAGATGACTTGATGTCCCAAAGGGGTAGCATCACACTGGAGATGGTTGATGCTGATCCTTCTCTCCCCATTTTTTAACTATTATTCTATTTTTCATTGTAATTTCCATTGTTACTGTTTTAGAAATATTTTTATTTTATGATTTTAATGCTTTTTAATGCTGTAAGCTGCCCAGAATCACTTTGAACTAGGATGGGGGATGGAGAAATAAATTTAATAAATAGAATAATTCAGTATTGCACTTATAATCATACAGTCATAGAATATGACAGCTGGAGGAAAATATTTAGAAGCTATCATATATTTTCATTATCTTATCTCCTCTAGCCTAGCCTCTAAATGTTTTTCATATTTTTTTTACTATATTGGCTGCTTTTTTCAGAATGTTCTCCAATTCATCACTGTCTATCCTAATAGTAGTCCCAAAACTATGTGCAGTATTCCGGGTGCAGTTTAACCACATAGAATAGAAAAGAACAATGATTTTTCTCAATCGTAACACTATGCATCTGTTCATTCCATTGGGATTGTATCTGCTTCTCTTTTAGCTGTACCATAATGTTGATTCATTTTCTGATCTGATACAATAAACCTTCAGATTCTGCATATTCCACTGCCCAATATGTCCCCCTCCATCCTATACTTATACTTATGCCTTTGAATTATCCTAATGTAGAACTTTGAACTTGGTCTTGTTGAAATCTTTGGGGTTCTTGGTGCTCTCTGAGTTTGGTTGTTTGCTTGGAGACATTTCATTACCTGATGATCATCATCACCACACTACAACCAAGCTCAGAGAGCACCAACTACTCCACACTTCAACTCTGAGCTGCATATTCAAAATAATCATGCTAGTTTCTACCACTTGTTCCAGCTTGTTAAAAACTTCTTGAAACTGAATTCTGCCATCTAAATTGTTTCCCAGGATACCCTCAAATTTGATAATAACATTTTCTAAATTATAAAATAATTTATAAAAAAAAGGAACACCACTGGGTCCGGAATATATTAATTAAGATTTCCTTCCAGCTTAATCCAGCAAATATTAATGAGCATTTATTGGATTCAATTGTTCAAACAGTTGTTTATTAATTTAATAGAAGCATAATCAACACCACATTTTGCCATTTTTTTCTACTACAATCATGAAAGACTTTGTCCAATGCTTTCTTGCTGTCAACGTATATAATGCCTACCACATTGTTCGATTTGATTAAATTGGTCACTGTATCGCTGTCTCAAAAAAAGAGATCAGGTTAATTTGTCAAAATATATTTTGATAAACTCATGCTAGCTATTGCATGGCTTTGTCTGAAATAATAATTTTCTAATTATCAAGAATATGTTTTTCATTAATTGTCCTTCTTAACCCTCACCATCTTCTGCCTGCAGAAGTGTATTTGCAGCTGTGTCAGCCACTTTTCTGCCTTTTGGATACCACCATTCCAACTCTTGGTTTGTTCTTAACAACATTACCCCTTCCTCACAATATTCCCATTAAAAAAAGTCTACAGATTCCCTTATCAAAAAAAACTCCACAGGACACTATCTGCCATAGGAATGTATGGATGACTTTGAGGGCAAGAGAATGCCTAGGAAACAATCAGACAACAAACAAAAAAGGCAGGAGCCCCCAGAAGATCAATGATCAGAAGAAGGAACTTAGGAAGGACCTGCCCCTAATTGATCAGCTGTTTAAAATGGTGGCAGGAAGTTTGTACCTTCATATGTGAAATATTCTGTCAATGTAGCCTTACAATAGAGTAGAATTAGCTCATGTAGTCATGGCTCACTTGGAAGAGCCTACATACATACTTTGCGAAGCTTGTTATCCAGTAACGTTGAATTGCTAACTACGGCATACAAAACCTTTGCCAAACCAATTGTTGAATACAGCTCATCCACCTGGAACCCACACTGTTATATCAGACATTAACACGATTGAGTGGGTTCAAAGGTATTTATTAAGAAGAGTACTCCACTCCTTTACTCACAATAGTATTCCCTATGCCTCCAGGCTTGAAATTTTGGGTTTGGGCGATCTGGAACAGCGCCTCCTGCAGTCTGATCTAAGCATAGTTCACAAAATTGTCTGCTATAACATCTTGCCCATCAACAACTTCTTCAGCTTCAATCACAATAATACACGGGCAAACAACCGATACAACTCAAGGTAAACCGCTCCAAACTTGATTGCAGAAAATACGACTTCAGCAACAGAGTAGTCAATGCCTGGAACATCCTACCCAACTCCATTGTTACAGCCTCAACCCCTCACAGCTTCAACCCCAAACTGTCTACCGTGGACCTCACCCCATTCTTAAGAGGTCCTTAAAGGGGGGCGTGCATAAGCGCACCAGCATGCCTACCGTCCCTCTCTTACTGTCCCCATTTATCTGTATTTACTTCCTTTGTTCATGTTTATGTTCATACCTATACTTATTATCTTGTACATGTTTGTCAAATAATAAACAAACAAACAAATAAATAAATAAATTAAGTAAGTAAGTAAGTATTTGTTTTTTTCTAACTCCACCAGATTTCAATGAACTGTGTTGCTGAGCCATAACTCCATCTGACTGTCTGGTTCCTATGACTGCAGCTGGAGCAATCATACCCAGTGCATTGTTTTACTGGCTTGCCACAGTTTAGGACAATATGGAAGCTTCCATTGTCACTGTTGTTCTGTGTCACTGTTATTATCATCACTGTAGCACCACATGATCCAAAGATGAGAGTCTTTTACTACTGCTGCTACTACTACTACTACTATTACTCTTTTCCTCCTCCTCTTTCTCCTCCTCCTCCTCCTCCCCCTCCCCCTTTTCCTTCTCCTTCTCCTCCTCCTCCTTCTCCTCTTGTCAGATGCCATCCAGTTCTTTATCTCTTTTCCTTAGCTTTCTTCACAACAACTATACAATAAATACCACCTTCTCCTTTCACTATTCCTTCTTAGCTAGTATCATAACATCTACTTTTTCTAAAAGAATCATTCTAAAAACAATTTATATCACTACAATATTTTTAAACAACAAGCTGCACATAGATAATGCTTTCTCTGGTGCCATCTTCATATGTTGATATCTTAATCCAGGTCTCTTGATATTTATAGCAAACACTCACACATACTGGTGGGTTGGTTTTTAAATTTCTATTTTCTGTTTTAATGGTAATATCTTTTTTTAATCTTGTAGGCAATTTTAAGCTGTTGGCTATAAGAAATGATATTTTTACTGTTGTCACTAAACTTTGAAAAAGACTGATACAATTGATTTACAATTAATGTATAGATTAAGAAAGTACACATTTCTAAGATCATATTAAACCTGGAGCTTAATAAACTGATTCCCTCTTATTTCAAACACATTATTTGGTTTTGGTCTTTAAATTAGTACCTCTCCTTCTAATGGAATATAGTCTTTGAAAACATTCTTATTAAGTGTTAATATGAAAGTTAATATTGCCAGAGAAGGGTGAGTTAAAACACTGGGAAAACAATAATTACTCAGTTGTTTTCATAGTCTCCTTAAAAATCTTTATCCTATCCAGGAAACATCATACTGTGTGATAGTTTATATATTGATAACAGATTTTTTAAAAGGCTTATTTACATTTAGTTTTAGGCTTGCACAATTAGAAGACCAATTACAAACAAAAGTTTGTGATACTAATATTGACATTACAAAAATTGTAGCTCAAAATATCATTCACTCTATAATACATTCAATATCAGGTAAGATTGAAGTAGTTTTATGTGCATTTTTTTACAGCAGCTATCACTTTGATTATCTTACAACAAACAGAAATTGATTGCCATAGTTCAAAATGTTATAGCCTGGCTGACTGTTTCTTGAACAAGTTATGAATCCTAATTCCTGGTCTGGAAGTTTATGGATCTAATTGGTAATGGAAAGCTATGCCAGTCTTCTATTGCAAGACTATATATTTTTTTAAAAAAATTGTTTTGCATTATAAAGGCAGAATAAATGTTTCTATGAATTTGCTTTACACACTTGTTTTGGAATCACCAATTGCCAAGGAAGGACAGTCCAATTTCTGTTAATGTATACGCTTTACTGAAGTGTTCCTGAAATGGACGAATTTAGTAGGTGACCTTGCGGGTCACCTAACTACATTCGTAGTATGTGTGTGTACTACTCCATCCCCAACGTGAACTGAAACAATCTATGTGTTGAGAATGCTTCTTTACTGAAAAAAACAAAGCTCAGCATTTTTACAGAATAATGTAGTAGTTCTATTCAACAGATACTCTTCCACAAAAAATTGTTAAATAGATTCCAGTTTAATTATTTGATTCCAGAATACCTGGAAACCGATAACAACAAACTTGTACATCTAAGGATTATCTAGTTGGGTGCATTTAAATTTTAAAAAATGGAATCTATTTTAGGTACTCCCTATTTCCTACTGGGTCCGTTCCAATTTCCTATGACAGAATGAACTACTAGGTTCCTCTGAGAGCATTCATTCAACTCATTTTCCTCTGTAGTGAGGATATGTTTGTGATTAAGGTACACATAACTTATTTTTGGAGAGGATGATGGCCACAGTGGAGAGACATAAAGTAACTAAGTGAGCAACATTGAATGATATATTTGTGTAATGCTAGGTTTATTTTTCTCTTTTTCTGTCTCTAAAAACTACAGTATGTTGAACATTATTTTAGAATACCTATTGGTATTTTTTTGGTTTGTCTGTGTATACAAACAGTGGCCTATTAAGAACAAGTTCCATTCCTAAATCTGTCTTTAATTCAAATTTGTGTGTAAATTGCAACATGCTTACGAACAGGCAACCTATTACTTAAAATGGCTGATAACTTTCTCCTTCCCTGAACCAACACACCACTGAAGCCATGTAAAGTTTTCATGAAACGCTGAAACTGCACAGGTTCTCTGGTTCATGAAAACATTTGAAGACTTCAAATATTCAGTGGTTTGTGAACTTGAGGAGTCCACCCATTGACCCACCATTTTTAGTAATAGGCATAGTACAAGTTGTCCTTAAGCTAGGTGTTCTTAAACCAGGGACTGCCTGTATTTCCCATTTTAATATAGTAAGAAAGAAACTGTTATGTATGCAGAGTTTGAAATGATTGGTTGTTGTTGTAAAGTGTTTGAAATCATTGGTTGTAAAAGTGCGGGAAAACCCTGCACTCTGATTTGCTGGCAGCCGTGGCAGCCGGCTATAAGTAGCTGCCGCGGCTGAGCCATTCGGGTCCGTTCTGAGCTGAAAGTCACAATAAAAAAGAGCCGAAGCACTCCGCGTCTTGTCTCTCCATGCAAACTTAACACTGGCGACGAAGGTGGGATTTTCCCAAGGAGAAGGCAACGCGGAACGCAGAAGAGCGAGATGGCTGCGCTGAACACCCCCCCAGCCCCGTTCGATCCAAAGAATGAAGACTGGGAGTCGTATGCAGATTGGTTTCAGATGTATTTAGAAGGAAACAATCTGGCCTCCATTTCTGAGCAACGGAAGAGAGCGGTTTTTCTTACTTATTGCGGTCCTGCAGTCTTCAAGATGGCGAAGGCATTGGCTGCCCCAGCAGACGTGAAGGTAATGGCATGGTCTGATCTGGAAAGACTTTTAAGGGCACACTACGCGCCCCAAGTATCGTGCCTCATTAGGAGACACGAGTTTTATCAGGGAGAAGACGAAAGCGTCAGTGACTTCGTGGCAAGTTTAAGGAACATTGGGGGTGTGTGCGAATTCAGTGTTTTAGAGGAGGCCATGAGCGATCGTTTTGTATTGGGCCTTAAAGACAAGGTCTTGCAGAGCAAATTACTTATGAAACCAAAAATTACGCTGAAAGAAGCCATAGATGAAGCAACCTCAGCAGAAGCCACCAAAACCTCAGCAGCAGCCATGAGAAAGATGAACAAGACTACGGGCCATTTGATGGTGAAAAGACCACCACAACTCAT
The DNA here is from genome assembly GCA_009733165.1 of Naja naja. Classification (NCBI taxonomy): domain Eukaryota; kingdom Metazoa; phylum Chordata; class Lepidosauria; order Squamata; family Elapidae; genus Naja; species Naja naja. Next base: position 148,250,277 of record CM019151.1, on the reverse strand, counting down.
TTTGATGAACTTGAATCTGAGTCAGAATACAGTGGAGAAGAAGAAGGAATTAACAGACTCAGAATGGAGTGGAAACGCAACAACCTGGGAAGAAAGAGGCGAGATTTCCATTGCATAGGTTGTGGGGGAAACCACCCCCGCACTGAATGCAAATTCCTGGATGCCATTTGCCTCCGTTGTGAAAAAAGAGGGCACATTGCAAGAGTCTGCAAATCATCCAGAACTCCACCAAACAGAAGGAAGTTGGTTGCAAACAACAAAGACAGAGAAGTCAAACCAAACAACAGCAGCGAAAAAATGGGGCGCAGCACAGAAGCAAATGGAAAAAATGAAACTCATCAAACAGTAACTATTGGTCATTCCTCTTCATTAAATAATAGGAAAGTGCATGTCAAGGTACTTATTGAGGGAAGACCTTGCCAAATGGAAGTGGACTCAGGTTCGTACCTATCCATGGTGTCATGGGACACTATTCAAAGACTAATACCAGACATTCAAAAGTCTCATTTCAAAAAACAAGCACTAACTCTTAAAAGACTACCAAAGGAACAAGATTCCAGTAGTTGGAACAAGAGAATTCAACGTGAAATTCAAAGGCCACATCAAACGCCTACCACTGACCATCGTAGATAAAGATTGCCCAAGTTTGCTGGGACTGGAGTGGTTCAACCCTCTGGGCATCGAAGTAACTGGCATCAATCACGTGAGCAACACTGATTGGGAAGAATCATTGAAGTTTGAGTTTCCAGAGGTCTTCAGCGACGGATTAGGCAAGTACTTGGGGACCCCTATCACTTTTAACCTAGATCCCAAGGTACAACCAATCCATTTAAAACCCAGGAGGGTACCATTTGCCTTGAAGGAAAAAATTGATGAACAATTAGATAAACTAATAGCCTAAGGGGTACTAGAGCCCACAGACCACTCCAGTCAAGGCTGACGGTTCTGTGAGAATCTGCGGGGATTACAAGGGGACATTGAACCATGTGCTACAACAGAGCGCTAATCCGGTTCCAGTGGTTCATCATTTATTACATTCTCTGGGCGGGAGCACAGTCTTCGCCAAACTGGACCTGGCCCAAGCATACCAGCAGTTAACAGTAGACGATTTAACTGCAGAAGCTCAAACCATTGTAACCCATCGGGGTGCATTCAAATGCAAGAGGTTACAATTTGGAGTAAGTGTGGCACCAGGCATATTTCAAAGCCTTATGGAGAGGATGCTACAAGGGTTACCTGGGGTGGTGCCTTATTTTGATGACATTTTCTCTGCTGAAAATGACACTCAATTACATGAGAAACTCAGAGAAGTCCTGACCAGGTTCAAAAAAGCAGGGTTAAAAGTAAAGAAAGAAAAGTGTACACTAAGAACTGACAAAGTAGAATTCTTGGGATATATGATTGATAAACAGGGCATCCACCTCACAGAAGCCAAAGTCCAGGCAATCAAAGAAGCCCCCAGACCAAAATGCAAAATTGACTTGCAAGCATTCCTGGGATTTGTTAATTTCTACCATATGTTTCTACCTCAGAAAGCAACCACTGCAGAACCCTTATATAGATTACTGGATAAAAAATCTGCATGGGTTTGGGGCAGAAAAGAAGAAACTGCATTTAACAATATCAAGAGACTAATCACTTCTGATTGTGTATTGATACAGTTTTCTGAGAATTTACCTGTAGTATTAACTTGTGATGCATCCCCTTTTGGAGCGGGGGGAGTGCTGAGCCACAGGCTTCCCAGTGGGAGGGAAGCTCCCATTCTTTTTACTCTCGCACTTTAACTAAAGCAGAGAGGAACTACAGTCAACTGGACAAAGAAGCTTTGGCAATTGTTGCAGCAGTCAAGAAGTTCCACGAATACGTCTATGGAAGAAGATTCACCATTGTCACAGATCACAAACCACTTTTGGGAATTGTGGCAGGAGATAGACCAACGCCAGTCATCCTGTCACCCAGAATGCTGAGATGGACTGAATTCCTTGCTGCTTATTCATATAAACTTATCCATAGACCTGGAAAAGATGCTTTGAGTCGCTGCCCACTTCCTTTACGCACTAAGGACCCTGCTCCTGAAACTTACACCTATTTTCTAGAAACTGTTGCCAAGCTTCCAGTCCATGCTGCTGAAATTGCTAGAGAAACTGCCAAAGACACTTTATTGGCTCCTGTTGTGGGCTGGGTTAAAAAAAGGTTGGCCACTTCAAGATCTACCTCAGGTTTCCCAACCTTTCAAATCTAGACAAACTGAATTATCTGTCTTAAGGGGATGTATTCTGTGGGGTAACAGAGTGGTTATTCCTGCAAAACTTCAAAAGAGGTCTTGGAAATGTTACATGAGGGTCACCCGGTATTGTCAGAATGAAGGATTGGCCAGGAGTTATGTATGGTGGCCAGGTATAGACAAAATGGTAGAAAACTGGGTTGCATCCTGTCCAAACTGTCAAAAAGTCAGGCCTGCACCTCCTCTCGCCCCCAAACAGGAATGGGAATGTCCTAGGGGTCCATGGTCCAGGATTCATATTGATTTTGCTGGCCCTACCAGAGGGCACACTTTCCTTATTGTGGTAGATGCATACTCCAGATGGTTGGAGGTTATCCCTATGGCCTCCACCACAGCAGACTTTGTTATCAAACAGCTTAAGAAACTTTTTGTAAGTCATGGGTTACCTGATATTATTGTTTCTGACAATGCTCCTCAATTTACTGCCAACCTATCTAGCACAACAGGGTATCAGACACGCCCTTACAGCCCCTGGGCATCCTTCGACTAATGGCCGGACTGAACGCATGGTACGTTTTACTAAAGAGAAACTCCAACAATTGGGTCCAGGGGACATCACTGAGAAAGTTGAAAAACTACTCAGTATCCAACACATGACTCCTAACCCATCCACTAATTTAACTCCAGCTGAGCTTTTGATGGGCAGAAAACTCGGGTCTACCCTGGACCGCCTTCACCCCACTTACGCACCCAATGCACCATTAGATTCCACTAGCAAAACTCGCCAATTCTCCGTGGGTGATTTTGTTTATGCTAAAAATCTTGTAGGTGAACCATTGTGGATTCCTGCAGAGATAACCCAGGTTACAGGCCCCAGGTCTTACAGGGTTCAAACTGAGGATGGTGCCTTGTGGAGTAGGCACATAGACCAGTTACGGTCCAGACTGCCTCTGGAGCATCGCCCTTGCTTCTCTCTGGACTTCATCCCCACAGCCTTTTCTAGGGGGGAAGGGGGAGATAATGGAGGTAATGAGCAAGTAAGAATCAAATCCATGTGTAACGAGCTAACACAACAGGAACCATCCCAAACCCTGTCACAGTCCCAACAACCATTTTTACAAATGGAGGATTGCACATCATTACCAGACTTAGAGGATAACACTGGGTTGGAAATAGATTGGGAGGAGAGACCAGGTTGTAGTAACCAAACAAGTTCTACCAGTACAAGAAATCCTAATAAGGGAATGCTGGCAGATACATTTCCTTTTTTACAAATGGAGGATTGCACATCATTACCAGACTTAGAGGATAACACTGGGTTGGAAATAGATTGGGAGGAGAGACCAGATTGTAGTAACCAAACAGGTTCTACCAGTACAAGAAATCCTAATAAGGGAACGCTGGCAGATACATTTCCTTCCTTACAAGGTGAGATTCCCAAAACACCTGAACCACGCAGGTCTCAACGTACCTGTAAGAGCCCCACCTATTTACAAGAGTATATTAGATAGATGGGGTTTGAGTATGGACCAAACCTAGTGGGAGGGTGTTATGTATCAGAGTTTGAAATGATTGGTTGTTGTTGTAAAGTGTTTGAAATCATTGGTTGTAAAAGTGCGGGAAAACCCTGCACTTTGATTGGCTGGCAGCCGCGGCAGCAGGCTATAAATAGCTGCTGTGGCTGAGCCATTCGGGTCCGTTCTGAGCTGAAAGTCACAATAAAAAAGAGCTGAAGCACTCCATGTCTTGTCTCTCCATGCAAACTTAACAGAAACCATGCCATTCATTTTCTCAGTTGCGCTTGGAAGGATTTCTGGAGATATAGAAAGGACAGAGGTATAGAGGCCTCTCATCCATCAGCCTGTCTGTTTATCTGTCTAAATTTATAAATGTATTATTTATAAAAACAGTCTCTACTCTGGGACTGTCTTATTGATAAATTTTGGGATAGAAATATTTAAATAAACAGTGTAAAGCACACTATCAATGTAAAGTAACTGAGCAAATTAGAATTATTTTTCCCCCTCAATATGCTTCTTTCCCAAATATCATTGTTTGTCATTACATCTTGAATGAATTTAAGATAGAAAAAAATAGTACATTTTTAAATAAGAGCATTTGGGAGCGACATACAAGCACGCATACACATACACACATAGTTATGTTATACACACACACACACACACACATATACAATATACAGTATACATACATATATAACTACAACTATAATTAGTATATAGGACTGATTATAGTTATTACATGATATATTTGTTCTATTACAGATATTAAACCTGTTCAGGCATACTTGTTTTAGCCCAATATTCTAAAGCGATTTAGAAGTCAAAAGCTTATTTTGCTTCCATGCTCTCTCCTCTCTGTTTATTATATGTTGAAACAAAACTTAAATTGATTTCTCAAACCACAGATATTTCAGATGGGAAACTTGAGATTAAATATTTGCTTCAAACTAGGATGTAAAAGCAGCAGTTCAACTCCTGGCTTGCTGCTGATCATAAGAGAGAGAGAAAGTGCATGTGTTTATGAGATGAGGTTGCTAAACCTGCATTGGGCCAGCCTGAGTATTACCTCCTCTGCTGAATATATGACCTAAGAGGTGAAAGAAATAAGACAGTAAGCCAAGTTCAAAGTGTAATATAAATAAAAGCTTAAATTTACCTATCATCTATCTGTTCAGCTTCTATTTATAGACTTACTTCTTGCAAGATCTCTCTGATTCATAGATAAGTATGCCAAGCAAACATTTAGAGCAGTGTTTCTATACCTTGACATTTTCAGATGTATGGAGTTTAACTCCTAGAATTCGTCAGCCAGCATAGAAGTTGAAATCTACCCAAGTTAAAGACGTCAAGGTTGACGAGCGCTGATTTACAGGATTTATCACTTTTTAACTCATCTCTCTATAATATATTCAAAACAGCAGGAATAAAAATATAATTTTCAAACACAGTCATTAAAACTATTAGACTGCAATTCAACTTAGATCTTACATTTCGGTTTACTAGATATCTATACAGGCAAAGGAAGATGTGGTAATTGGAAAGGAGGACAAATGGGGAGGGGAGGGAACACAAGGACATGTTAATTATTTAACTTTTTGGGGGAGCCCTGACAAAAATCAGGGTGAAAAAAAATTGCAAAAAATATTTTACTTAGATCTACATATATATGAAATTATTTTTTCCAGCATCAGAAGGATTGGGTTTCCAATGGCAAGAATGTACTAGGGCCAGCTAGCATGTAACTGATTAAGATCTTGTCAAAATAATTTTTTTTTAAAAGATGGAAGAACTGTTGTCCAACATGTTTTTATAAGACAGCTTTTACCATATTACGTTTTTTTTAAAAAGAATTTTATTAATGAACAACAAACAGAAAAAAAACATTAAAAATAATGAACGTGGTGCATACATAACAAAAAATACAAATTTATATATGTACATAAATATTAATCATCTTTGCTAGAGTTACTCCTTTCTTTTTTTAAACCAGTGGTAAAACTTCTCCCAAATTCTGTAATAATCAGATTCAGTCTTATCTTTTAATTCTTAAGTTATTCTATCCATTTCAGCGCACGACCAAATTTTTCTAATTATTTCCATCTCTTCTGGCATATCATTTCCTACCATATTATGTTTGAATGACATAGTTTTGAAAAATTAACATATTTCCTTGTGTATAAAAAAAGGTGACAAATTACTTTCAGTAACATTTGGATAATTTTAATTTCAATTACATAAAATAGAGCATGGATACTAACACACATCTATCTCAATGTAATTAATTTTCAAAATGACAGAACCGGAATTAAATTAAAATGAACATCATTTGAATTGATTTTTTCATGTTGTCTTTCTGAAGAATTATTTCATACTTCGAAAGCTTTTAAGGGGATTTATTGAATTGATTCCCCATAGATTTTTCCTTTATTTACTAGACCATGATAATTATAACCTTAAGCATAACCTTTGCTGATTGTCAATATCCAAACCAAGTGTCACAACTAATAAGGTAGAGGCTGACAGTTAAGAATAATTGCTACTTGATCTTATATATAGCCTTGTTCAGACTGTCATTATCCTTTAAATATTGTCTGGTCATGAGGCTTTCAATCTCACTACATGGCTGCAGTTCTTAGTTTTATGCCCTGCAATACTTGCAGCATTGATGAGTTGCAAATTTGGTACTGCCTGCAAGAATCTTAAGTACTTCTTCAATGGTCTGCAGATAGATTGGGTTTCTAAAAGAAATGGTGGAATGGAATCTAGGAACATCTTCCTTTACCATCTTGCTATTTTGTAAATGGATCTTATAAGTCAGTGTGGATTTGATCATGGACTAGATTCCATGTGAAATGCAGAATTTAGACAAGGATGGGCAATCTGAGGCATTCTGTTAGGACAATTATGCCACTCCTGATTTGCAAACCATTAATGTAGGTAAATCTGTAGACTTAAAACAAATAAGAAAAAGGCATCAGTAAAAATGTTAGATTACAGTTACATTTACCAGTGAGACATTGCCATGACACACATAGCCAACAATGTATATAAAGTAACATACAAGAGTTATTTGTAGGAAGCTACGCTTCTGGTTTTTATCAGTAGCATTTTTATTAATAGTATAATGATTCAACATTATGACTCTGGGTCATTATCACATTTCCACATCCCACCCAATATAATACAGAGCAATGACAGCTTAAGTTAAGCAATAATGTCACTGACAGCTTTTGTTGCAATTTAGTCATTACTTCAGCACAGACATTTATTTATTGCATTTATCTCCAAGGGAATGCATATGAAGGCATTCTTTATTTTTATATCCACAGCAATAATTCTGTGGAATTGGTTGGATTGAAAATAATTGGCAGCTTGCCAGAGTCCAACCTGATCCAACTTTTTAACTAGTATAGGAAACTGGCTTAAATCTTCTTCATCTTTGCTTTCTTCTCTCTTTGCTATATTCTTAATTTTATTAAAATAAATGTCTCTACTTTCTTTTCTGCTATCTGAAATCTTACCCTACTCAACCAGCTATTCAACATAGCACTAAATTGCCACTATGCTAATGAAAATTTTGGAGACACAGTCTTGATACGAAACACTGCATGCCAGAAGGGGAACCCTGCGACATTCCACCTTCAGTCACTTTGCAAAATCCTTTCCTCCTCTGAATGAAGTTACCATTCTCTGATTAGCTCTTTTACACTGCAATGTAGATTTTCAGATTCACAGACTAAAAAGAATTTAGGTGATGCACAATTCTTTGTCTTATTTGCAGCTAACCTTGCCACAAACATATTTAGCCATCATCCTTTTTTTTAATTTACCATAGCCTCAAGATATAACTGTGGGAACAGCCATAAAAAGATGGAGAATTAAATCAATATTTTGTTCTCATCACACACTATACATGCATAATCACAACAATGTCATTCAGTAGGGACTTGGAATAGAGGAAGTATAAGGAATCGGCAATAGGGGCAGCAAATTTCATGCCTGTGTAGTTTTCTGCCAACACAAGGATGGGTGATAATACTTTAACTCAGCAGTGGGGAAAGGTTCTGTGTCAATGAAAAAGAATTCCACCAGCTGCAATCATTTGACCTTTGTATTGCTTATTCAAAGTTTCACCGGAGTGGTTCAATTTCATTGAAATAGATCCATGAAGTGAAGCAGCATGGTGCTTTTACTTATGGTTCAGAGCAGTTGAACTCTGCTTCAGCAGCTTCTCTAGCTCTTCATTGGTCTTCTGTATATACATAGCACATACAGAGAAGCCATTTGCAAGGTAGCCAGCTGGAATGGATCAGTGCTGCTTTGACATTTCACATGAAGCATGTCAACCTCTGTTGCTTCACTTGTAGTTTGGGAACCATCTCAAATTAAACAATAAAATGGGTTATGCCTACTTTGCACAGGCCTATTGCTTGTGCCCATGTAAAGCTTCATAGATATATGATTATTCCAAGAAGTATTCTTATTAGTCAAAGGCAACAAAAACCCTGGAACATTTATTCTAGAATTGGATTCCTAATTTATACCAGCCTGAGGATTGGTACATCTTGCATTGGATTTTCCTTTCAATGCAATCAAGGGATGAGGGGAAGCTTTTCGCTTTCAGCTCAGCTGAATTTCAATAATATTTTCAGTGGATCATAGCAATTTCTTGTCTTGTCTTGTTCCATTAAACCCAAATTGCAGCTCATACTTTCTTTCCCCAGTAATGGAACATATGATCTAGTGCAAAGTCAAAACTACAAGGATGTAATTAAAATATAAGTACCTTTTAGTTAAATAACATTTTGTTTTCCCTTGGCCTCTCTTACTGCTTAAAATATTGTTCTTAGTATGTCACTCAAAAACCAAGAGCAACCTTGATCTAAAAAATGCTGACTATGTATGGTTGTGCAGACCTTTGGATTCAAAGACAAAAATATGGATGGGTGAATATGCCACCTGTTGGCTGTTCTTTCAACCCAGGATTATGCTGCAATTAGGAAAGGCAGCTGTGTGATCCTTTGAAAAGATGCAGCTGCTTGAAGGAGCTGCTGACAGGTGCTATGTGAATCTCCTTGAGTGATCCAAAATTGGCGGAGGAACTCTGAGAGTTGAAATCCACATGTCTTAAAGTTGCCAAGGTTGGAGACCCCTGATCCAAAGGACCTTTTCTCCTTCAAATGCAAAACTCTAAGCAACCCTATTGTGCTGTAGCTTTTTATTATGTTTGCTAGTTCTGATCTGGTGCCCTTTTTTTCTTCCCTGTCTTTTTACAGGTAGATAAAGTTTGTGGACATCCTGAAGAAAAAGAAGTGAAAACTTTGCCAGACAGCATAATTCAAGCAAAGGAAGTAGAGAGACCGCCTCTAACAATGGCCCACTCAATACCTATTAACAATAAAAGGAGGTAATTTGAAAAGAAAAATATTTCCTTATAAATTTTGTGGTGAAGGCTTCCCCAAATGATAATGATGAGAGTAATTCTGATTCTCATGTACTAAAGACTCTTGATTTGCAAACAGATGAAAAACAGGCCAGAAAGGACAGTCATATTTTACTTTTTAATAACAATAAATGAAGTTAAATAAATGTATTTTAACTGTGGAGAAGGCCTATCTGTAATTAGTATTGAGTTAGATATATTGTTATAAATCTGTAATTAATATAGGGCAATTCAATCAAGGAGCCATTGATTTCAATAATTGATGGGAACACAATTTTGAATAGAAAATCTGACATCAAATATATTGATGTGTAAAATCAGTTGTAAAATCAGGCTATAGAATAGAAAATTAGGAACGGCTGTAGCTTACATCAGTGGAGTGCCTACAGTTTTCAGATTCCTAACTACTTATATACTGATGATGAAAGGAACTGAGATAAAATCAATAATAGAAACATGGCCTAGAGGTTAAAAGCTTAGATTTTTCAGTAATTTGCAGCTAGCAATGTAAATTAACATCAGCTCTGAATTACTGAAAGTTCTGAACTTTGTTTAAATAGTAGGTCCTACTTCAACCATTGACATAGACTCAGTTATCTTAAATTATTTTGTAGAATGGTTTCATAGTAAAGGTTCTGTCACTTGCTAAGATATCTGAACCGGCTGAAATGAGTGATTCTTAAGTGAATTGGCTAGTTGTCTTCTCCACTGCTGTAGTGTAAATCAGCAAGTGACAGCTAAATAATTATACAGGTAGAGAAAAAGTTTATGATTGCCTTTTGCACCATTTCGCAAGATGGTGATGTAATCAATTTAAGATAAACAAGCATTTTACTTCTTGGATTCCTTTCCTCTATCCTTATGGCTAATGCATCTTCTCAAAATAGTAATTTCTTATTTTACTGCTGTTTGCCCTTATTTTCCATTTCCCACATCTTTCTAGTTTTGTGAAACCTTTTTCTCTGGGGCATGACTGACTTGTTAGAAAGTTCCGCTGCATGCTGTTCTAATTAACCGTAGCTATGCATGCAATGAAATACCTATTCAGCAGAAGCTAGGAGTGGCTGTTGTTTAGTTGTCTTTCATCAATGCAGAAATGTATAAGCAATGTAAATACTTTTTAAAATATACTTAATAGTTTCAATATTAAGGGCAGTTCATTTTGAAATCATAAGTTAAGGGCAAAGGCCCTATGTGCATGGTGCCACATCTTAAATCCGTGACTGTGTAGAAAAATGTTTCATACACTTGGCTCAGGATAATTGACCACCCCAGTTTTTTGACTCTGATATCTAAGCTGCTCTTTTAGATATCTTGACATTCAATAGTACAGAGATGTATTTCATTAAATGCTCAAGATTTAACTACAGAAAGAAACAGTTAATATAACATTGCAATTTTGGTTTCAGTATTTTTTTTAAAAAAATAGCAAATTATAAAAGTGATATTCTGGGCAATATAAACATCCTTATATTTTTTTCTATAAGGAGTCATGTAAACAAGGCAATTTCAAAAACTGAAACAGTGTCAGACCCCATTAGTACTTGGATAGTATATGACTCATCTATCAGAGCTATAAACAAGATTGCAGCTAAAAAATCCCCTGAAGGTATTTGGTGAACAGTTCTGTAACACTGCCAATCTCCTGCTCAAATTGTTGTGTCCATGTGGATATCAGAAGTTGAGTTTACATCAAAGGTTTCTTTATCTTTGGGGCTTCTGGAACTGAACTATTCTGGACATTACTAGTTCAAATTTGTAAGGTTTTCATTATACCAATTGTTCTCTTTATTTTATTTTATTTATGGGGTAGTACATCTTGCCACAGTGACTCTGGATGGAAAACGAAGTTTGAAAGTTTAATACAGCAATATATATCATTGTAAAAACACACAACATATAAAACAAAATATACTGTCAAGACAGTCTTTCCCAGTATTACTTATAGACTCCAGGGACTGAACCTGAGGATGTCTTCATATGAACTATATGTTCTACCACTGACATAAAATTCTTGGGAATACATTGTGATACTTCATGCTTGTTTAAAACAAGCAGGCAGACTTATATTTATTTGTGTATCTATGTAGCTGCACCCATTTCCCAATACCCAGGAGGCAACTCAGTTTTATATTTCCTTATAAACCAGCTAATTTTGGTGCACCTGAAAATCATTGCTTTTCCCACAACAATACTTGTTTTCATCCATAATTCATGTTTTATGCAGTTCTCAGACATAACAATAATGTTTCTAACGTGACATTTGGATATGTCAGAAATAAAAAGATTTATTTTCATTATTGTATGCTTTATTTTATAGTCATATCTACTTTTGTTTTTTAAGAAATAAATGTATTTCCATATGATTTAGAAAACAACCCAAATCCTCAGCAGAGGGGCACAATGTAAAAGCAATTAAACTGATAGATGGACTATACTGTTTTCAAAGTATAGGTTGAAGAATATTTGAACAGGAGTTATTCTTTTCTGATTTAATCCTGTGCATGTTTATCTTTTCTTTCAAATAATTTATTACGTTTTGTTTCTCATTTCTTTCTTCATTTACCTGAATTCCCTCTTTTCCCCTTGGCTATTCTCCTTGGCCTACTCCAGTTCTCTGCCTCTGAAATCTTCAAAGAATGACAAATCCAGAAGTTTGAAAAAAATGTCTCGGTAAGAATGCAAAGAAGTCAACATACCTTTGTCTCTTCATTTTAATGAAGGGTCTTCATACATTCTCAGAAGAGAAAGGTTAATTTAAATTACCATAATATACTTTTAATATTCATTTACCAGGTTTGGCAAAATTTGGCTCTCCAAAACTTATTAAACTATGACCCCTAAAATCTAAATTTAAAATTACTGTTAAAAACAAATCCAACAGGTGGATACACATTTTAGAGTTTGATTTCAAATTTCATTGTATTTGTAGAATGCAATGACAATAAAGGTATTCTATTCTATTCTATTTGTGGTTTAGAAATTATTTGGGACCAACATTCCACTCTGCAATTTTTAAAACATCAACATATCAATAGGGTGGCATAGATATGAATAGGAAACAGGTTTATTCAGAAGTACTGTACTTCAAAATGGACATCTACTTACACTGTCAAATAAATTCCATCCTTTTTTTAAAATAAAAAAATTTAAATGAAATGCTAAGATGTTTGAATAGTTGATGACATTTCATGTAAATACTATCTTTACTTAAGAATTTTTAGCTACAAATTTGGCTTTTGCAACCCATTGGATCTTCTTTACTTTGTTCTCTATCATGCTCAGATATCTACATAAAAAGGGAGGCAGAAATAATATATTATTCAACATTCCTTTATCTCATGAATTTGATCAATTGACATCTTAAATATGATTTCATTTGTCTAGTTCAAGAGATGAATTAGAATTTAATGAGGTATGAAACAGCCATTTCTTCATCCACTTTTTAAATAAACTTGAGGGATCTTTGAATCTCAATTATTGCATTATTAAGATAAGGAAGAAATAAATGTATAGTTAATGATTTTTTAAAAAATGTTCTGTATTTAATTTCTAGGGAATTTATCAGTTATATGAAACGATCCAGAACTTTTTATGCGTCTTTGACAGAAAGACTTTGTGATGGTGATCTCGTGATGAAAGACAGCTCAACTTGCTGGAATGGCCAAGATGTGGTAGAAAGGTAATTGTGAAAGATTTCCAGAAGAGACTAAACTTTAAATTCATCTGTTTCCACAGATCTTTCCAGTGTGATATTAAAAAAATATTTTAATTGGATGTTTTTCTGGATTGGGAATACCACTTGATGTGCTTTTCAAGTTACCAAAAAGAGATATCTTATACCTATGTTGCAGAAGTGTGTCCATCTCTGAAATTTGAAAGATCTTGCTTCTTCATACCATAAATGGTTTCCAACTACAATATATTTAGGTAGAAACATTAGTGAAGCTCTGAGGCTATCACCAACTTGGCTGAGAAAATTGTGACTCAGTTTTTTTTCTCAATTTGCATTTAAAGAGAATACTTAAGGCCTAATTATTCATGAAATATGTAACTTAGATTTTATGCATTCCTTGCTAGTTCTTCTGGACCATAAAGTTATAATGAAAATGATTATTTTACCTGTTAAAGAGGAGATAAGGCATTAGCTAGAGCTTTAAAATAAGTTCACTGAAAACAAACACAGTGTTATTTTAGCTGGTTGATAAGGAAAAAATGGTTTTGTTTTACAATTTTGGTGAGTTTTATTGTTTCGTGGTTGAAGACTGAAATAGAATACAAGGGCTAAGAGATGAATAGAGTAGATAAGGAATGGCAATCTATATTAATAATTTCCTTCATATTAAACATTCTGATATTTTATTTGATAAGGAGATGTTCCACTGCAATAATTTTTGTATCTTTGAATATTCATAATTTATTTTATAACATTTTTAATGAAAAATTATATTATGATCATATTTATTTAAATGTTTTAAAGTGCCCAGTAAGCGTGTTCTCTTGATAGTTTACAATAAGACACACAAAAAATTGGGCTCTAAAGGTCCAATGCAGCATTTTGAATTGGATCCAGAAATGGATTAAAGCCAGTGTGTATGGCAAATAGGTTTATATGGGCCAGGATCAATGAACACTTTAGTTAGTTCTAGTTTGAACTAATCAAAATTTTGTAATGGTATGTTGGGATGACATTGGTAGACAAGAAGAAGAGATATCATTAAACAAATGGTCAGCCAAGTGACAGATAAGTTCACAGAAGCAATTGACATATGACAAATGTCTCAGATGGCCCACCCTAGTTTCTTGCACTGGAAAGGCAAGATGTATTTTTGTATTTTCAAGATTCTGTTAATGTGATCATACAATAAAATTCAGTTAGTACTTGCTTATGGATATGTTTCTTGTCTGGAAGGCTTGTCTTAAAAGGCTGATAAATTTCTAGAATTTTTTTCCAAAGGACTCTATATGGAATAGCAATAGCACTTATATCGCTTCATAGTGCTTTACAATTCTCTCTAAGCAGTTTACAAAGTCAGCATATTGCCCCCCAAAATTTGGGTACTCATTTTACCAATCTCGGGTGGATGAAAAGCTGAGTCAACCTTGAATTGGTCAGGATCAAACTCCTGGCAATCAGCAGAATTAGCCTGCAATACTGCATTCTAACAATTGCACACCACCACTTTACAACACAATCTCTTGATAGGTTGATAGGTTTTAATTCACCAACATTCAAAAAATAAAATATGTTGCAATAAATAGGCAACAGTTCTATCTTGGAACTTAAATTATCATTTAAATGAACAATATGAATGATTTGAATAGTTGAAATCATTCAAATTTGAATGATTTTGGAAGCATCCAGAATCTACAAAGTTGCGCTTCTGGGAAGCTAAGGTAATCAAGCTGTAATATTACAATGCAAATATTGCTGTATCACCATAAAATTAAAAATAGTTATTTTCAATGAATTGCAAATAAAAAGTGAAGAAATAAAGGAAAAATCTATCAATACAGTAGTTTGCCTCTTTGGTGAAAAATATGAATCTTAGTAGAATCTTTTAGCATTTGGCAAACAGTGTACTATTAATACAATTACAGAGTAGAAATAATTCTATTTTGTTTGTCAGCAATGGTACATTTCAGAAAAACAAACACAATCCTATCATTTAAATAACACATGTTAGCTGTGAAAGTTCAATCCCAACAAAAATTTCTATTTCCTGTTTAAATAATCACAATATTTTTATGGCTTTTCTTTTATTATTTTCTTTGAAATCAACTGAAAAATCTTCTGTTTCCCTAAGATAGCCTTAAAGATTACTTATGATGTTACTGTGACTTATGTTTGACTACAGCTAATGTGGGCTTAACGTATACATTTTAAAGAGCAAAGTGGAATTATATCCAGATGAAGTATAATTTTTAATCATGATTAAGATCAGTAGCGGGAAATGGGGATATCCATGCACTGAGAAGGAAACTGGATTGTTTATAGTTTGGGGAAATCTTGGAGAAAGTTATGAATTCTTTTTTTCTTTAGCAGCTCCCTTTCTTCATTTCTAAAGCCTAGTAGGCTTTAAGCTCTGTCAGTGGTGGCAACAGCTGCCACAGTCATACTCCTACATGCTCTATGCAACACAACAAATTCAATCTAGCAAAGATTTAATTTTTCCAAAATCATCATAATCTTTTTTTTTCCTCCTAATTTTCAAATTTAAACAAATAAGTACTGTTAATGAGTTAGGGCAAAGGGACATAGATGAATGATGTGTCATGAAATTCCTGCTGAGCTGGTATTTAACTTGCTGTAATACATATAACATATACATGTAACAAACACTGTTTGACTTCTCCTTTTTAATAAAGATCATTTCTGTCCCTGGCAGCATCAGAGCATGAAAATCTTACCTGTAACAGTCCTTACATCTGAGTCTTTCTGTGCGTTTGCTTTCTAGTTCAATTTTTGAACCTGCTTGCTGCAGATTTTGTTAGGTACATTTAACTTACCAGAATAATGTAACTTAATCAGACCAAGGATTGTTTAAATAAAGGGTTTTTGTTATTTGACATTGAAGTGGCATATATTTCACCAAGGCACTCTGATTATGGGCTTAACAGTTCAGTAGCTATCCAAAAGGTTATATTGAAACTGAAACTGATGTTAGAATTTCATCTTAAAGAGCAAACAATAGTTATACAGCTGTTGCAATATGATTAAACAAGCAGGGACATTATTCATATGAAGCTTGACATGTTTTAAGCAAATGTTTTTGAGCTATTGGATATTCAGGCTATATGAATCTTGGAGTTATGTTTACTTATGTGAAGCTGCAAATGAAACACTGTTTAAAATGCTTCTGGGAAACACTACAGTGACTCTTTGCTAATAGATGAAGTACCAGTGAGGGCTGCTGTGCTTCATTCAGCAAGTGCCATATGTGTGATACATATACAGGAATTACTTTCATCAAAGCACAGAAGGGACTGTAATACTGAAGATCTATTTGCTTACTCTTCTGTTACTGAGAATTGAAAATAGTTTGCATTTAGATTCCATTAATTTCTTATGGTAAAATAGCAGATGATGCCATGGACTCCCATGCTGCCCATGGCCAAAGATTGCAGTAGTAATAATTTTGTTTTGCAAAATGATAGTGACAGCAGGTTCTAGTTTTAAAAAATGCCAGGTGTCATATTCATGATTGCATCCTGATTTTTACTGAATTTAGTGGAAGTAAATTTTAGCATTGCCTTTGGGAAACAAAGAACACTTAAGGCTACCATGCAATACCTTGTTAACCCAATTGAGTTATTGCAACTTGCTTCTGAATAATCAGAAACAGTAAATCAGTCTGCATTTCATTTTTTAATAAACCCTAATTTAAAAAATGCAAAGGGCATTGGATGAAGTGGGTTATGAATATGTTGAATATAAGGTTATCGTACATGATAAAAAATATGGAGATATAAAGTGCGTGGTATTTATATTTTTTTCTTTCTTCTGTTCAATCATGTCTGATTCTCAAAGACTGTCTGGACAAGCCCCTGCAGATTTCTTGGCAAGCTTTTTAAAAGTGATTTGCCATTGCTTGCTTCCTAGGGCTGATGAAAATGACTGATCCAAGGTGACCTAGCTGGCTTTGTGCCTGAGTTGGAACTATAACAGTGTCCTGGTTTCTAACCTGATGCCTTAACCATTGTACCAATCTGACTTTCTAGTATAAATTCAGTTTAACTATTTTTCATTGCCATTTTTAAAGCTTTGGTCTTAATTTCTTTTCCTTACCATTCTTTATTCCCTTTCTATGTTTTATATAATGTAGATACATTCTTTATCTAAAAGAGAATATTGTAATGGTGTATGTTGTAAACATGTTGCTTTAACTAAAATAAACAGAGGATAAACCCTTGTTTTAAAATTGCTTTAACTATGAACTTCATATGGGTCCAGAAGCTTTTAAAAATTAACACATAGATTTGGATCTAAAGGCAGGATGATTCAGAGATTTAAAATTATGTTTTAAAAATATAGGCGCCATGGGAAATTAAATAGAATCTATCCACAGAACTCCGAATCAATCATTCCATAGGCAGAAATGGATGCAATTTTTTCTCATCTCATAAAAACTGAGGATGTTTGTGTCTATCTCAGATAAGTTTCTGATCTTCTGATCTTCCATCCCTATTTTGAAAGCTAAGGAGAACCCTCCTTTTGCAAGTAACTTGCTATGTTCCTCTAGGAAAATTATATCTATGAGCTTTGTGTTCAGGGAATCAATTCCTGAATGAGGAATCTGTATGGAGGACAGAGCTTTTTAGCCATGCATGAATTTGTTTGTTCGTTTGTTTATGCAAGATAAACATTTTATTGCATATTTTATATATAAACTAATGGACCATTTATGTTTTATATATCTATGATCGTGTTTGTTTAAACTAAGATGAATAGGGATGATTCTGATGAGTTAGTAGTAGCCCACTTAATGATAGCTGATGATTGTACAATATAGCATGAAATATACATATAGTTGTATGGAGTCCTTAGTGATTCTTATAGTAAGACTCTTACAGTAAGAAAAAGTCTGCTGGAATATTTATAACCTGTCAAACTGAAACACAATGGAGAGTGCCAATGAAAGTATAGTTAAGGTATCAAGGGGTCATTGATATATGTGCCCTCCCATACTATCTTCAGAATGTTTATATTCATGAAGAAACTCTTATTCATACATCAAACAAACCATATCTATACTTCACTCACAGAATTTTCTGAGTGTCACAGCTGTATGAAAAGAGAAGGCCCAATTTCAGTATGGCTGATTAATCACATTTTGAAATTATAGAAATACTATATATTACCATTTTAAAAATTGCCCTTTAGGCCATTCCAGAGTCAAATATAACTTGAAAGTACCATTGCTTTAGAACCTACACTACTATGAACCCCAAGATTGGAGTGTGATGCAAGACTTGAAACTCCTAGGTGCCTATATCAGTTGTGCATCCAGTTCTGTGTAATTTAGTAATAGGTTGCAAAATATTACCACTTATTATTAAGCAACAGTTAAAGCAGAAGATAATTCTATTTAATTACTAGTGATATCTAGAGCTTGGGTGGTTGTGAAATGTTAACTTTTCCTTTTCTAAGTAGAAACAGAATTAACACTTATGCAAGATGCGTTTATGCCTCAGAAAACTTCAGTGGAAACAGCTACAAACTCTTAATTTTTGTCAGTTTCAAGCAAGTATCTGCTACAGCATTCCTACTTCTGTCTCCATTGCCTTCAAAGCAAGCATTCTCCCATGAGCTGCTCAGAGCATCCAGGATTGGGAGGTGCTTCAGTCTCTTCCTAGCCAGGCTGGGCTTAAACTTTGAGGATGCTCCTCCTCCACAGGACTCCTCCTTAGCATCCCCAGTTTTAGCTCAGCCTTTGTAGGAACAGGCTGGAATAGAAGCTAAAACATCAACAAAAATTCTCATGTTTCACTTTATTGTTCCTTAGTTTAAAGAGGTCTTGCAGTTCCCAACAGCTCTATTTAACACCCTAGACTGTTGGAGCTTGCAACAACACTCCACAGAGCGATAGCAGCAGTCCCAGAGCGGTCTGAGGTGGCTGCCTCTAAACCGCCAAATCATATCTTTCCAATCTTTTCTTCAGTCCGGGCAGCAAGCACTGCGTGCTAGGCAAGCAACAGAGGTGATTCCCTGTTGAGCTCACTACAAAAAAAAAAAGGCTTCTGTATTTACAAGCCTTCCATGGCACTAGGAATGCAATTTCCAGCAAAAGGGCGTGAATCTTGCCAACGTGACGCCATTTCCAAGCCGCAAGGTATGCATTTTTATTCCATTAGTGGAGGACTGTGTGAGGTGTTTCCCTGTTAGGTTTCCTTTCCTGGGGACCAGGGGCCTGATATTTCCCCCTTTCGCTCACTCCATTACCTCAGTTCCTTTGGGGTTAGTGGCCAGTTTACTGGGAAGGATCCAAAGCTCAGCAACCAAGAGTTTTTTGTTACTGCGCAATGTAGCTGCTAGCGCCATTTTTTAATTTTGCCTAGCAGCGAGAGGTTCTTCCCCATTAGGTTTCCCTTTCTGGGGACCAGGGATCCATTATTACCAATTCCTCCCCAATCTTTGGGAGACAGTATTTGTTAATTTACAACATTCTCCCTGCCACCAAAAGAAGGGTCCTCAAGTGATTTTGCACCCATTCTTGGGAATGGTTTTCAGCTTTATTGAAATTAATCAACACAGTTAAACAAATATTATAAAAAATTAAAATTAATTAACAACAAGAATTTAAGAGGACCAAGCATCTTGATTAACCACCTCCGGCTCCTCCAGGAAGCAGGTGCATAGTGGGATCAACCTCATCTTTCTCCACAAACATTAGCCTCAGTAACATGGTAGGCGGCCATAGCTCAAGGGCACCTACTTCCAGAGCAACAAAGGCCTGGGACAAATCCACGGAGCCCAAAAAGCCCTCTTGAGCGGCAGAAAAAGATGCCCACAGAAGGCATCAAGCCTTAGAAAGAGAAGTGTGAAAGCATGCCAGGGAGACTGAGGAAGACCCACCTCAGTCTATCACTGCTCAGACCCCAGGCCCCCCGCTCTCTCCCTTGGATTTATCTATCCAAATGAGGTGTACCACCCTCAGACTGCCTCCTTCTGATATCCCAAACCCTGGGCCAAGCCCACGAAGGGCTCCAAAGGCAACTTTTATGCCCACTGCAGCTGGCCTCTGTCAGGAGGACGATCTACCTGAGGAAATTCCTCTCAGAATCAGAACGTGGATGGAACTGGCAATACAGAAGGGCATTGAGGCTGGGGTACAGCAATCTATTCAAGCTAGATGACATTCTGCCACTTCAGATTGCAGATCCTTCTTAGAGCAGTCCCTCGGCATGATGGAGCAGCATCTCTCTCAGGTACCTCTCCAAGGGGAATTCCCTATCCCACATGATAACCCCCCATAGGGTTTCCCAGAGATGGAGGACCAAGATGAGCAAATGGACCAATTAGAGGAGGGATCCATACAAAATGTCGATCAGGGGCTATCAGAGGTGGACCCATTGGAACGGGAATGTCAGATGACGAGGGCCTCATTCCCGACCAACCAGTATTTACAGGATTATTCCACCCACAACTTTTCAGGTCCCTGTTGTTCAAGGCCAAGAACACCACTCGCCTTGACACAGCGACCTCCTCTTTACAACCAGCAGCACCCCAAGATAAGTCAGGAGACTTAATCTTCTCCCAACCCGTCAATGAAGCGGATGTAATTCTGGTCCCTAACCCTAACCCTAACCCTCATATATTTAAGGACTTAGTCCAGTGACAATGGGCCTCTGCTGCGTCATATCTCATGCCCACGGGATATGATAAAAATTTTTTATAATCTGCCCCTGACTTTTCAAATGCTCTAAACATGCCCGAAGTAGATGACCCTGGCATCCTCCTCCTCCATTCCCACTGAGGCAGGGATGACCCTGGCATCCTCCTCCTCCATTCCCACTGAGGCAGAGGAAGCCCTGAAACCAGAAGAGAAAAAGGCAGAACTGGCCCTTTGCAGAGCTCACATTTCAGAAGCCTGGGCCATTAAAGCAGCTATGGCTGCTTCATTTTTTACTAGGTGGCTTCGATGGCTTCAATGGCTTTGACACCTCAGGGACACCATACCCGTTTCCAACATATGAGCACATCAGGACATTGCCAAACTTATCACAGCAGCAGAGTTTTCTGCAGATGCTACTTTCAATGCCGTAAAGTTCTCTTCCAGAGCAATCGCATCTCAGGTTTCAGCAAGGAGGTTGTTATGGCTCCGGCATTGGCAGGCTGACACCAAACACAAGTGCAAGTTTGCATCAGCCCCTATCTCAGGGGAAAAGTTGTTTGGCCGTGTCCTCAATCTGCTCTTGATCAAAACCAGGTCTAAGAAGAAGATTCTCCCCTCTCTTTTTCGAAAATCAGACAACAAATCTCCCCAACAGAGAAGCTCCTTTCGGACTTTTTATCAGGGACCCAACTACCCTCATTTCCAGAGGGCATCAGGTTATAGGCAAGGGCAACAGCAGGACAGATTCGATCCTACAGACAGGTATAGAAGGGGAGGACAAAACAAGAGACAGCCCCAGGGAGCAAGAAATAGGTTTTTTTGCTGCCCCAGATAAAAAAACAGGATGAGGCACCCATTGAAGGGCATCTAAAATTATTTGACGACAAGTGGGACGCCTCCACGTCTGTAGCTTGGGTCAGGGATACTATTAGATTTGGCTTGGCTCTGGAGTTCCAATCCAACCCCCTGGACTTTTTGAGATGCCCACGATCCAGGGACCCCAAAAGAAGATCCCTTATGCAGACTGCTGTCACTCACCTTCTACAGATACAAGCTATTCAACCAGTCCCTTTGGAACAACAAGGTCGGGGATTTTATTCACATCTGTTTGTGGTCCCTAAAAGTTCGGGGTGTTGGAGGGCAATTTTAGACTTAAAACATCTCAATCGATACCTAATATACCATAAATTCAAAATGACAACACTCCAATCCATCTTGCTTGGCATCAGACGGGGCGACGTTTTAACATCTATCAATCTCACTGAGGTGTATTTACACATTCCAATCATGCCATCCCACACTAAATTTCTTAGATTTTGTTATGATAATCTTCACTATGAATATGTCGCTCTGCCTTTCAGTCTAGCTTCAGCTCTCTGGACCTTTACCAAGGTTCTGGCAGCCCTGGCCACTTTCCTCAGAGATACACCCATCTGACTACAATGTTATCTCGATGACATTTTACTCTTGTTATCATCCACCAGGCAGGCCAACATAGATACTCAACTTACAGTAAGGACCCTGCAACAGCATGGGTTCTCCATAAATTGGACAAAAAGCCACTTGTCCCCCTCAACTAGATCAATTCACTGTCTTGGACACAGAACAGGGCAAGGTCTTCCTCTCCCTAGATAGGCTGGAAAGTATCAGGAGATTGTCACAGGAGATCAGGACCCTAAGAAGGGTACTGCTAGCCCTCCTATCTCAATTATTAGGTAAATTGATTTCCTGCATTTCCATTATTCCTTGGGCCCGATTCCACACCAGACATCTGCAGTGGTTCATGCTACCATACCAGCGTTCCAGCAGAGCCAACTCCAAATTAAGGGTCATAGTACCACTGAATGTCCTGAGATCCCTTCGCTGGTGGACAGTGCCCTCAATCAACAAGGGTTGTCTTTTCAAAGATCCAGTCAGATCGACTGTCACCACACATGCCAGCCTATCTGGATGGGGGAGTCACTACCAGTCACACACGGCTCAAGGGCGTTGGACCGTCCCGGAACAGTCATACAACAACAATTGGCTGCAGCTGAGAGCGGGTTCTTACCTCTGTTCTGATCCAAACACATCCTAGTGTTGACCGACAACATCACTACAAAAGCCCATATAAACAGACAGGGGGGCACCCACTCCAGGCAACTGATGAAGGAGTCGGAGAGATTATTCCTGTGGGCCAAATGCAACTTGCTCTCCCTCAGAGCAGAGCACATATTGGGGTCATCAAATGTCCAGGTGGATTGGCTAAGCAGGGCCACAGTCGACCAATCAGAATGGCACCTACACTCGTCGATCTTTCAGGAAGCAGTGCAGAGGTTTGGCCAACCTGTCATCGACCTGTTCGCCTCCCCCCTCAACGCCCAGCTACTGCAGTTCATTTCAATTCCATCAGTACGCTGATGATACTCAGCTGTACTTTTCCACCCCTGGCCAGATCAGCGATGCCCTCTCCCTGATGTCCCGGTGCTTGGATGCAGTGCGGACCTGGATGAGTAGGAACATGCTCCGACTCAACCCGGCCAAGACTGAGTGGCTTTGCGTGTGGCGTCTCGCAGCCAGGATTGTTTATCCTTGGCCAGGGGGAGGTGTTACCCCTGTGGATAGGGCACGGAATCTGGGGGTCCTCCTGGATGTACGGCTCCAGTTGGAGGAGCAGGTGGGGGCCGTCGCCAGGGGCCTTTGCCCAGCTTCGTCTTGTTCGACAACCGCCTTTTCTGGATCGAGACGGCCTACACGGTTACTCATGCCCTTGTCACCTCGAGACTCGACTACTGCAACGCTCTCTATCTAGGACTGCCCTTGCATACCATCCGGAGATTGCAGTTGGTGCAGAATCTGCGCCCGGTGGTGATGGGAGTTACCGTTCTCCCATGTTACCCCCTCTGCGTGGCCTGCATTGGTGCCATTGCCGGGTGAGATTCAAGGTTTTAGTTTTAACATTCAAAGTCCTACGGCATGGGTCCCCAATATCTGAGGGCGTCTTCTTCCAATAGCTAGCTCGCCGCTGTCGGCTCATAGGCAGGACTCGGGTTCCATCGGCGTTCAATGCGTTGGTACTTCCCCGACGATGAGCCTTCTCTGTTGCGCCCCGACCTCTGGAATCAACTGCCTCTGGAGCTCCGCTGGCCCCTGATCTCCGCCTTCCCGCGAATTAAAAACGGTTGTTTGACCAACCCGGGCTGTGACCTCCTTTGGGGAGGATGGCTTTTTAATATATTTATTGTATTGTTATGTCTTATATTTGGGCTTGTTAGTTTAATGTCTTTTAAATATTGTTCTGTGTTTTTAGTTGTGAGCAGAGTCTTGGAGATGGGGCGCATACAAGTTCAAATATAAATAAATAAATAAATAAATTTCACGATACCCATCACAGAGGGCGAAGGACATAAATGCTCTCCACTGTTGCTGACCCCCTGGACTGCTATATGCGTTTCCACCCCTCCCAGTGATCCCAAACTGATCCAGAAGCTTCTGGAGGAGAGGGCAGAAATGTTGTTAGTGGCCCCTTTCTGGCCTTGGCAGATGTGGTTGCAGTGAGGGACTGTCATAGGATCCCATCGTCGATCATCTTGCTGTCCCAGGGGCCAGTTTTACATCCAGACCCGCAATGGCTCAACCTAGCCTTATGGAAATTGAGTGGCAACGTCTGAGGGGCGAAAACATTTCTAATCAGGTCATCCATATCATACAGGTGGCTAGACGTCCTTCGATGAACCATATCTATGAGGCAACCTAGTCTATCTTCTACCATTGGTGTATGAGGTCTCAGATCGACCCCATTCCCCACAATAGCATATGGATTCTTTATCAGCTGAACAAGGGCCTTCATTACTATGGTAGGAGGGTCTTGCAACAAGTTTATTCGGACTCGGTGAGAACTTCAACCCAAATGGAGTCCCTCCCTTAGGACAGTTCCAAACTTTGGTATGTCCCAATCCTGGATGCTCTGAGCAGCTCATGGGAGAAAGGTTGGTACTTACCTGATATGCGTTCTCTGTGATCTGCGAAGAGCATCCAGCCCCACCCTTTTTTCTGTCTGGTGGGGATCTATTCTGGCCAAGGGTCTTAGATAGGCTGAAGCATGGCGGGTATCATCACCTTGGCTTCGCAAAACTGGGGACGCTAAGGAGGAGTCCCATGGAGGAGGAGGAGGAGCATCCTCAAAATTTAAGCTCAGCCTGGATAGGAAGAAGCTGAAGCATCTCCCAATCCTGGATGCTCTTCGCAGCTCACAGAGAACAGGCGTATCAGGTAAGTACCAACGCCTTTTCTCTTAATTTCCAAGTTGGCTGAATTAGCTAGTTTCATATGGTGGCCACACATTGAGATTTGGCAAAACACCCACAGCTTCCTTATCACCTACAGAGGCAGCTGATTATAAACAGACTTTCCAAATGTATGAAGAGATGTCTATCTAATAAAGACCATTTCTCCATCATCTCCACTTTGGCTATAACAAATTGTTTCCTGTGTACCTACATTTTATTCTCAATAACAAGTTTAGTTAGAATTTATATTTTTTTAAACTTAAAGACATACCTTTTTAAACAATTCCTACAGACTCTAACTCCTGAGTTGTTAAACATTTGGCTATTCCTCTCTTCCTACCACAAAAGTCAAGCAGAAAATGAAAGATTTAAAAGGAATTTTACTGATAATCATATCTTTCCATTGGAAAGATAACCGTGATTCTTCTAAAAGGCTGAGTGTCAATTGAAAATGCTTGGAAACTTTAGGTCTCTTCCCTCCATATGCGTGATAGCTTTTCCATTTGGGCCAAACAAGTAAAATATTTTCTGACTGCCTGATGCAGGGTAAGTATTAAGACCATGTGGACACATTGTGGACAGCTAAGACATAGTTGCAACCACTCCTGCCTTTGTAATTGAACAGAGAGCCAACCTTAATGAAATTGAGATTACCAGATTTAGCTTAAATAATGAGAATGCATTCTATTATTCAGCAGTGATAACCGATCAAAATAACTTCCTTAACCCTCAGTTTCAAAATGAACCTAAAGACATGAAAAACAGGCTCTAGGAAAGATTAATCAGTTGGGAAAAAAAGAGAAGAATCATCACTTGGAAGCATGAACAATAGAAACACATTCTGATGAATTAACAGCAGAAACATATCATCAAATGCTTTGGGTAGCAGGCTATACTGTATTTATAACTCTTTGCTCCATCATCTCAAAGGACAGGTTCCATATAAAATGTTGCACTAACTGGGATCAGTGTTGTACTTTTGCTTAAATAGTCACATCCCTGAGGGGGCCATTCTTTTCTAAGAAGAAAAAGGGGGTTGCTTA
Source organism: Naja naja (assembly GCA_009733165.1). Classification (NCBI taxonomy): domain Eukaryota; kingdom Metazoa; phylum Chordata; class Lepidosauria; order Squamata; family Elapidae; genus Naja; species Naja naja. The sequence continues at coordinate 148,224,440 of CM019151.1, read as the reverse complement.
AAATTTGGACTTTATTATTATGGGACTACTAAAACCACCCAAAATTAAATATATTAAATTTATGTTGACTTTTAGATTTCATCATATGCTTTAATATTTGTGTGCTCAGCTTGAATTTTAATGTTATATTCATTATATTAAAACTACTTCTCTAAAAATATAAAAATTAGTGTAAAATCTACATAATATTTTCATTGTTGCTATTACACACAAATAGTATCTATATACAATGAATTATACAAGGAAGTCTCTGACCTTAGCTCCTTTTTTCCATTACTATTTGGAACAAAAGTAGATTACTAGAGGTCACTACCAAAAAACTTCGTATTTTACAGCTTGCTTTGGTTTTTCAAATTAGTACTTAATTAGCTATCTGAAAAAGTACAACATTATAACTGGTAAGCTGTGCCTTGATTGACCCTACACTTTACTTGCATTTACTTACTTACTGCACCTTGATCCTGCACCTTAATTGTTGTACAACTGAAGAATTTTGCCCTGCTTCTTCTTTGAGAAGTATAAAAATGCAAGAGTTCTGTGTGAACTACTATGGTGAATTTTGCACAAAAATTAGATGAATGGGCAGAGAAATCTACCTGCAGTCTCTGCCAGCTTTTTAAATTTTCTGTGTGTTTTGCATAGACATCTACCTATGTGCCCTCTTAGTTATCAAAAAGTCTAAAATTTCTATCAAAATAGGCATAGGTTCATGGTTAGTTGCAAATGAAGTAAATATAACATTAATTTGGTCTGCAGTCCAGAGATTCATAGAACAGTGACACAAAGATGAATTTTTCAGTTCTTTTCTCTGAGACTGAAGGGAGTGAGTGAACTTCAGTCTCGTCAGGGAAATTATATATCGGATGCAATCCTCCCACCTCCTCCATTGGGAAGCCCAGTGCCAGGAGGATGAGAAAGAAATACAGTGCAGGATACAAAGATGCACAGCTGCATGGGCTCAGTGAATTCCAGACCAGCATGCATGTTCTATATTCCAGCATAGGCAATGTTAAATATCTTTCCCAATTCAGTTGTTTCTTATTCGTGTAACATTGTATGGTGTTCAGTTACTTAGAACATTTGATTTTAAAGTAGTGTTTTTCAATCTTGCCAGCTTTAAAATGTGTGGATTTCATTACCCAGAATTCCCCAGCTGAGGTTGAAAAACACTGCATTAGAGTATTTGGAAGAATTATAGGATTGCTTAGGAAAGAACAGAATAATTATTTTGAAAAGCTTGACATATTTCAGGGGTGCTAATCTGCACCAAGTATTTCAGAAAAGTATATGCATTTTTTTGGGAAAGTATTTATCAGATTGTTGGCTAGATATCCAAAACTACAATAATTAATAATAATAATTTATTCGACTTGTATGCAGCCCTTCTCCCTAAGGACTCAGGGCAGCTAACAATAAAACAGGACCAAATTTACATAAAACAAGCATTAAATATAACAAGTCAGAATAAATAACAATAAAACATTAAAACATTAATTAAAATAATTAAAACAGTAAAAAAATCCCACCCGGGTCATTCCAGGCCGGCCTGTTGAAATAACCTTTAGGTCCCAGTGGAAGGAGCAGAGGTCAGGGGCCAAATGGAGATCCATGGGGAGATGGTTCCAGAGGGCGGAGGTTCCCACAGAGAAGGCCCTAGCCCTGGGAACCACCAGCCGACAATGTCTGACCGACGGTATCGCCAGGAGGCCCCTCCTGTGGGAGCGAACAGGACGATCAGCATATGATGATACTGGCAGGAGGCGTTCCCGCAAGTACCCTGGACCCAAGCCATTTAGGGCCTTATAGGTGGTTACTAGCACCTTGAAGCTAACCCGGAAGGCCACTGGCAGCCAATGCAGGTCGCGCAGGAGGGGTGTAACATGGGAGTATCAGGATACTCCCATCACAGCCCACGCGGCTGCATTCTGCACCAGCTGTAGCCTCCGGGTAGTCCGCAAGGGCAGCCTCATGTAGAGAGTGTTGCAGTAATCGATCCTAGAGGTGACGAGTGCATGAGTGACCGTTCGAAGGGCATCTCAGCTCAGATAAGGGCATAGCTGGCGTACTATACGAACCTGGGCGAAAGCCCCCCTGGCCACAGCCCCCACCTGCTCCTCCAAAGAGAGCTGTGGATCCAGAAGGACGCCCAGGTTCCTCGCCCTATCCACAGGAAGCAACACCTCACCCCCTATGGCCAAAGATGGAACATCACCGGAAAACCGAGATGCTGGTAAGAACAGCCACTCTGTCTTTGACAATAAACATGCCTTATTTGAAAACATCAAATTATGCCAGTGTTCATTAAAACATGTTGTTAAACTTGAGCAATTCTTATCACCATTAAAAAATTTATGAAGCTATTGGCAATCATCAGGCAAAGTCTGAGAACTATTGATCTTAGAAAAATTAACTGTTGCGGTTCAAATTGTCAAAAAAAAAAAAAACCCTTCAGAAGTCTATTTAATGCTAAATTGCTTACCATTTTTATTATTATGCTATTAATCACAACATAATAATTGACTTTTTAAAAAATGAATTATTAAAATAGAGCAAATTTATCCCTCTTCACATCCATAAAGCTAATAATCTAATTATTCATTTATAAATACTTGTAAAAATGTTATGTTTAGGAAGATAATTTATAAAATATGAGAAGGTTAAGTCTTTACCCAGTAAACACTTATTCATTACTACAGCTACTTAATTCTGTAGTAGATTTTACTATTTGAATAATGTCACAAGAATTGAAATGCAGAATGTGATTACCCCACCCTGCTCAAAAAAATAGGAGGTCCTGAATTTAGATATTCTAGAATTGGAGTAAATAGCCTATAATCCAAGGGCCCATTTTCATGGTTTTTTGGAGTCCTAAAATCTTGACTGCTAAAAGCAGTAGTGTAGAGTACCACCATTCTGAGTTCAGAAACAGATGAAATGCTACTAGAATATTAAAGACTAGGCATATCAGAGCAAAATAGGGCCTTGGTGGCTCAGGCTGTTAAATGCCTGCACTTAACTTCCAGCTGCCTACAATTAGTGTAGGCTCGAATCCCACCAGGCTCAAGGTTGACTCAGCCTTCCATCCTCTCGGGGTAGGTAAATTGAGGACCCAAGATTGTTGGGGGCAATAAGCTGACTTTGTAAAAATGCCGCTTAGTAATAAGCAGGGATATACAATGGAATGAAGGCTATTGCTGAGCACACTGGGTTGTATCCCAGAAGATTGTAAGCCGCCCTGAGTCTTTGGAGAAGGGCGGCATATAAATGTAATTTAAAAAAAAAAGAATATACCTATTTTATTGCCCTTATTCTCTTGTCCTTTTGCTCTAGAATCGCTAATAATAATTTATTATGCTAACTGTGCAAATTTCTATATGTGTGCTCTAAGATTGGCTATGTATGTTTAGTGCGATTTAGGGATGTAACTTAAAGGTAGTTCAATAAATGGATATGTTTGTTGAGTCTTCAATTGCTGTTAATATTTCTGCAAAATAAGGGAGGATGGGCATAGTAATATTTTGCAGGGCAGATCTACTCTTAATTCATTCTACTTTGTGTTATTTTAAAAGGAGTATTTCCTGACAACATTTTGCTGTTGAAATAAAAACCCTTTCCTTTTCTCCCTTATGATACAGATTTAGATCCTGGGAGAAACTGCTGATGACCCTAGATCAGAAATAACTGATTAAAATAATAGTTATTTTAGGTTAACTTCACTATAATGAAATTCATGATATAGGAATCCTTATGTATTTTCAATGGTGATAAAACACAGAAGTTCAAGAGTTGGTTGCACTAATTCATTTTCTTTTAAACTGCTTAAATTGACAGTTGCCATGACTTATTGTAGTTGATGCTATTCACTATGTGGGGATAAATCCTTATTTGTCATGAAATTTGCTTTCTCCCCCACCTGCTTTGAAAGAAGTATTGTATAAATTCAAATGCAAATGTAAACTGACAAATGAATTTGAATTTCAAAGGAATGTCAGTGCTAGCATTTAAAAACAAATTCAGCAGGAGGAAAAATGTCATTAAATAGGAACAGAATAGTCTGAAGGTCAGGGTCAAATTCCTGAGAATTATAGAATGTGGGTTCTCCAATTACAACGCAGAGGTACTTATTTTACTTACATTTTAAAAGGTCTGAACAAAGAACAAAAACCAAAGTTGTAATAAAATAGGCTTCTAATTGCAATGTTTTCATAATCCTAGTAAAATGATTATCATTCACTGATTCCACTACTTACGTTATAAAAAGTTTTCTGATATATTTATTAAAACCTATTATTAGACCTTTGTTTTATTGTTCATAGTCCTTGATTTACAACCACAATTGTGCCCCAAATCTATGTTGCTGTGACATTTATTAAGTGAGTTTTGCCCCATTTTACAACCTTTCCAGTTGTTAAGTGAATCATTGCAGTTTTTTAAAGAGAGATATTTAATATAATTAGGCCTTGTTTAGTTCAGGTTGAGGAATCAGAATCAATAGATGTTCAGTCTAATAGGTTGCTATTAGATCTGAAACTTGGATCATGTTTGCATAAGATTATAATTTACTGAATGTCAGACTATTCTTAAAAACTATTTTGCCTAGGACAATTGCATAAAATCTAAAAAGAAATCTTAATTTGGTTGATATTCTACCCCAGTGGTGAATTATAAACTATGCACTTGTGTGTACAGCGTGACATTGGGAGAAATATGTAGCTCTCTTGGGATAAATTAGATATTGCTATTGCTTGGTACAATTATAAGAATTCCTGAATAATTTATAACAGATGACTCCATAAATGCACGAAGGGTACTGTTATGTTTGCATAGAGAGGCAGACACGGAGTGCTTCAGCTCTTAATTTTATTGTGACTTCAACTCAGAACGGACCCAATTTGGCTTAGCCGAGGCAGCTTTATATAGCCGGCTGCCTCGGCTGACAGCCAATCAGAGTGCAGGGTTTTCCCGCACTTTTTAACCAATAATTTCAAACACTTTACAAGAACAACCAATCAATTCAAACTCTGCATACATAACAGGTACTATTGACAGATAAGTCCCCAAGTGACTTAAATCATTTTATACGAACATGTCTGTTCTCATCCTAAAGGAGTTGTGGTTTCCTCCTGATTCCTACCCATTCCCATAGAATGGATCTGCTAAGCCTCACATTAAATTCTTAAAAGAGCTCTATTAAGTTGATAGAGCAAAGTAATTTCAGTTGTTTTGTAATGGAAATATCAAATAACAGCAAATAAAGTACCAAATTATTGAATTATGACAAGTCCATAAACTGTTGTGGAGAAGCTTAAAAAAAGAGAAGATTGTTGTTGTTAGTTGTGAAGTTGTGTCCAATCCATTGCAACCCCATGGACAATGTTCCTCCAGACCTTCCTGTCCTCTACTATTTCCCAGAGTCCATTTAACCTCATACCAACTACTTCAGTAACTCCATCCAGCCACCTCATTCTCTGCCATCCCCTTCTCCTTTTGCCCTCAATCTTTCCCAACATTAGGCTCTTCTCCAGTGAATCCTTCCTTCTCATTAAGTGGCCAAAGTATTTATTTATTTATTTCATTTATGAGACTTATATGCCGCCCTATCTCCCTGAGGACTCAGGGTGGCTTACAAAGTAAAAACATTAATACAAATATACAAATATTAAAAAACTATTAAACCCAAGGTCTCATAAACATTCCAATTAAAACTATGCTAAAAACCCTTCCCCCATCAGTCCGGTAGGCTAGTTGGAACAGCCATGTTTTTAGGCCACGGCGGAAGGAGCAGAGGTCAGGGGCCACCCGTAGCTCCAGGGGGAGCTGGTTCCATAGGGTGGGTGCTCCCACCGAGAAGGCCCTACTCCTGGGGACTGCCAGCCGACATTGCCTAGTTGACGGCACCCGGAGAAGGCCCTGTCGGTGGGAGCGCACGGGACGTCGGGAGACTGTTATTGGCAGTAGGGTCTCCTGCACATACCCTGGTCCAATGCCATGAAGGGCTTTATAGGTCAACACCAGCACCTTGAATTTGAGTTCCATCTTCAAGATCTGGCCTTCTATAAAGAGCAGTCAGGGAGAAGAAAAAAGAGAAGATGTAATGTGCCAATTCACCAATTTTTACAGTTTGTTTACTGTATCATTGCTGTAGAATATGTGAGAGGAAAAGGCCTGTTAATAATATTTTGTTCATTTCCATGTTCATATTATAAATATCATAATCATATATTTAACTGACTGAGTTAGTAATGAGAATGAGAATAAGGCAGCATACACTCTTTGCAAATAATTGCTCACATCTTCTCCTACCCACAACACTCTAAAGTGTCAATCAATATCACTCTTGATATTGATACTGAAGTTTATTATTCCTAGTTATTTCCTTTCCTACAGGGAAGGATTTGTCCCTTTTTATTATTTCAGAGGGTTTTTTGTAGTAGTGTTGTTGTTAACCATGCAAAGTGGCATTCAATAATATGAAAAGCGGACCTTGCATCTGTGGGAATATGCTAGAAAGAAGATGTTTTTATAGCATTGTTTGTGGGATAAAATTAATGTTACTAAAATAAATATTGTTCTCTCATTTGATTTATGGTCTTAGAGGTGTTTCTGTGTTAAAAGCAAATAAGTAATTCCTTCAGATTGATAAATTATTTAGGAAATATATTTGGAATTGCGAACCCACAAGACTTCTTACTCCATTCACAGAGAATTGGCATATAGAGATTATATTCCTCTTTTAAATTGATGAAGAATTCTGTACAGTTTTCAAAATTCCTGGATCTATTAACAATTATTATTATGAGATTAATTACACAGAGAAAAGTTGAATAGGCTAAATTGATTATTTTGACACAAAGAATAATTATGTTAAAATTCTTTCAAATTGAAATGGCTAATTTTTAACTACTGGCAAAGTCCCAAATTCCTCATTTATCAAACCAACTGTTAATATTTTTTTAAAGTATCTTTTGAAATGTTTCAGAAGTTTTAATGAAATTATCTTTGATCCTATTAAATATTACACAACTCATTTGGATGCTAAAATGAAATTCTGTGTAGATGGTGTTCCATGTTTCAGTTGAATTAGTTTGCCAGAGTACTAGAGAGAAAAATTATATACACAACATTTTTAGGTAATTCCTTCAATCAACCATACAAAGAAACCTATATCAAAACGAGAAAGTAAAAACAACTAGCAATGAAGTTGATTAAATATAATGTATTAGCAGAATTTGATCTGAAACAGATCAGGTTTCACAGCAGGCAAGTATTTGCACACTAATTTCCTCATAAGGTAGCATAAGCTGAACATAAATCTATTCATCTATTCCACCCAACAGGTGCATGTTGCATATGAAGTATGCACAATATTATTTTCATAAAGTGCGAACTCTCTGATTTTTATGCTGCCCTTTTGAATTCTTGGGGATGGGATAAAAGGCAGCTGATATCCATGTATGTACAGTTTTGTTAGCATTTGTCTACATTTTGTTTCTGCACTGTACCCAATAAGATATCTAGTTTAATATCTGATAACTTCAAATCACATTGAGAATATAGTAGGATTAATGTAAACATTTGAATACTAGGATATGTCATTTTTATCATATATCATAGGACAAAGCATATGTCATTTTTAATTTAAAATACTTGGATTTCAAAGGAGTAGCTAGTTATTTAAGAAAATCATCAGTGTATCAGTTTGATTGATTATTCTGAAACAGGACATTATATGCTATTATATAATTCTTTGTCATATCCGAAAGCATACTTTGTCCTAATACTGTAGGTAAGAAAAAAAAATACTACTATTTAGAATTTTCTGAATTGAAGACCATACTCACCTATTTCTTTTTCACAATCTGCCATTTCTCCCTGAAAGCTTCTCAAAAGATCTTCCCCTTTGAACAATACAGACTACAGCACAAAGTAATGCAGAGGAGGGATGCTTAGGAGACAATGGTATCCATGTTGTGTGAAAGTGCGATCTGCTTTATACCAAAGTCCAATTTAGTTTTGATTAATTAGGTAAGTTTTTCTTTAAAAAATAAAACTGAAAGCAAGGTTAGCTCACATGATGACCACATTATCTGCACTTTTGCCAAAACATTATCTGCAGTTTTTTTTCTAGATTACCTGATGCTATAAATGCTGTTGTGAAAAGAACAAGATATTGTAAGATAAATTACAGTTCTTAGAAAGCCGAGAATTTATATACTAATGGATAATGCAACATAATGTAAAAGCTGTTATGAATACCTATAACTTAGAGCAGGGGTGTCAAACTTGATTTCATTGAGGGTCGCGTCAGGTTTGTGTGTGATTTTGGGGGGCCAGGGTGGGCATGGCCAGGGTGGCATGACTAGCTCAACATCACTCATATTGGGGGTGCCTGTGGTGGCCTAAATGCTCCGCCAGCAAAAACGGGCCCCTGAGCTTCATTTTTGGCTGTGTCAGCTTCCTGCAACCATCTGCCAGTGAAAATGGAGCTAGGCAAGGCTGTCAGCAGCCCTGCAAGCTCTGTTTTTTGCTGTGATGGTCTCCTGCAACCCTCTGCCACCACGGCCCTCCCAAGCTCTGTTTTTGCTGGGGGAGGCACCGCGGGCTGGTTCTTTGCTACTTTTAGGGCAGCCCCACAATCCAGATCTAAGCACCCCACAGGCCAGATCAGGTCCCTGGACCTTGAATTTGATACCCCTGACTTAGAGACTATCACTGATAGGATTTGCACAGTCTATTACTCTAATAAATAGGGGTGTGTGCATGTGTGTGTGTGTGTGTGTCTGTCTGTCTGTCTGTCTGTCTGTCTGCATGTAAACCCAGTAAAACTATTAATGTTACCCATCAAAATATTTACAAGTATAAAAACAACTGAACTGTGAAATATTTGGTTGGATAATGGCCCTATTACCAAAGTAATGTTTTCTTTCATTTTATTTTTATTGTTTTATTAGCACAAAAGTCCTGCACTTCCCTAGAAATTAGCAGCTCTTTAGTCAATGGAAACTATTTGCCATTGCAGTAAATTAAAGGCACTTGAATACATACTGAAATCTTAAATATAAATATTCATGCAGATATCCAAACCCAAATATAGGTCTGTGAATAATTATAGAGCAGACTTGTATTAGAATTTCTGAATGCTAGACCCTAACCTTTGTAATAAAATGATGTTGTTGGCAAATCCAAATTTCTATATATGCATATTACTAATAATATCTCAACTCTTCCCCTACTCCCCAAGGTAATTTCTAAAATTCCAAGAAAGTGAGTGAGCTATGACATGGAGAAAGAGTAGGAAATTTCAGACTGCTAATGAGAGCTTCCATGAGACAGTCTGTAGAAAGAGGGAACTCAGATTTCCAATATAATTATCAGAAATGTAAGTACAGAGACCAGCTAAATAAGCAAAGAGAAGGTTCTGTTCCAGCTAACTGCATTCATCTTTGCCCAGCATTAAATGTAAGCCCTTTTCTAAGCAAAAGAAACAAATGAAATAAATGAAATGGTTTGAGAAAATGCAGAAACATTTGCACTGGGAAATAGATCTCCAGTGGTGCTTAAGATGAGGTAATAGGAAAGAAAGAACTCCGATTGCTTGGTGAGCTGGCAGTAGGAAGATAATATTAGCCTACCACAGATCTAAAACTATTATATAAGAACTATTAATTTTAAGTATTATACTGATTGGTATAAAGCTGGTTTACATTCAAAATACTCTAGACTGTCAGACCATCATGGCAGATATCAAATGTGCACTCACTTATCACAGGCATAGAATCTACATTTTCATGAAGGGAATGACTTGTAGAGTCATATTTTCCCGGTCCATTCTTGTCAACAAAAGAAAGAAAGGTTTTTGAACCTTTTTAATAGAGGCAGAAGCTGTGTAGCATCATTCTTCTGGAAGCAGAATTAGAGGAAAACAAATACAAGAACTGGAAAGTCAAAATGAATTAGTAGTGCTTTTTTTGTTTTCTTTAAGAAAATTGTATTTATCTCTTTAAGATTGCTTATCACCCAGAAGGGGAAGGAAGATCTGAAAGAAAGAAAATGAGATTTTTTTTAATGAACATTCCTAGAAAATGTACAGCCATTTGATTCATTGTATACTGTTGATACTGCATCATTTGTTAAATGGTAGTGTGGTACCTATACTGTAATCATATTCTTTAACATCACTTGTTAAATGACAAATCTGATAACCTGTCTACTCATGTATCTAGCCAATCTGTCCATTCTGCCTGGCAATAGTTCTCGGGGTTATCTAACAGAGGTATTTTCCCATCATTAGCTACCAGATCCTTTTAATATAATGTATATAGAACTTGGGACCCTCATATTTGAAGCAGATGTTCTGTCATTGATAGCTTCTCAGTGATAGCTTTTCCAACAAAGGTATAAATCATTTTTGCTCAAGTAGTAGTTTCCCAGTGGAACACATTACAATTCAGCTTCTCAAATCTTTTGCAATTCTATACCCAGATCTGTTTGGCTTTTGCTGCAGGAACAACATGGGTCTCTGATAATCTTTTTGAGATTAGTAGAGCTCAATTCCTGTCACTTGGATTTCACAATGGAGAAAGAATTATTTATATGTTGGTAAAGCTTTCCATGGACAAAAAAGCAGTGAGATCATGGTTGATTCATGGAATAATTTAAGACTAAAGAAAGGCACATAATTTCTTTCATTAATTCAAGTGTTGAGAAGATTCCAAAATAAACCACTAAATTAACATATGGATGAAAGATGAAGTAGATTATTAAAATGATTTTATGTAATTATTTTTGTATGTAACACAACAATATCATCCCTTATGGGTAAATTGTTGCTGATGATGCCACAATATACTGCATTCCTTGAAGACATCACTGCCACTGCTTGTACTATAAAACACCATGACATATTTATATTTATATTAAAGTCTATTTTCAAAACAGTGTTTAAAACCATTAACAGTCATAATATTTAATAGATAGAAATTTTGATTTAAAGGCACTTGCATCAAAATACCTCTTTAGATTGAATCACTGTATTGATTCTGGTGCCTTTGATTTGACTCCATTTTTAATGATTTTTGTAAATATACATACGCATATTTGATTCAGTTGAATACATTGAATTTAAAGATTTAAATCAAATGGATGTTGAATTCAATCAACAGTTCATATTGTACCTTCAGCAGTTCATAAATTGGAATATTAAGCCTATAATTCTAAATATTCCATTGACGTATCTGTTGCACATATGCCTGCCTTTTAAGATAATCTAAATCATTTTGTGGATCCATGTAGCCTGTCACTATGTTCAAGTCACTTAGAAATATAGGAAAGTCATTATTTTATGTGGCCAGCAGAGTAGGATTGTAACTGGTCTATACAAGGCCTTATAGAGTTACCTGTAACAATAGCAGAAGGAAAGGGAATAACAAGGACAAAAAGCTAGAACAGAGGCAAGAAAGCAGGATCATTGGGTTATAGTATATCCCACTTTCCTTCCAGATATTCAAGAAAACAGATATAACACTTCCTCTTTCTTTTTCTTTTTACAATAACATTATGGTCTATCCTGGACTGAGTGGCAGTCATTGGTCCAAAATCATCCAGTGAACCTTTTAATTAGGCATTCTTAATTGTTTAAAATTGTTAGTAGAACCAAGGATTGGGAATGTTCTAATTTGGTGTTCTCCTATTTAATTAGTTGTCTGTCTTTCTCCTTCTCTCTCAACTCTTCCCCAAAGTTTTTCTTTTCTTCTCTTTCCTCTTTTTAGTGTATTTTAAAGATTTGGTGACATTGAGATGGTTTTGCTGCAGGAAAGGAGATTCATCTAACCTAGATATGAATTTCTCAGGCTCTTCCAGCAGCAGTACAGTCACTATCTAAATGGGGGAGGAGGAAAACATCTTGCAAGAGAAAGAAACAGATTTGTGTGACTTCAGATTAGGATTAATCCTTGATTGCAGTGATATAGGTGCTCTCAAATGTGGCACTAAAAGCTACACAGCTTTTGTTGTTGGGATACTTAAATGGCTTCTGTGAGTTTATACATGTTATTTTGGGACCAATCTCTGGGGCAAGTTATGTCCTCCATTGGATTGGTGTCCTTGATAGAATTTCTAATCTATTTGAACCCCCAACTGGTTTCCTGACTAGGTTAAAATTTAGTCAAGAGGGCTTTCATAGCAAGTTTCTTTCTCAAAATAAGGACTAAGTTGGACCATAACAAAGACTGATTGGTTTCTGCAGATTTGTTTTGTAACTTGAAGGATCCATAGCAGCAACTTGGTTGAAATGGAATTTGGGCAATATGGAATTGTTGCTAATTACAGGGTCTATATAAAGGTAAAGGCTTCCCCTATCAAGTCATTTTGACTCTAAGGGGAATACTCATCTCCTTTCTTACCTGAGGGAGCTAGAATTATCTAAAAACATTTCTGTGGTCAAGTGCCACCATGATTATATGCTGAGATGCACAGAATGCTTTTACCTTCCCACCGAAGTGGTACCTATTTATCTACTCACATTTGCATGCTTTTGAACTGCTAGGGGGACAGAAGTTGGGACAAGAAACAGCTGACAAGCTCAACATCTTTATACACTGAGCCATTAAGCCCCCTCAGAGACTATATATCAGAATTTAAATGATAAGTCTGTTTCGTAGAATTCCTCTTTAACAAAAGGATCTTAAAGTTCTTATTATAATGGCTTTATTCACTTTGATTAAAACAGTTGTACCAATTTTAAAGATAAAAAGGTGGCATTAGTAATCTCAAGGTTGGATTATTATAATGAATTCTTTTTGAGGTGGTTGTTGAAGACAGTCTAGAGGCTGATCAAGACATACTAATTTTAGAGATCATTCTGTGTTTAAACAAGTAGAGTAGTTCCTAGTTGATTTTTTGAGTTTATTTTAAGGTGCTGATTTTGATATAAAAAGCTGAACAGTTTAGGCCTAGGTTATTACAAGATCCTGCAAGAATAGCCTACATGTCAGATCTTTAGTGAGGCATATTGTGGGTTCTCCTAATACTGACATAACATACACTTTCTGTAGAAATGTAGGCAATGAACAAACTGGAATGTTGTGGTTCGCCGGCAGCCACTGTGGATGTCAGAGGTATCGGACAGTGAGGACGAAATGGAACAAGTCAGGAAGTCTGGTGAGGACTTGGATGAGGGTCCTGCATCCAATGCAGGGACGGGGCCAGGGCCATCTGAGAGTGGGGTGCTGCCTTCGGAGCTTTCTGGCAGCAGTGAAGCAGAGGACCCCGAGGAGCCTGTTCCCAGTGTGCACAGAGCTGCTAGAAGGTGAGACCAGATGAAGCAAAATGGGTGACTCAGGAGTAAGGCTGGGAGGTGATTGCCTCTCTTATAAGGGATAAAAGTCAGTCCTCAATGACGAAGAGCTTTGCAGGAAGCAAAGCAGTTCGGTAATCTCCGAGTCCTTCATGAAGCTCTGTACTCTGGTTGGTTTTTTCTAGGTTTTTGGGTTGGTTTATATTAGCCTTAATTGGAGTTCTGTTTCTTGGCAGCATTCGACAGCACTGAAAAGCGTGCTCTTATCTGGAGGAACTGTGTATAATGAGTTTTGGCTGGGAATGCAAGTAATTCTCAGTGTCGCATTAAAAAAGGTTTTACTTTTAAATTCAGTTTGTGTTTTATTAAGTTTGACAAAGCCTGGGTCAGAACATGGAATATGAAGCAAGTGCCCTTCTTTGTACAGTGGTGTGGGGTATGGGTGTGGGCGTGTTATGTTCTACTTTTTATCTAGAGAGTGAAGGGGACTTCTGCTGCTAGGATATTTTTATACTGGTATTGTAAGCCAAATAGAAACATTTTAGAATTAGCAGTTTATATATTTGTAACTTATTTATTTATTTATTTATTTATTTATTTATTTATTCGACTTGTATGCCACCCTGCTCCCTAAGGACTCAGGGCGGCAAACATTAAAACAGAACAAATTTACAATAAAAGACAATTAAATAAATAAAACAAGCCGAATACAATTTAAAAAGTTAAGAAAATTAAAACCCTCACCCCCCCCCCTCATTCCAGGTCGGCCTGTTGAAACAACCAAGTCTTCAGGTCTCGGCGGAAGGAGCAGAGGTCAGGGGCCAAACGGAGTTCCATGGGGAGCTGATTCCAGAGGGCAGGTGCTCCCACGGAGAAGGCCCTAGCCCTGGGAACCACCAGCCGACAATGTCTGACTGACGGTATCCCAAGGAGGCCCCTCCTATGAGAGCGAACAGGGCGATCGGAAAGTGATGCTGGCAGGAGGCGTTCCCGCAAGTACCCCGGACCCAAGCCATTGAGGGCTTTATAAGTTGTTACTAACACCTTGAAGGCGACCCGAGAGGCAACTGGCAACCAATGCAAGTCGCACAGGAGGGGTGTAACATGGGAGTATCGGTATACTCCCATCACAGCCCGCGCGGCCGCATTCTGCACCATCTGTAACCTCCGGGTCATCCGCAAGGGGAGCCCCATGTAAAGAGCATTGCAGTAGTTGATTCTAGAGGTGATGAGCGCATGAGTAACCATTCGAAGGGCATCTCGGTCCAAATAAGGGCGGAGCTGGCGAACCAGCCAAACCTGAGCAAAAGCCCCCCTGGCATAGCTCCCACATGCTCCTCCAAACCAAGCTGTGAATCCAGGAGGACACCCAGGTTCCTTGCCCTATCCACAGGGGGCAACCCCTCTCCCACCATGACCAAAGGTGGTACATCCAATAAAGACCGAGATGCCAGTAAGAACAGCCACTCAGTCTTGGTGGGGTTGAGCTGAAGCCTATTACTCCCCATCCAGACCCGTACGGCCTCCAGGCACCGGGACATCATGGAGAGAGCATCACTGATCTGGTCTGGGGTGGAGATATAAAGCTGGGTATCATCAGCATACTGATGATACCTCACCCCAAAACCTCGGATGATCTCGCCCAGCGGTTTCATGTAGATATTGAACAGGAGAGGCGAGAGAACAGACCCCTGGGGCACCCCACAAGTGAGGGGCCTCAGGGCTGACTTCTGCCCCCCTGCCAACACTGACTGCGAACGGCCCAAGAGGAAGGAGGAGAACCACCGCAGAATGGTGCCCCCCACCCCCAATCCTCTGAGCCGCTGCAGAAGGATACCATGGTCGATGGTATCGAAAGCCGCTGAGAAATCTAACAGGACTAGGACAGAAGAAAAACCCCTGTCCCGAGTCCTCCAGAGATCATCCATCAGTGCAACCAATGCTGTCTCCGTGCTGTGTCCAACCCTGAAGCCCGATTGATACGGGTCTAAATAATCAGCTTCCTCCAGGAACAAGGGAAGCTGCTGAACCACCACGCTCTCAACAACCTTGCTAAAAAGCGAAGGTTGGAGACTGGACGATAGTTGTTCAAAACGGCGGGTCAAGGCAGGCTTCTTGAGGAGGGGCCTCACCACCGCCTCTTTCAAGGTGGCAGGAAAGACTCCCTCACTCAAGGAGGCATTGACAACTGCCTGGAGCCAGCCGCGTGTAACCTCCCTGGAGGCATACACCAACCAGGAAGGACACGGGTCCAATAAACATGTGGTGGAAGACAGCCTCCGCATGATCCTGTCCACCACATCAAGGGAGACCAGGTCAAAGTCAACCCAGATAGAATCCACCAGACCCATCGCCGCCCCATCATCAGACCACTGCCAATCAGAGTCCAAGCCGGCACGAATTCGAGCGACCTTATCCGCCAGATGTAAACTAAATTCCTCTGCTCTGCCCTGCAAGGGTCATCCCCCTCCCTCAATTGGAGGAGGGAGCGGGTCACCCGAAACAGGGCTGCAGGGCGATCATCGGCGGACGCAATCAGAGCGGAGAAGTAAGCATGCCTCACCGACCTGATCGCTTCCAGATAGGTCCTAATATAGGCTCGCAACTGGACACGGTCGAATTCGGAGCGGCTAGTCCTCCACCTACTCTCCAGGCGTCTTCTCTGCCGTTTCATCCCCCGGAGCTCCTCAGAAAACCAGGGAGCCCGTCGGGTCTGGCGGGGAAGAGGCCGCAAGGGGACAACCCGGTCGAGCGCCTCCGAAGTCGCCTGTTGCCAGGCAGCCGTCAGCATCTCGGCCGAGCTGTGGTCGAGGGAGGCGGGCAAGAACCCCAGTGCCGTCTGAAACCTCTCAGGGTCCATCAGGCGTCTGGGGCGGAACCATCGTGTTGGCCTCTCAGCCAGCAGCAAGGGACAGCCAATTGAAAGACCAGCCACAGAAGATAGTGATCCGTCCACGATAGGGGTAGGGTAGATGGAGAACCCTCCCCCAGATCACTACACCACTGCCCTGAGACAAAAACCAGGTCAAGCGTGTTCCCCCCCTCGTGAGTGGGCCCATGAATCACCTGGGTCAGGTTCATAGCTGCCATGGCTGCCATGAACTCCTGAGCCAAACCCGACGCCCCCCCCCAGAGATGGCAAGTTAAAGTCCCCCAGAACTATAAGCCTGGGGAACTCCACCGCCACCTCCGAGAGGACGTCGAGAAGCTGAGGCAGGGCCGCCGCCACGCAGCTAGGGGACAGGTATGTTAGCAGCAAACCCAACCAACCTCCAGGGCCCAATCTCACGAGGAGGGACTCACACCTGCCTATCTGTGGGACAGTGACCTCCCTTGGAGACAAGGTCTCTCTAACAATTATGGCTACCCCTCTGCCCCTTCCCTGGGCCCGAGACTGGAACAGCACACGGAAACCTGGAGGGCACAGATCACACAGAGGGACACCCCCCTCTGGGCCCAACCAGGTTTCTGTAATGCATGTCAGGTCTGCAGCCTCCTCCTCCATGAGCTCGCGGAGGAGGGATGACTTACTGGCTACGGATCTGGCATTTACATACACCAGCCTGAGCCCAGAGACCATGTCTCCCAAGACCCCAGGGGAGCGGGAAGCGACCTGGGGGTCGGAGCGCGCCACCGCTTGTAAACACCAGGGGTGCTCCCATAACATAATTCAGCCCCCTGTCCCGTCCCCCCCTGCCATAACCGATCACCCTGGAGATGATCAACCCTGCCCTCTCCCTGCCAGACCCGGGGCCCCCACCCAACCCCTCCATACCGAGACCAACAGCCGACCTGCAAGGACAGTATTGACCCGTAGTTTGATCCCCCACCCCCTTTCCTAACCCCTTAAAACAATGAATTAGAAAATTTAAAAGCTTCCCCTTTATCCCAGATTTAAAATTTGGCCCCTCGGTCGCGCCATGCCACCTCTCAGGATCCCAAGATCCGTAATTGAGGTAGGCTCTCGATAACCCAAAGGGCCACTCCAAAGACAAGGGAACAGTCTGGAGGGCCCATAACTCCGGCGATGAGTAGGCTAACATAAGATATGATATACCATATAACTTTCTTTTACTTAAATAATATCTAACCAAATAAAATACAGTTATCATTACAATGAATATGGTACACTCATTACAATTTATTTTTCCCAGATTTTAAATGTTTATTTAAAGCAGATGTGTGATATGATGAAATCATGCACAGCTATTCCCCACTTGAGACAAAAGTAATGGAGAGTCATTTGAATATAGTGACATCATATCATGCATCTGTTTTAACTGGATGTCACAGAAACATTGGGAAGAAATGTGAACTGTTATCAAGAAAAACATCTGTTGGGTTCTTGATACACTAACGTCAACAGAAAGAAAGAAAAAAGATTGATCCATTAATTTTATTCAGAGATGTTCTGCTTATGTTCAGAAAAGATTTCTTCTATTTTCCCCCTGTAAAATACTGGTCTGATTGTTTGATAAATGCCATGCTGTGGAGAGATATTAACCAAACTATACAAAGATGGATTTTAACATTTTAAATTTCTGTGTCACTTTGGTTTTTAATTTCCTGTTGCCACAATAAATGGTTTTGGTCTCCTTCAATTACTGAGTTCCTTATTGTTTTAACCCATTTGTACATTTGGCATGATAGTTGATTAAATATAATTAATTTTTCATCTCCTATATGCAAGAGTCAAATCATATAGCCTGCAGCTCTTTCTCGGTATTGTCACTGACTTTTCATATATAAAGTCATTTCTTGACTGCCATTTCCTGCAAAAGGAAATATGTAATCTAAAATCTCTTCTGTGAGGGATGATCACTCTTAGTAGGTTTAACTCATTGTGTATTCCATCTGAAAAGTGTCTCTGTCCAAAATCCCTAGATAGGCTTCATTTGAGCAGCGACTTCATTAAAATGGGAAGCAGACATTTTAACACAAGGAAAGAAATATGTCTCTCCAACAGAACTTCCATCTGACAGCTATGTAGCCAATATCTGTATTTGCACTTTCACATAGCATTCCACTTTTTAATCTAAGAAATAAAGATTTATTACCAAAGGTTTAACAAAGCAACAATATTTGAAGTAACAAAAATATTTGGCATGCATATACAAGGGGGTGTATTGTTTTCTTGAATAGTTTAGGGTTGAGTGCTACATGATTCCTGGAAGTACATTCAGGATTGAAAGGACGTCTGGAATGGACAATGTATGATGCATCTACTCTTTCCCATGCATGATACATTACATAGAAAAAAAGTAGGGTTGATAGCATTGGGATATTCTGTACCTGATCTTGAAAACAATTATTGTGGATTAAATAAACTGCCTTTTTCTTGTCAAAAAGGGCGAAAAAAGACAAAGGAGGCTAAAGTAGGACAAATGCCTTCTGTTTTATATAGTTTAGAAAATTGGATGGGAGCATATGATAGTCCAGATTTTGATGGATTACCCTGCTACCATGCTTGATAAATATCAATGCTAGCTGCAGATAGTGGAGTTAAATGTGCAAATTCTAGAGAGCCAAATTTCCAATCCTAGTTTATACTCAAGCATGCACACATCTTGGTCTCTATTCATATTTCAGATGGGAAAGGGGGAACTCATAATTTGTTTTGCAGTCCTAACTCTAAACTATTTGCACTTTCAATCTGTTTAGTTGGACTGATGCTCTGCTCATATGATTCTTTTCTCTCAAAAGGATAGAGAATTATTATACAATCAGAGACTTCACACAACTAGACTGGTAATTTGGAACACTCAGTTCATATTAAACTTTATCACCACAGGGAAGAAGAAAACACTCAAGCCTTCATTATAAGGAGCTCCATTTTCCATTGTTCTTATAAGGAGACTTGGTTATCCTAAGTGATTACTTTGCAATGTGGAAGAAAAACATATGTTCTTAACTGTAAGATGATGAAGGTAGAAAAGAAAAATGGACTTGTCCATCCCACAATGCATACACCTAAAAATTGTGTCAAAGAAGAATGCATAAGCCTTGATTAAACTTAAGTAGGAATATCATGTCCCATGCATCTGAAGCAATATGGTAATAAATGCCATGAGATAGATATATAAATTGCAGTAATAAGTTAAAAATATTAAGTACTTAACAACTCTTCTCAGGTTGGACTAATTATATTTCAATTTTACTATGGTATTTAAAATGTTTTTTCTTATATAAGGTGTTTCATAAGTCACAAATAACCACTTCACGTACTAATTTGATTACTTTAAGTAAGGCTTTTATATGCATCTATGGATTTCTGTTTTTGCATCTTGGAACATAAGCATATTTGGTTGCTATACACTAATCCTATTATTATTTTCGAAAAAGATACTGTGATATAACTGTGTTAGCAAAGGATAGTTTATTGTTAGATCATTAATTCTGTGTTTGTGATTCATGTCCAAATAGCTGAGATACCATTGGGATACACTTAAGTAACACTGAGATAATACTGGACGTGCAATCACATATAGGGTTACCAGTGAATAAATTCTTATTAATAAGCTTGGTACATTTGTAGAGTTGCAGTTAATGATACAATATTGTGAAAATACATCAAAGGAAATTTTTTGAAACATTTTATTACCCAGCAATATTAAAGAATAATGTGAAAACACAGGGTTATTTCGCACTGATGATGCATTATCATCATTCCCACACCAAAACCTATAGAAGATACAATCCATAAATTTACAAGTTCAAGTTAATATGCCTGGAGGAATACCTTGCACACATTTTCATAGTCTAGTACTTGCAATGTAAGTCTATTGCGTCCATAGAAGACATCTGCTGTCAGAATCAAATGATGCTCAGTTTATACAAAAAGACAATATTTATTTAAATTATAATTATAATTGTGCTTCAGATAATGTTTTGTTCTTTATCTTGATTTTTGTAAATACAATTACAATATTTTGCTTTAAGAAATTAAAAAAAAATCTAAAGTAGTCAGATGCAGAGGAATGTTTTTCATTTTATAACATTATGTTCTTTAAATGTCTTACCAGTGCAGTACTGAAAGTTTTGGTGAGAAGAAAAGGTCTTAGTGTCTAATAAATGAATACATGTGCTTAACTATGTAACTAGTCTTATGACAGACTTAACAGACTCTTCATAGTACATTTTGTTATTGTTTCTCCTTTAAGAGAAAAGATTATTTTCATGTACTGCATAAAAAAGAAGAAAAAGGAATATGGTAATGATCATAATCTCCTTGTACTATGAAAAGTAAGATTTTAGCTAGGATATAGGAGGCTGGGGTTGTTTCTTGTAATGGAAAAGAGTTATTGCAGAGTAGCTAATCAGCTGTGGCAAATCCACTTATGAAGATAACTCATAATCAAAATGTTGTATTTCTTCTTGAAATAGTTCCTTTTTATTTTAGTTTTAGTTTTTTCGCTATTAGCTTCATCCTATGCTGACAGCATTTTTTTATTTAATTTTATTTTTTGTGGAGTAATTCCCAATAAAATTTGCTGCCTTGGGAATTCTATTTGAGGTGTAAGAACATCTCCAATTAGAGAAAATATTTCAATCCATGTTTTCTAGATACATTTGAAGAAGTGCCCTTGATGCTACATTTATATTGACAGAGTTGGGATCTAATACAGTTTTGCTGTTATACCAGCAGCCCACTAAAGGGCAGAACATACTCTGAATATGAAAGTGGTAAATCTATTATGTTTATTATGTGTCTGGAGTATTTTGTTGAACATTCCCTCTCACATTCAATATTTGTATTGTAAATCTGTGTAAACAGCTCTGAAGATTCAATTCAATTTATTCCCTTAATTTGCTCATTCCTATGGTTGCTGGTTGAGAATTTTGAATAAATCAATTTATCCTGAAATTATTTGTCTCTGTTGGCCAGAAAAGTACATCTTGCATAAATTTTTTAGAATAGTAAGACTTGGAATCTTTTTTCCTAAAACCACATGGACAGTTTTATTATTAGAGCTTGCAGAGCCATTGCATTTTCAGTTTTGAGAGTAGTGTCTTTAGAATAGTGCAAGTTATTGATGTTTCTGCCTCCAATTCTTCCTCTACACTTATTTTCCAATCCGTATTCCCTTAATATATATTTACCATAAAGATTGAACAAATGAGGGAAGAATATATAGCATATAGACTTGTGTCGCATGTTTGCCAAACTGGAACCAGTTTTGTCTGTGGCTTTCTAACCTGTATATAAACTTATTAATACTTTTTAAATGTTGTCTGATTCTTCCATCAGATGGAAGTGCTTTTGTTTGCACTGCAATATTTTAGCACACATCTTACATTTGTTATGGATTTTCTTGGCTGTCTTTAAAATCCTGTTGTAGAAGTTGAATGTGTGAGAGAGAAAGCATTCTTGAGAGTAGGAATCTGCCCTGTGGCATGATTAAATATATTTTATAATATAAAGGAGATTTATTTACAGGAAATGTCTTATAGGGATGGGTGAATCTCAGCATGTAGTTAACTACATTCTATCAGGAGAAAAGTCAAAGATCCCTTTTATACATATCTGAGAAAAAAGGTATACAAGAGTGAACTCAGATTAGTTATCTCTTACACAAAGAAGAGGCAGACTGATAGCTGAAAAAAGGACAGAGTGAAGCCTTAGCTTTCCATAAATACTTTATTGAGGTTATGTTGTTATTAAATAAGAATCAATGCCACTGGATTTAGACTAACACTTGTATAGCCTCTTGATCACATTTATATTTATGAAATTTCATATTTCTGTGGGCAAAAATAAAAATTACCAACTTAGTTAAGAAGTATACATCATGTGAATGACTGACATAGATGATCTAAATTAAGAACTTAAACCTATGCATGCTACAAAATAGACCTTGCACTTCAAACCTGCATTATTTCATTATTGACTGGTTACCCATGTAAATTAGTTATGATCATTTCTATGCCACGTGCTTATAAAATTATTTTGAGTTAATGTGACACCCATTATTACATAGCAGAAGTAGAAGAAAAATTTATCAGAATTGAAACAAACAAACAATCTAGTGAGAAGGTCCACACAGACTTTTAGAAGTACAATGTTGTGACAACCATTTATGGTCTTTTTGCTGATACCAGGATTGAAAACTTGGAATTTTATAGATTTTCTTATAGATAAGTGGTGGGATATGGAGTGAAGAGATATCTGCATGAAGAGTTGTTAAATTGTTTGTACTGATTGTGATGAAGTATAGAAGCACTTTATATATTTTCTTTTTCTTTTCTCTTTCTCTCTCTTTTTCCTATACTTTCCATTCTCTAATGAAAATGAATAATGTTTAGTCTTCATTAGTTTTAATTATTAAAATTCTTAGTAAAAATTATGTTAAAAAGAGCCCTTCATCAGATTTTATCTTGTGTAGGGTAGAACTGTTGAAGATAAACATGTAAGAGGAAAATATATATGGATTAATACTCAAGGACTCAAATTCAGACTCAGATGAGTTTAACATCTTACATTCTTTTAAAAAATATGTCCCATTCTTTCTGTATCACTTATTTAAAAAGGTTAATGTTGGTAAATTCTTATTTAGAAAAATAAAGTCAAACAATATTTTCAAGCTTTTCTGCAAGTGGAGAATGTAGATACGAGACAGAACCTGTAACATTAACGGCCTAACAAAAAAGCTGTTACACTGAAAGATTAAACTCAGGATTTAAACCTTGGGACACAAATGCATATGTAGCTAAATTTGTAGACATTGTAGACACCGATCTTCAGAGCTACCGGCACTACCTATACAGTCCTTTGTCTATTCAAGATGAAATGTGTTCACTTCCCAGGAGAGACATTGTACTTGGAGTTCTTCAAGAGAGATTTATTGCAATGCCCTGGGTATAACCTCCCACAGTTTTTTCAAGTTGATCAATCAAGACTGGATACTACTGGAGTAATACAGTAATAAAGGTTAATGCCAAATAACAGAAATAGCTGCCAGGTTAATATTTTGAAGAAGACAGTTACTTTGTGACTCATAATGAATCTAGTTAATGACTCTTAATATTTATCTACAGGTCACTCAGACCATTGCATGAAAATCTTTATGCCTTCAGAAAATAAAAGAGTTATTTGTTAAGTGAAATGCAGTCTTTTATGCCTAATTGCAGCTACTGTTGGCTGGTTGAAGAAAAAGAGTAACAATTGATGCCACTGCTTTTGTTAAGGTCTCCATTTGTGTTGATTGGTGATGCTGAAAATAATTGGGATTATGCTGGTTGAAATTTCTCTTTTCTTGTTCCAAAATTGAGAATACAAAATAAGTTATAGGAAGGAAAATTCTAGTTAACAGTAACAGCTATTTGATGGTAGAACCAATTCAGATAGTGAGTTCACTTATACTGTATGTGTTACAGCCTGGACAGTTACTGTTTGGGGATATTTTAATAAAGATTTTGGCAATGAGCAGTGGAATAACTTTTATATTCTAAATAACTCTTGGAGATCTGTGATTCCTCCATTTAATACAAGAGATATTCTTTTGGATAAGTTTATTAACAATTCAGAAGCCACACAGTCCAAGCCAAATTCTGATGTTTTCTTTCTGTCTAACGGTAAAGAACTGGACTGCAGTCTTCAACTTGTAACTGAAGATAATCTAGCTTATGTTCTCTTGCTGCAGCTGTACTCCCTCTCTGCTTTATAAGCTTCAATTTTCCTGCTTTTACCTGGAGGATTGGAGGGAAGGATTGTAAATAAATCAATTACGCTGCAGGTTCTTGTGGCTTTTGTCCAAATGATGAAAACAACATTGCAGTACAAGCTTTAGCCCTTTATAACATGATTAGAACATATGACACATGTAGGAAAGAAGCACGGCTTATACTGTGATGCTGCTGCACACAAGATTTCTTTTGTTAGCCTCTCTATATTGTTTCTCCTTGAACAAGCTAAACTAAATGGACGTCTTTTGGCACAGTTGTGTTATTTGGTAAGAGTAAATATATTTCTATAACAACCTATGTTCTGTTTATAACCCCTACATGCATATTATTAAAACCAAATTTGGATTATTTTGTTCCCATTTATGGACTATTATTCAGAATGAAATAGAAAATAATATAAAGGGAAGGGATTTTGATGTTTTTACTTAGCAGGGTTTAGATAGGAAGACTGTACAGGCCCATTGTTAAGCAAGATAGTTGTTAAATGAGTTGAACCCAATTTTATAATTTTTTGCCATAGTTGTTAAGCAAACCACTTCAGTTGTTAAGTGAATCAAGCATTCTTTATGTGAATACAGATTTCCCTATTGATTTGGCTTTCTAGAAGCCAGCTTGGAAGGTCGTAAATAGTGATCACATGACTCCAAAATGTTGCAAACATTGTAACTACATGCAGGATGCCAAGCAAACAAATTTTGACCATGGAAGTGCTGCATTGGTTATAACTGTAAAGATTAGTTGTAAGTCACATTTTGCAATGCCATTGAAACTTAAGTCACTATGTGAATAATTGTAAGTTGAGAACTATCTGTAATTTGATAAGAACAAGGACACTTGTGACAAAGGAATTGCTTCATAGATGAATCTTGAATTATACAATTTGTATCAAAACAGAAAACTATGAAATCTTGAGACTATCAAACCATTTTTAAGATTCTAAGATGCCATAAAGCAAATAACTCTTGAGCTGCGATTCCCAGCTCCCTTTTATATGTTACATCTATTTATTCATCCTTCCTTCCCTGCAAAAGTTAATGGTCTAGTAAATAGGAACATGTCATGTGTTAGGAAATCTAATATACTAACATATCTCAGGATAACACTGTAACTGATTAGCTTCATCGAAGTATCAACCCATCTGAGCATCTTGGGTACTAATTATATTTTGCCTGGCTCACCTGTGCTAAATAAGGCTTGGAGAATTGTCCTCCTTGATCCTGATGGAGTGCATGAGAAACAGTGTCAGACCAGATAATTAACTGTGAATGTCCATGTCCAGAACCATCAATTCTCTGCCTCTTTTATTCTATTGATCACTAGGGCAATTAGGAGCAGAGGAAGGAAGGAAGTCCCCCTGTCTTTGTTTTTCCCCCTTCCTGCCCCCAGTGGAAGTCTGATACTTTTAGATTGTCCTTTTTAGATTATTTCTTCTAGCTTCCTTCTTTTTAGCCTGTCCCCTTTTTCCTTCTTCTTTTCTTTTCCCCTTATCATGAAGGCATAAAGGTCAGAAACACAGGCTTTCTATCAAAGCAGGTACATCTTTTAATTCACTGTACTCCTCCTTTTGAGGCCAATAAGATAGGTGTGGTAAATTCTGTTCACCCTTAGATTATGTTGAATAGAGATTCAAGGAAATAAACAGGAGGTTTCCAGTAAGAGTTAAGTTATAATCTCTGAAAAAGTCTCTGGAGAATTATGCTGCACTCCAATCAGGCCAGCTCACTTAAAATGTAGATCAAACAAAATTCGGAAGCATCCTAACAAAAGAGTAGATTGCACAAATAAAATAAGAGTGAGATTAATTGCTCCTTGAATACTTCCCTGCTGAGCAGGTTGACTTATTGGGCACTTTCCTTCAGTGCCTAATTGAACTATAACTGGAAAGAAAATTGGATAGGTGTGATGATACCTGTGGAAACAAATTCTGAATATGTTATTCATATACACCAGGAATGTGGTTTCTTTTCTTTTGTCTTCTTTTAAGTTAACACTTCTTCTACTGATTGTATGACTAATGTCAATTGTGGGATTTAAAATTTTTTATTTACACCTTGCTGATTAGTTAAATTGCCTGGACTTTCTACATTTTTTTTCCTCCTGTGAAAAGGAGGAAAAGAGATTGTTGGCCTGAAGTTCTTTTCTGCAAAAACAAACCCTGCGATCATATTGTAATTAAAACCTTTTAGCACTAGAGGGAGCTCCAGTTTCAGCTTGTTTCAAACAATAAGTTTTTCAAAAAACAGCAAATGTTGCTTCTATATGTTGTAAATGTTGCATTCGATTCTAGTGAATGAGGAAATGTTTCCCCTAAAATCAGGTGTATGTATATAGGCTGCATATCTTGGACCAGAGGTCTCCAAACTTGGCAACTTTAAGACTTGCGGATTTCAACTCCCAGAATTCTCCAGGAGTTGAAGTCCACAAGTCTTAAAGTTGCCAAGTTTGGGGATCCCGTCTTGGACTATTATTTCTAGAATTATTTCAGTTTTTTTAAAAGAAATCAGTCACCATTAATGAGCATATTTACAATATCATCTGAAACTGAGATCACAAAAGTGTCAGGAGGAAACTGCCCGATACTTTCTAGAAGTTTTGCACTACAATTCCCATCAGTCCCAGCCTGCTTACTCAGTTTGCAAAAAGTCAAGAATAACATAACAGATGGGCATCATATTGTTTTCTTCCTAATTTCAGTATTATGCAACATCACTCTGTACTAATTGTAACAATAGTTTTGTTCCTATAGAATATTACAAACTTAAATGGGACTGCTCTCATTCAGAAACATCAAGAATGCCTTAGTTATAGAAATAATTATACAATATTCTTTTTAAAAAATGAATTCCTTTGTTTCATTAAAAACGACAGTTAGTGCAAACATTATCATCACCTTGAGTGACCTACCAATTAATTGCCAGGAATTTGGAGAGATTTACTCCAGCATTTATAGCAATATAAAGAATGAAGGCGGCTAATGCAGTTGGAATGGCAAGCTATGAATGTCTAGGTAAGTAAATGGAAAAAGTCAACATAAATCTGCTTTGGTTGCCATTTTTTTGAGAATACTTGATATGAGGCTATGTTTCCTTCGGCACCAATTCTATTATGAAGTTTTTATCCTTTAAGAACAGGGCTTTTGCATTATTATATTTGATATGAATTCAGCACCAAGACACTCATAAAACTCATATCCAGAGTTAAAATTATTTTAACGGATCTCATGAAATTAACAAACTGTGCCATGTCTCTATTCTTCTGCAAGATTTCTGTGGGAAGACTGTCAAAGTCTTTGTGCAATTTCATTTTGTTTTTTAAATTGGAATGCCTGACTCACTGCCAAGCTTAACACCTGGGCTCATCCATTAATCACTCATCTGCTGATGCTTCCCTTTAATTCAGCTTTTCCACTGGACTTGGCAGAAGCCTCATGGGTATACAAGAATGAACAGCTTATTAGCCAGTACAGTGCAAAGAAGTCAAGAACAATCATCTATTGTGAAGAATATAAGTTATGGCTTCTTCATCCTATACAGTTGATATCATGCTTAGTGATTTTAAAGTCAACCCATGATATAACTGCAGGTTTCTGCCTCAGTAACCCATTCCCTTACACTCTTTTAGTGTGCAATGGTATTAAGTAGTTACTCTAATTAAAGAATGCCATATTGTTTTAAGCTACTAAATTGTTTGCTGCTTTTTGGCTTGGAAGAATGTGTGAGCTGAGCCACACAGTTATAACTTAGTAAGTTCTAAACCCCACCCATTCTTGCTAATTCACAAAAATGATTAAATTGTAACTTCGTGCAATGTATGAACTCCTCTAGACATCTTTAGTTGGTATCCCATTATTTAATCTCGGAAAACTTGGAAAAATGGCTTTGTACCCCTTGATTCTGATTGTACAAAGCTCCTGATCCTATTGAGCAGAGATGCGGAACTATGGCCCTTTTACGACTTGTGGACTTCAACTCCCAGTATTCCTAAGCCAGCAAAGCCTACAAGTCATAAAAGGTCGATAGTTCCCGATCCCTGCATACAGAGCTGGTGTTTTCACTTCCCCTATTCACTCTGGGAAGACTGAACATAAAAAAAGCACTACCACAAGACACATTTTCAGTTCTAATCCAAGAATATCTTCCATCTCCTGTCTAACAGATAACAGATAATCAGAGTTGGAAGGGACCTTATAGGTCATCTAGTCCAACCCACTGCCCAAGCGGGAGTCCCTACACCATTTCTGACAAATGGCAATCCAACCTCTTCTTGAAGGTCTCAAGTGAAGGTGCTCCCACAATTCTTCCAACACTTCTAAAGAGATCCTTCCATCCCTGGAGGTGCGAAACTGGTCCATGTCAGATGTGCTGGGTTCATTTTCCCATGCCAGATGTACTGGGTTCACATTCCCTTTTTCTCCATCTTCTCGTCACCCGAAGCGTTGATCCTTGTGCTGCGGGAAGCTTAGTTACTTTCTGCTGTCAGAAGTCAACCCCTTTATTCTGGCTCTTTAGTTGCCATGGAAAGAGAGATGGGGCTTGACATTGTCTTCCTAGCTCAGACTCCAAGTCCAGGAGGATCCTTGTCACTCCTCAGCTGTCAGTCTTCCCGGCTCAAACCAAAGGAGGACAAGGTGGAGTTATGGTAAGAAGGGGACAGCTCTCTCTGAAACTGGGTCAAGGGAAATCTGCATGGTGGCAGCGAAGGGAAAAAGGTTTAGTTTAGTTTAGTTTAGCTTATTTGGACTTATAAGCCGCCCTCTCTCCCGAAGGACTCAGGGTGGCGTACATAAAAAACAGAAAGTACAAAAGTTAAAAGAAATTAAAAAGATATTAAATTATGCCAAATAAACAATCAAATTAAAAACCCCGACCCCCTGTCAGTCCAGGTCGGATTGCAAAAATAGCCATGTTTTGAGGTCACGGCGGAAGGAGCGGAGATCAGGGGCCAAGTGCAACTCAAGGGGTAGTTGATTCCAGAGGGTGGGCACCCCCACAGAGAAGGCCCTACCCCTAGGGGCCGCCAGCCTACACTGTTTTCTTTTCTTCCTTTTTTTCTTCTTCTCCCCAGACAGCAAAAGAACAAGCAGAGTTTGGCAATCAGCCTTGCAACTGTCCATGACTGAATGCCTGGAAAGGCCTGTGTTAAAATGGAGAGAGACAGACAGACAGAGACACACAGAGAGAGACTAGGAAACTGGGAAACTACCAGTAGAAGAAGAGTGATCTTTTCTACTTTTTGAAAACATATTTAAAACAAATAAATAATGGCCTGTTTTTGAATTGATGCATATGAAATTCAAAGATAAGCTAATTCTTCTTAAGCACAGAACTATTTTTAATAATTAATTTGCTGGATATTTGCACTTATTTAAACCCTTGTGGCAGAAATAAGGAGTCCTGAGTCCACACATTGAAAAGTATGATGTGGACTCCAGAAAACATTCACCATGCTATGAGTTCTTCCATTGGGAATTAAAGCTGAAGAATATGCCAAGAGCATTGGAAGTTCCTTATTGGTGCATATAAATAAACAAGGATACAAATCCACATTTTAAAAGTTCTTTTTATTTCCTTATTTGTAGTGTGACTGTAGTAGTGGTTCTATATCAGAGCATGTAGCAGCACAAATAATTCTTCAGCTGCAAGTCTCTTAATCTTATAATAACATTTTATTACAGTCTGCCAGTAACAGTTATCCCGATATAGTTAAAAAATTCATACCATATGGTATTCCATGACAGGAAGTTCTGATACTGGCCAAATAAAACAAATTGTCTTAATTTTTCTCTAGAAATGGATGAACCAGCTTGGAGAGAGTTGTAATTCATAAATCTACCTACACTGGTGATTGGCTTATATAACTATAAATAAAATCAACGATCCAGAGAGTGGAAATGGGCAAATATTTCTTGGACAAATAATTATTGTGAACTATTTATGAACCCTTAAAGTCAACTGTTTTTGTTTCAAAATCTAACCTCTGGGATGCAATTCACCTTTACATTTGATCTCTTCTGGGTCTCGCCTGATATATTTTTCAACTATCAGGTGAGATAGTTATATATAAATATGTATTAAATATAAATTAAGATTAACATTCATCACTGGAAATCATAAAATGTTTTAAGAATGGCAACTTTAAATGCAATACAGATTGTTTTACTGCTTTTGTAATTGAAATATTCAATAGTGGCTGCAGGATCATAACTAAGCCCTTGTAGAATTATGCATGGGTCATCATAAGTGAAATAATTAAGCAACTTAAGACTTTTTAACCCAGTCTTCTCCATATACTCTTTTCCAAATAGATTGGACTACAAATGATCAGTATTCAAGGTAGTTCTGAAGGGCAACAAATTGGGGACATAAATGCTAATATTTTCAGATGTGTCCAGATTATGCGTGTTTTTGTGCCCCATTTCAATTTGGGCTTGGCAACAGATTTGGAAGACAGATGTAGGAAGAACAATGTCTCCGACTGATATTTGTAAAATAAAAATTAGGGGCAGTTATGGGACTCTGGAGTTTAATTATCATTAAATAATGAGAGTGCCAATAAAAGACTTTTCATTTCCCCTCGTTCTATGCTACAGCTGGAGATTAATTACTGATGCTTATCACAGATAGGGCACTTTGAGCCTTTAGTGAAAACAATTGTGTAGATGTGAGTCTTTAATTCTCATTGGAAGGAAATTCATTGTAGCAAAAGGGAGTCATTCAAAATGCTTGCATCATGAGCTACTTTATTTTAAAGAGATACACATTCAAAAAAGTGATATTTTAAATTGTAATATGTGTATGTGATAAACTCATGTCTATTTCGTATGTATGTATGTATGTATGTATGTATGTATGTATTGTATGTATTTATAACTGCATTGCTTTGCAATGGAAATACCAAGAATTACCTGTATTATACTATATATCATATCATATCATCTTGCTCAATCTAAGAAGATCAATGGAAACATCATACCCTGATTATAGAACCCAATGGGGGGAGGAATTGGAATGTGCTAGAAAATTAAATCCTAAAAAATATCTCCTAAATTATCATTGCTTTCTTTGGTGATCTGGGCAGTTGGCCCAAAGCATTTCAAGTTTGTGCTGCATCTTACTGGAAGGTAAATCTTTCCCCATACACAGTATGAGAAACACTTTGAAAATTTTGGCCAAAAAATATACTAGATAGAATTCAGACTTTTTAAAAAAAGAAATAAATGGTAGTTCAGTGGAAAACCTACTGAATGTGGTAGCTAATGCTGATGTCAGCCACAACTTTGGCTGATGGGAATATGTGTGTTTGTTTGCTAAGCATGATGAGTTTTGTTTGCAGCAGCATTTGGCAAGCTTGGAATATTGCTTGTATTTCAGAGAGCATAGAATAGTAACGTTCTGTCCTTTTTATTCAACTATATATAATTAAGTCTTCTAATGGCAAAAATACATTTGAGCTTGCTAATTATGCTCAATGAAGAGGCTTGATATGGTATTTCTCCAGACATTGCCCAAATAAAATATTAACACAATTCTTCATTTGAAATGTTGCTTTTTAAAATGTCTTTTCCCACATTTATACATCCCTTGATCGTGCAGAAAACAGGCCTAGGGAGGGAGAAATTTCAGGCTTATCTTGGCGTAGTATTTAATCTTAATGCATTCATCGCAGGAGCTGGCATATAGCAACCATCCTAGATTCAGCTCCATTAACCCAGGTACTTGGACTTTTATCAAGCTTCCTAAGGGCAGTGAGTCTCCATGCAGGTATTACAGGAATCAAATGGCAGACCTGGAATCCTCTAATTGAAGCATATCAGAGATTTGGCCTTCTGGCTACAACAAACAGAATGCATTTCTCATCAACAGTAACAAGTTAACTTGCTGATAGATTTGAAACTGAAATGATGTTTTTGTGTAACATTCACAGTAATGCAATCTGTGTGTCTCTCAAAATATTGTATTTGTTCTATTTATACAAGTTTAGGTTAACTGTCCTGTTTTCTGTAGAGATAACACAGGATTAGTCATATAATTTGATTATCTGCTATGCTTAGGTTCTGTGGTAGGTTCATGTAAACATCAGCAAATTTCTTATAGGTTTTCATTTTTTCTGTTGATGTTGGCAGCATAGTGCTCCATTCAAAATATAACCAATAAAATCATTGATCTATTTTTTTCCTATTCCCCCCCCCAAGCAGCTTCTTAAATTTACATCATAAACTCAAAGGAAAGCTTTCACTGAGGTTTCATCTAGTATTCTTTGGAAAAATAGATTACAGATCATTATATTGCTGAATATCAGTGTCTACCTGAAGTCCATTAAATTTTGATAATAATTACAGTGATGGGCAGGGCAAGAGCCAACAAAGAAGCCTGTAACATATGGAGAACTTGGATGGGTAGAATGGAATTTGTTCTCCTTATGAGAAATAATCTAAAGAATAATGATGCAATTCTGCATACTCTACATTCCCAGGATGTCAGCTTAAAAGCTGACAAGTTATTGTTTTCAAATCTCCAATGAAATCTGTCTTTTTTGCTGACTGCAATTTTATTTGCAGGCTAAAGGAATGCACTTAATAGAACTATTGCCTTGTCG
Organism: Naja naja; assembly: GCA_009733165.1. NCBI lineage: Eukaryota > Metazoa > Chordata > Lepidosauria > Squamata > Elapidae > Naja > Naja naja. The sequence goes on along the minus strand of CM019151.1, from coordinate 148,191,868 downwards.
GTCAGGCAAAGTCCATCAAACTATACCTGCCTTATAGTAGCTAGAGATATCATAGGTACAAGCCAGGGTGGGCTTCAAAAATTCCAGCAATGGGTGGGCATTGCTGGGTGGGCGCGGCCATGGTGAGTGTAGCCTAGTTGGCCTCCTGCACCACAGCGGGAGGCTGTTTTCGCCTTTCTGAGGCTCCGGAGGCTTTCCCTGAGCCTCTGGGATGGCAAAAATGGCCTCCCCCGACTCTGGGGGCCGTCTGGAGGCCGAAAACGGGCCCATTTCCAGATTTCTGGAGCCTCTGAGAGTCCCGCTTTCCCCCTCCTTTGTGCAGTCCCTGTACTTACCTCTCATTTAAAATGGGCCACGTGGGACTCCTGGGAGGAGTGGTGCAGGGCAGGAGGAGCGGAACCAGCCGGGGTGGAATTTGGCAGTTAGGTGAACCAGCCATAATGTTAGCAATGGGTCCACTCAAATCTGCATGAACCCATAGCAGCCCACCCCTGATACAAGCTCACATAAGCATCAAGAGAGATGTCATAAAAAACTCACATAAGCACCAAGGTATGAACTTCAGTAGTAGAATGTCTCTTCAATGAATGTACCATATGTTCAGTATTTGACATCTTCAGTAAAAAGAACTAGGGACCAGATGATGGGATATCACAGAGTTGCTAATAAGATAATTTGAAGCTAGATGGGCAAATAGTCTAATCTTTCAGAATTTAGCATCTCTCATGATGATCATCCTGTGCTGTTTGTCCGCGATATCTAGTTCTGAGAGGTAATTTGCTTCTATGTTTATAAATTTCATTTATATTCACAATTCTTAACCAAATGATTTGCATATTATAAACTTCTTAAAAAGATTTTGCAGTAACAGCCATTATGTAGTTATGAATTGTCTCAGTTAGCTAGTCTTCGTGTGAAGAGCTGTTTGCATTAGCAGCCTTGAGTCCATCAATCCCATTTGGATGGGACTGTGGATTCTGCTTTATCTAGTAGGCAGGTCACATATGCAGCATAAATCAGATGCTTGCTTTTCTCAGTCGTGACAAATTCACCTCATCATCACTTCTTCTATTCAGGAGATATACTAATGCCAGTCAGTGAATAGGTTATTGGTCATCACTGATTTTTAAACAATTTGAAGCAAAAATCCCCAGTTTTGGCTTTTATGAATGAGGGGGTAGAAGCTCATTCATAAATGCTCTCAGATCTTATACTTCCCCATTGTCCCTATTCAGACATTACATTTTTTGTATGTTATTTGTAAATGGAATCCCTATCTTGTTATGCTTTTGCTGCCTGGAAGTGTCTTCAGCTTTCTTAGGTTGCATTACTAGATCTGTCACTCTTCAGGGTTTAATTCCACTTTACAAATCAATATCTGAATAGGACGTAGAGCTCTATTTTATTTTCATAGCATGCATATATAACTACATGCATTTGGACAAGGGTGCATATGTAGCACAATTGACTATTTCATCTACTGCATTTGCTGAAGCGTACAATGATCTATTGATAACATACATTAGGATAATTTTATTTTTTCAGTTGGAAGCCTTGTTTCTTCAAGCAGCAACTTGTTGCAGAGCTAACAGCAAGTATGCCCAAGGTCCTGGTGGACAAGCCCAAAGTGAAACTATTGAGAAATCCCTTCCCTCCTGTATTACATCGCTCTGTACCCTTTTCTCTGAGACCATAAGGGCAAATTACTGTTGCCAAAGTTCTCAGCTTCTTTTATCTAAAAACTGTGCAGATTTGGCAGTGGGTGGCATATTTTCCATTGGTGCTGAAAAATCACAAAAAACAACAATTGGAATAAACTATATTCTGGGTGACTCGACTTTGGGACGATAACAGATGGTTGAGGGAAAAAAATATTGAGTAAATAAAATCTAATCTTACTTCAAATCTGATAGAGTGAAGATGCCTTTCACTCTTCACAAAATAGCGATTGCATAAGGCAAAAAACAACGTCATCTTTTTTGACAAGTACAAAAGAATATCAACTGTTTACGAAGACGTTGATTTTTCATTTAGCATCTTTTACACTTTGGCTTGAATTGTATCTTTTTTTCTGTAGAAAGGATTTCTATGGGATAGAAATTATGCATGCTGTTTTATATTGTTTAAACATAATATGTTCAGAATGTTACAACATCCTGCAACATCCTAAACTTATATCTAAAAGTATTTATGTAATATAAATTTTGTAGAATTCAGGAAATAATGTTGAATTCATTTCTGCTTAGTAATATTAAAAATAAACTACTAAAATTCTAACTATTTTACTTAAGCATTGCCTAAAAACTGCCTTGCACTGAATTAAAGCTATCTATCCAGTCCAACAGTGTGACCAATGATTGACAGTAGTTTTCAAAAAAGCTGGAAATGGGATATAGGACCCTTTTAAAAATGCAGAGCAGATGCTCTACTTCTGTATTATTTATTTTCTTAGTCCAAAAGTAATCCTTTTATGGTAAAGGGATGTACTTGTAGGGGAATACAATATAAAAACATACTGGTAATTAAGTATGAGCAAATTTCATTTATGTATTTTCAAAAGGACTTTTTTCAGTATTGCAAAATGTTTTCAGTATAGTGTTTTCAGGGTTTTTTAAATGGTATCTGTTCAGTCTAGTTTTGCAATGAATACATAATGTTAAATTTGTGGCATAAGTTACATCTATGACAGCAAACTCTGAAACCATAACCCCGGGAATATGAGGAGAACCTAAACTATGAGGGAGGGCAATGATAACCAGCCATAAATCTTCACCAATATCAGCAAAAAAATTGGAAAATGTTGGCTTGATAAATTGACTTCCTAAATCATTCCTTTTTCAGATTTTTCATAGTATATGTGTTCATTTATTTGACCTTCTTTTAAAAAGGAAATACGGTGGTAAAAATAAGCCAGTTACAAAGCTTTGGAAAATAATGCTTTCTATTGAATCTGGTTTTTAAATGTTTTCTAAAGTTGTATATCCTAGAGATGAAAAGATGCTACTGACTATGTTATACATGCTAGGGGAAGAGATGAGCTTTGATAATTTCTGTTTGTTTGTATTCTGGAATTTATTAAATTTAGATGCCTTTAAAAAAAGGTAAAATTACAGAAAACGCGTTAAAATGTTAAAGCTGAAATTGTATAAGGCATCATTTTTCTCTATCTGTGCCTTACAAGTGTACTGGTAGGTATCATTTTCAAAATCCCTAGGGATGCTAGCTGAGTTTTATGGAGCTGTGGGCCATCTCATGAGGATTGCACTGGTAAACTATATAGTATCCCAGCTGGCTTGATTTCTGATTTTAGATGGCCAAGTTCATATTATTGTGGAAGTGCTGAAGTCATTGCTGACTTATTCTATTATCTTAGCAGTTCATATTCCTGACATCCAGGGTCATTTTAAAATGACACAGGGTCATTTTAATTTTGATGTTTTATGTTCATTCCTAGGATATCATAGTTTGCTATTAAGTCCAAGACTCAAATTATCGATTTGATTAGTTTACTCAATTTTGAGTATGATTTTTATCTGTTCAACTAACAATGGTTTTGTACTTTAGAACAGCTGCTATAGAAATGTGCTATCCAAAAACATTATATAGCAGGAAGTAAGATCATGTCATCGAAGGAAGCTCTGCACAACTGCCAGAGAAAAAACCCTGTATAATGAATCTTGTCTCCTAAAACAGCTGGAAATGCTATTGGGTGAAAATTCAGGTGATTTAACAATCTTGTATATCTTTCTTTGTTCTCGAAAAAATGTTTTGTGTGATCCGAGCCCTTTTGGGTAAGGGGAACCCAGAAATTAATTTTCAAGGATAAGCAGAGGAATGTTTTAGAGCATCTGTCAGACAAAAACCACTCAAATTCATCCCCAGTTAGATGGCAGCTTTGGTACAGGTCCAGTAGAGTTGCATAGGCTTGCCCTGTTATTTGAGAATAGTTTAAAACTGTTGAATATGAAGAAGTAGACAGGGCCCTTATGATTGTGAGCTTGTCCTCCTTAAACCCATGCCCTTCTTGGCTGACTAAGGCTGCCTGGAAGAGGACATGTGGCTGGATGCTCCTGGTGGTTAATTCATCCTTGGGAAAGGGGCTAGTTTCTTTGTCTCTCATGGAGCCATTGATTCACCTCCTTCTCAAGAAGCCATTCTGGTTCCCACCATACTGGGCAGTTTTCATTCAGTGTTCAACCTCCCTTTTTGAGGAAGTTTGTGTAGAAGGTGATTGTGGGATAACTTAGTAGATCTGGATGAAACAGATTATCTGAACCCTTTTCAGTCAGGATTCAGACTTATACATGGGATAGGAACAGTACTGGTTGCACAAGGGTGATCTCTGGTGGGAGCAAGATTGGGTAATCCATCCATTGTACTTAATTTCTTGGCATCTTTTGATAATATCAATCATGATATCCTTCTGGGGATTGGGAGTGGGTGGAACAGCATTAAGTTTTAGGGTTTCTGGATTCTGGACTGGACTGTACCATCTTTGGTACAGATTAGGTGGCACTGCCCCAGGCAGACCTGACTCACAATCTGGTTGTCCTTCCAGACTCATGATTCCAGCTGAAGGAAGAGACGAGGAGGGCCTTTACAAAACTTCAGGTAGTATGGCATGAGTCTGGAAACCCTAAAACCCAATGCCATTCAGGCTTCCTGTGGTTCAGTTGAAGCTTGTTGTTTCCCATCCAGATCTTACAGCTTCTAAGCACCAGGATGTGACTCCACAGCACTGCTTAATTTGCCAGGGATAGAAAGATATACTTGAACATCATCAGCATATTGATGATACCATGCCTCATGGCAATGAATGACTTCCCCAAAGGAGAGTGCATCAAACCCCTCAGCAACTAGTAATGACTAAGGAAGGGATCTCTCAGTGCTGATCAATACAGACAGGTATTGACTGAGGAAGGAAGAGAACCAGCACAATGCTATGTCACCTGAATCATGAGGCTGTGCTTACCCAAAGGCTGTGCCTTTGAAGAGTGTGTGGAAGCTTCAACTAGTGCAAAATGCCACAGCACAGGCAGTTATGTGTGCCCCTGAGAACACATACATTACATTTCTGCTTCATGAGTTACACTGGTTGCCAGTTTGCTTCCAGGTCCACTTCAAAGTACTATTTTCCCCCTTTAATCCCTACATTTACTTGGCAGGCATTCAGTAGTTTAACCTTATTTTACCATACTTCAGTTGCTGATAATTTGAGAGCGAGATACAGAAGTTATTTTCATTTCTTGATAGAATAGCTCTATAGAGTATTATATTCTATAATGTCTACATGCAAATAAGGGATGAAGATAAATATAATGGAATTGATTTCATCACCTCCATCCAACCACTATTTTCTTGGTGTTTCCTTTCCTTTTGATCCATGTACTATTTCTTCACATATATGTTTTTTGCAATACAGTGCATTCATTTTCTATAAATGACCCAATTACTTCATATTTCCTTCATTTTTACAGATAGTCTACATTTTTAGATAAATTTTATGAAACCAAAACATCTAAATAAAAATATTTGGAAATGTTCCTGTTTTTCTGCCAAGAAAACCCATCAGTCTGTTGTAATGGGATTTTCCTTCAGTTTTATTCTTTGCGAACAGCTATGAAATTTATACCACTAGTGTCTGTCTGGTAAGAATTTCAAAATGAATTTTTCGGACTCCTTATTTGTTTTCTTCTAAAGAAATAGAATGTTGTAGCAGAAACATCATAAAGACTAAAGGCATTTCGGCATCTGTTTTCATAGATCAACACTTTTCCAGTCATTTAAAAAAAGTTGTTACTAGTTATATTTCAACCTTTAAAAAAAAAGCCTCCATAAAGAGGGGAGATAAATTGAAAAAAAAATGGCCTTGTTCCTGTTTCTTTACTATGGGACCAGATGTGCACCCCACAATCACTAGAGGCCAAAATACCATTACAGTTGGCAGACTCTGTCAACTTGATATACGGAGTTTCTAACACATCATTTGAATTCTTCATAAAAGACAATTAGAAGTATTTAGAATATGGTTTCTCATTTTATTTTTTCCGGGAAATTGATCGTCTAAATGATTATTTATAATCATAAATTATGTACACACGCACACACACATGCACACACATAAATACAATCTCTCTCTCTCTCTCTTTCTCTCTCTCCCTCCCATTGTCTCAGTGTATGTATGTACTATATATTCTGCAATGAATAAGATTTTTCTCTTTATTTTCCCAAAAGTATTTTTGTTCAACCTTTCTTCCTTGTTTTGCTTACATTTTCCCATGAGTATGTTAAAGCTATTATCTTAAAGACCTTAATTATACATATCTCAGGGTAACAGTCTTCAGATTACAGATTCCAGAGCAGTCTCTTCAGACAATAGCTGAACCTACATGAAAAAAACCCCTGAAGGGATTTAAGTATGGAAGTCTGCATATGTTGAGAAAAAGATGGAAAGCCTTTTTCGTAGGCCTTGAAAGAGCGCCCAGCATGAAGGAAACAATGCTGCTCTGCTGAACTTGTCTCAAACAACATTCTTCTGTTTCATGATGAAATAGCAGTTATACTTTTTAGAGTTTTATAAAATACCCGTTAGAACCTTTTATAGGCTATAGTGTTGGAATATTTTGTTGGAGCATTCATATGTTTAAGACTTTGAAACTTGTTTTATTTTAAGATTTTTGTTTGCCTTTTTTACTTTGCACTATTTATAGGCCTTAAAAATAGCTTACCCAAGGAAATGAGATAAGTGAAATAAGGCATACATAGCTTCTCTTTAGATAAATCAATTCTCAGAAAAGGTAGAGGTCTTTCTAAGGAAGAAAGGAATTTCCATATATGAAATATTGTTGAAATGAGAAATGGGTACCTGGACAAAGAGTGGTATTCTATAGAAGGGGCTAATTGTAAAGTATATATAAGTTGTGCTGGATGGAAGGGGACTTTGCACTCACCCACCTAATAGCTTGTTTTATTGCTTTTGGGTGAAAAATAAAGAACTTAATTCACTTTTTGGGGCTTAATTCACTTTTTTGGTTGTTTTTTATTTATCTCAGCTCACAATCAAACTTGGTAAAGAATAAAAATTACAACTTATCTAGGCTTTTCCTGTAATTAATATATTAGGGACTGATTTTTGGAAGAAAAACAGTAAAACTTAGAAAAACTAAGAAAAATAACTGTGCCTCCAGTCTTGATCCTTATTTGTTGAAAGTAAGAGTAGGGTATTGTTACATGATGATTAATCAAAGACTACTAAATCTCCAACAAATATTTGTAATAATCATATAGCATTAAAGATCGTTGACAATTTATTAGCAATAAATTTTTATAATACATGAATCAGATAAAATAACAGATAATCAGAGTTGGAAGGGACTTGTAGGTCATCTAGTCCAACCCCCACCCACCCAAGCAGGACACCCTACACCATTTCTGACAAATGGCAGTCCAATCTCTTCTTGAAAGTCTCAAGTGATGATGCTCCCACAACTTCTGAGGGCAAGCTGTTCCATTGGTTGATTGTTCTTACTGTCAGAAAATTTCTCCTTATTTCCAGGTTAAATCTCTCCTTGTTCAGTTTCCATCCATTATTCCCTGTCTGGCCTACAGGTGCTTTAGAAAACAGCTTGACCCCTTCCTCTCTGTGGTAGCCCCTCAAATATTGGAACACTGCTATCATGTCTCCCCTGGTCCTTCTCTTCACTAGACTAGCCATGCCCAGTTCCTGTAACCGTTCTTCATATGTTTTAGTCTCCAGCCCCCTAATCATCCTGGTTGCTCTTCTCTGTACTTTTTCTAGTGTCTCAACATCTTTTTTATAATGTGGTGACCAAAACTGGATGCAGTACTCTAGGTGTGGTCTTACTAAGGCTTTATAGAGTGGTGTTAGTACCACACTTGATCTCGATTGTATCCCTCTGTTAATGCAATTTAGGATTGCATTAGCTCTTTTGGCTGCTGCTGCACACTGATGGCTCATATTTAGCTGGTTGTCCACTAAGACTCCAAGATCCTTCTCACAGTTAGTGCTATTGAGTCTGGTTTCACCCAGTCTATGTATGTACTTTTGGTTTTTCTTGCCTAAGTGTAGGACTTTACTTTTCTCTACATTGAATTTCATTTTGTTAGATACGGCCCAATGTTCTAGTCTGTCAAGATCCATCTGGATCTTGAGCCTGTCTTCTTGGATGTTAGCTATTCCTGCCAGTGATTATATGTGAGTAAACTGTTATAATTTGATATCTAGTTTTTATGAATAACTAGATTACTAAACAAAGTCAAGGCTCAAGAGATATAGTACCGGTATAATAATGACTTCTAAAAAATTATGTTTAGTGAACAGCCTCTCTATTTAGCAATGACCATACAATACCTTCAAATTATAAGTGTCTGTAGATATATTTTCCTGATGATTCTCTAATATTGCTTTCTTATATTTATATTTATTTTGTTTTAGTTTTTTCTACAGCAGACAAATTCATTTGCAAATTCTTTTATATAACTTTTTCCAAGCTGTACTTGGTCTTCAAGTGCGACAGTTAACTCCAAAAATCTGGAGGTGGGACTGAGAAAGAAACTAAATCTGATCTGTCTGCATTTACCCTTAATTTAAATTTAGTTAAAATTGTAATTAACGTAATTGCTAGATGTCATGACTTTTACAATTTTCTCTTTCTGTTACATTAAAAATTATAATTTGATTACATCTCTTGGAATTCTTGGGGAGTGGCATGGCTCCATGGGAAATCTGCCTAAATTCTTTTTATACCAGACAGAGGAAAAATGTTAGAAATGACCTTGGTAAAACAAAGCATATACAATATTCTGATCTCCTTGAAATTAGTTCAACCAGGCAAAAATAATTATATGGAGACATTCAATATGGTATTGCCTAAATAATATGCAAACATTGATGCAGATCTAGTCAAAGATGCATAATTAATTAGGATTTGTATTACCAAATATTAAAAATCTCTCATGAGTTCATTGATTTGGAAAATTAGTGAATCCTCTTAAATGATTCACTAACTATTAAGGACATTATTTTTTATTTATTTAAAAAAAGGTCTCTGATTGGGTCTTGTTATAATGCTCTGATCATTATTCTAAGCTATTATGTGGTGAGAACAAAAATGGACCAGTTGAAAAAGGATATTTCAGCCTCATATCACTTTTAGAAAATAGCTGAATATGAAATTTTTTCAAGCAGAATTTATGTACAGTATATATTGAGTATATAGTTCAGGGTAAACAAATTTATTTCCACTCTGCAACACTTACACATGCTCAAGTGTAAGCCTATATGGTCCTTTGTGCTTCAATCTATGGTATGCACACATTGCAGATTTCTACCTTGTTTCCATTTCTAGGTAGGAAATACAAGAGGACCCAAGATTGTTGGGGGCAATTAGCTGACCTTGTAAAAATGCCGCTTAGTAATAAGCAGGCATATACAATGGAATGAAGGCTATTGCTGAGCACACTGGGTTGCATCCCAAAAATTGTAAGCCGCCCTGAGTCTCCGGAGAAGGGCGGCATATAAATGTAATTAAAAAAAAGAGACCTGCAGATTCTCTACCAGAGTTCACAATTTCACCCTAGCCAATTCATTATTTTCAAATTTTGTCTTCTTAACTTTTATTGTGTATTACACAAAACTGAAAGCACATAAGACTTGTTTTGGATCAACATTAGAAAAAGATAACAATACTTGCATGAGGAGCTAGATTGTTGGGGGCAATATGCTGACTCTGTAAAACTGCTTAGAGAGGGCTATAAAGCACTATAAAGCAATATATAAGTCTAAGTGCTATTGCTATTCCTATGTGAAATGACAAGGATTAGAAGAACACTTTGACCAATCTTATCAAATGAAGGTAAATTATAGACAGCAAAATCAATTTATAGCATGAAACTGGGACACATTTGCTGGGATTGAAGTTAACTAATAGTTTCAATAATGTTAAAATTAATATTGCTGTAGAAATATTTTCAGGTAGTGTAGCCCTGATACCAATGTGAGTAAACTTGAGTAGAACTAAAACTGCTTTTTCAGTGAAGTTTCAACTTTTAAAAAATAAGTTTTCTTTATTGTTTGAAATTATTTGTGCTCTTCATTTTCACTGTTGCAGTAAACATAATATCTCATACCATTTTTTTCATCAATGTCTGATCAGTTCCTGCTTCATCTTAAATTAAACTGCAAACCATACTGTATGATTCGCTTACAGTCAAGCTTTTTCAATCCAAACTTAGGCAAGCTTCCCTTCCTAAGAGCTTTGTTCATAATGCTTTGAAATATTTTACTTCCATATGTTAAATTTTTGAAGTATCTACAATATATCACTTTTTCTAGTTTAACTTTCGAGTGAGGAGATGGTATATCTTAGCAATTAAGCAGATGGATTATAAGCAAAGTTTCCAGGTAAGGCTGAGAAAGTATATTGTGGAAAACTCTAGAGAGCTATTGCCAGTAATTGCTGACTATGCTGTAGATAGAAAAATGGACTGATTTAGGCTGAGACAGGTTCTTTCCTTGCCTGCTCTATCAGGTTAGATAGGGTGGGTACAATCCAGATCGTTTCCCTTAAATGGTGCCATCCAATGAGACTTGGGAGATGCCTTCAAGTAAAGTCCATTACAGATGTGCCCAACCACTGAAAGAAAATTGAAATTAGACAGGGCTAGACAAGGTTTACTGGGACAATGAAGGTAGAAATAATGTGTGCAAACATTGTGCCTTCTTCATTTTTCTCTGTGATCTTAATATCTAAATAGTTAGTTGATTTCCGTTGTGTTATTAAATCATTAATATGCATATCATTAAATAAATCATAGATGAGTGCAATTTTACCATAACATAATATCGAAGATCTGACAAGTTATTTTATATAAGAATAATGCAGCAATTTAGAATGTTCATTTCTTTTCTATGATTTTCTCTGGAAGATAAAACTTATGAATAACTAAGGGCTATTTAAAAACAATCCCAAATAAAACCAGGTATTAATTGTTTTAGTTTCAACAAATTGGGTTCAACCAACTGGATAACATTATTTCTTTTGATTTATTTAAAATACTTTAAATTTTAATAACAAAATAACTGTTTTGTGAGTATAGATCTATGAAAGATATTACCATCCTACAGGTTCAGGTACTGCTGAAATTTAGATGCAAGGATTAGACATAATTTATTCAATGGCAGAAGGGCACTTAATATTTCCCTCTTAGATTGTTAAAGAAGCTCCTATTTCACTGAAACAAAAATCCATCAAAAGACATTATTCACAGGTGTCTGAGAATTCTGTTTTCCTGTAGTTAAAGATATTTAATTAATATCAGTCTTTCCTTTCTTTTTCTGTTACAGTTATACAAGCAGAGTGGTTACAAATGGATTGAAAGCCCAAATAAATAATCCAGAGCTGATAGTCAGAGGGTTGGATCCACAGATAGGTCATTTAATTGACAAGTTGAAACATTTTAATCAGGTAAGTATTTATGTTTGGAGAACTGAAAAGGCTTTTGTAAAAGCTTTTCTCGTTTGCCTTCTCTACTGGCCCTTCTTGGCCTCCTCTTCATCCTTTCCACACACCTGCACACTGGAGGGAAAACATCTCACTCCATACTAGATGAGCATTTTAGAAACATGAAAAACAAACAAACATCTTCATTGAGGACCATTTATTATACTTTTGAAGGTTGGTCACATAACCGTTCACACAATTTTGAAGGATACCTATATCAGTATTGTTAAGGTAATACCAAAGATTTTATCCTCCATATCATTTGAAGTGACCTCTTTTAGTGGAGAAACACCAGAATATAGCTATATTTTATATTCAGCCTAATAGGAAATCTTGACCCAAACTGAATTGAACTGAACTGAATTGATCTAAAACACACATTGTGAGATAATTAAGGTTATCCACATTGACTTCTCAGCAGTTTTTAAAAGAGGCACATTTAATTTGGAGTATGTTTACTGACCTGGCAAGATGACATGAAGTCTCAGTAAACTCCCCTGACAGTCAAAGAAGTTGAATGTGCTTAAAATTCCAATAGTTCCGTATTCATAATATAGAGAATTCTATAGAGTTAGATTCTGTTTATGATGGCACAGTGCAGTAAGATTTCAAAATGTCTTCCACTAACCATATGGAGTACTATTAAAACAGCTTGTAAATTTTTCCTGAAAGCATTTTTTCTGAACAAAAGAAGATCTACCAGTAGGCATGTCAGAATCATCATGAACTTGTGCTGTCAAGTTATTCACTTGAGCTCTGAGAGGTGTGTGCAGCCATCTGTTGAGAACTTTGATCTGTCCCTTGATACTGAATATATTAAAGTTTGTATTATTATGACATTGCACTAATGTGTAGACACTGTCAGTCCAAATTAGCTAGAACAACCTACTATATTTAACAGAAATTGCTTTTCATTAATGTAAGCATATTTTCTTGTCCAACTTGAGAAAGTGTTGTTACAGGTCGGTAATGACAGGGTAGCATCTCTCCCCAGTTGTTCTCTCTTAGAAGGTAGGCAATTTTTGACAGTTGCTACTAGGTAATGTTGATTGTGCTGATTCATGTAAAAAAAATAGGAACAGTGTGTCTCCTATAACTCATTGCTTTTGCTTTTTATTCTGGGACTTGAGTCTCAGAATACGCTGACAAAACCAGATCTCCAATCTGATGCCACCTTGCAAATGTTATTTATGCTTTTTTAATCAAAAGCAATGTGTGATATGGCAAGAAGTCCTGCCATACAAAGGGATAAACACACACACACACATTTAGGTGATAGATGATGAGAAATGAGATTTTGAAGAAATACCTAGGAACTACACACTCTTCCTTCACTTAATAAATTAGCATGTTACTTTTTACAACAATAGAAAGAATATCCCACAATCATTGTTAAAGAAGATTTCTTATTCAATTTCATACATGGAATGGAAGAGGATATTCTCTTATTCTTCAGCTCAGACAACAAAATGTCTTGGACTAGCCTTGCAGGAAGAAAACATTAAGTATTTCATCAGGCTCAGCCTGTTGGATGCCATCTGTAGCTTTTCAGATTCTGGCCTTCAGCACTAGAACATAACCTGTACTTGAAAAGTAGTAATTCCATGAATGGTATAACATTACATTCTGTCTTCAATTACTCCTCCATCAAGTAAAGGTTTATTCTGTGACTTTCTATTGACCTTTAAGAGAAAACATTTGTTAAGTGATGTGTTTTGCCCTAACAAACACAGTCTTTAAAATGTGCTTGATTGCATGAATGAAAGAAAATACTGATTATTGCCTTAAGAAGCTTTATTGTTAAGCATTACTAATTACTCCTCTCTTGATTTTAGTGAGCTTTTATCACAGATAAAATAATCAAAGAAGATTCTACTTTTTAAAAATATGTAGTAGTTTATGTAGATATTTTTTAAATCTTGGAGTTGGATTAATTAATGAATAAAAGCTTACACTCAAAAGATGAATAAACCTGCAATTCTATATGCATGTTTGTTAAATTTAATTGGGCTCATTAATGAATAGATACATTCAGGATTTGCAGTATAAATCATAATATTTCAGTATTATCCTATAAACCCTGAATACCTCATGTACATAGATAATAATTTATGAAACACTATCTTGAATATTCTTCCTTTTCTTCTTTTTAAAATCTTGAGTATGGCAGCAATTTACAAACTAGAAACTTTCTACTTTAGAGGAAAAATCCTGTCATCTACTTACTAGATCTTCTGAAGTAAGTCATACTCATTTTCTGGAACAATACAGGAAGGGCATGAGATTACAAGAGAGAATTGGAGAGGGTGCTTCTTTCACAGCTCCATGAATAGAAACTGTCAAGAAAACTGCATAGACATATCCAATAAATCACCAGGAGTAGAGTTGAAATCAAAAAATGTTCTACCTTTTAATAAGTTAAAAAGTAAAGGAGTCCCTGCAGATTTACTCTGCTAGGCATTGCCGGCTGTAGGGGCAGTGCTCATCTTTGTTTCAAGGCCATTGAGCCAGCACTGTCCAAAGAAATTTCTATGATCATGTGGCCAGCATAATGTCACAGAGCGCTGTTGCCTTCCCATCAAAGTGGTATCTATTTATGTATTTGCATGCTTTCAAGCTGCTAGATTGGCAGCGATGGGGTAAGGTTGGGAGCTCACCCTGTCATGTGGCGCTCAGGTATCAAACCTGGGCTGCCAGCTTTCCAGCCGACAAGTCCAGCATTTTAACTACTGAGCCACCATGCTTCCACATATCTTTTAAGATATGTAGTTAATGTATCTTATTATTTATATTGGCTGAAATAATTTTCATTATCTCCACATTGACAATAAGTTTAAATCATTTAAAATTGTGCTTTTGTAAAAGCTTTTCTCGTTTGCCTTCTCTACTGGCCCTTCTTGGCCTCCTCTTCATCCTTTCCACACACCTACACACTGGAGGGAAATCATCTCACTCCATACTAGATGAGCATTTTAGAAACATGAACAACAAACAAACATCTTCATTGAGGACCATTTATTATATTTTTGACGGTTGGTCTTCATACAAAAACTAAAAGGCATGTACTTCCCAGCTTCACATCCCAGGGAAATTTTTTAATGAATTTTGTGTTGAGCCATGTTGTGCTCAATTAAAGAATTGTTTGATGATAAATATACGATTCAACTGTATTGCCCTATCAAAAAATACGAAACATAATCCTGTTTACTTAAACATTAGTATATAGTCAGGGGTGGGATTCTACTGGTTCTGTCCACTTCTGTAGAACCAGTTGCTATGAAAAGCAGCAAACAGAGAGCATACATAGAACTGGTTCTATGTCTACTGCTGTTTTGGCCCATGCGCCCACCCGGGCTCTTACCTGACCTTTATTTCTTGCGTTTTCAACCGCAGCTGCTTTGCGCGACACAGCTGTGGTTGAAAAAGCAGGAAAAAGTGCTTTTTCAACAGCTGCGCACCTGCGCACAGCGCTGCCCAGCTGTCCAGGCAGCTAGATGACGACGATATACACGCGCGTGCAACAAAGTGATATACACGCATACATGCAAAATGTAAAATCACCGAACCAGTAGTTACACCAGTCGTATCCCACCCCTGTATATAGTGGTCTTGAGTCTTTGTCCTGCTTTAAAATATAGTTCCATTCAACATCATCAGAACATCCCTGCTGAATTTAGCCTAGGAAAAGAAATGCACAAACACCATTTGATTCTCTCCAATGTGAGATTTCAGTATCCTATTTCTAAATCTAAAAATTAGTAAAATTAGGCTAGCTAGGAAAATATGTTTGTGCCAAGTCAACCTCAGCTCCAATAGTAACTTGAGAAGCCACCAACATTTCAAAGTATTGTGAATGAATGTTAGACATGGAGTAATCTTACTTGTGAGATTTCGTAGACTTGGGCAGAAGATTGCACAGTTGCATCTGATTCAGAAAAGTGGTTATTCCTACTCTCATGTCATTTTAGCACTATAGATACAGTTTTTAGTTTTATCTTTCATTGTATTGGTCCTTGTTCTTAAAATACAGCTATCTTCCTCTCATCCCTATTTATGTGATAATACAGAAACTGCCTTAGTTGAAAAAATGATAAATTCATATCATTTTTCCATAGAACTCTCATTTGTCCTTTCTGGTAACTGGTTTCTTGGAATTTTAAGTGCAGAGATATCGTGAAGAGATGGTAGATGGTATAATTGCACTCTACCACTGCCTAACCTTTATTCATTGAGATTTAACTAGATATAGCATCTGTGGTTTAACTTGTTGGTAGATAGATTGAAACATCATTTATTCCAGAAATGATGATTCAGTCATTTGGGAGATTTTAGATGAAGAGACATACTCAAAGTCCCCAAATTTGCCTTAAATCAAGTAAGAAAATCAAGGTGGAGATATTGTTTTTCTGCATAAGTAATATTTCTGGAATCTTTGCAATTTCTTAATCTAACATCTGGTATGAAAAGTATTTACTGCCTTCTAGTGCTGTAAATGGATTTTTGATGTAATTCAAACTATAAATATTCTGTTTGTTTTGTAAAAGAACATCAACTTTAGCTATAATTAAACTGAAGATTACTAACAAGTTTCAGAGTTAAAAACAGAAGATTGTACCCCAAATACAGATTCTGTAAAATATTTCATTTAAGCACAAATACATTTGAACAGAAAAAAGAATATTTATATAAATTCTTCCTGCCTTATTGTTATGTGCTAGCAAATATATAATCTTAAGAAATTACTTATTATTCATGTGCTGTTTCTCTGAGTATACAGGTATCATTCCTCTTGCAAACCATTTCAGGAATTATTTGCCCAGATCGTGTTATTCACAAAGAAAACGACGCAAGCCTTGTGTTCCCATGGGCCATGTAGGCGGCACAACCTTGTGTTCCCATGCAGCCTGGATTAATTGCTTTGGGGGGGTGCTTTGGGGGTAACATTTCTCTGCGGACCACCAAAATTTTCTCATGGACCACCAGTGGTCCCTAGCCCACTGGTTGCAACCACTGGCCCAGATGACCTATTATGTACATTTTGTGTGGGCTTTTCTGTGTTTATTAGGAAAATTAATCGTAAGTCAGAGCGCTACACTGAATTATGGTGACAGAATCAAATAGAAGCATATATACTGAATGCATGATGTAGGAATAATTAAAATTTAAAAAAATTCATTTTTTCATATAAAAGGCAAATTTTATAGGAAACATTTACATCTGTCTTAGGGAACTCTCAGAGTTTTATATATTCCATTTTATTCCAATTTAGATTAGATTAGATTAACAGAGTTGGAAAGGACCTTGTAGGTCATCTAGTCCAACCCCTTCCCCACCCAAGCAGGAGACCCTACACCATTCCTGATAAATGGCAGTCCAATCTCTTCTTGAAAGCCTCAGTGATGAAGCTCCCACAACTTCTGAAGGCAACTTCTGTTCCATTGGTTGATTGTTCTCACTGACAGAAAATTTCTCCTTATTTCTAGGTTGAATCTCTCGTTGATCAATTTCCATCCATTATTCCTTGTCTGGCCTTCAGGTGCCTTGGAAAATAGCTTGACCCCTTCCTCTCTGTGGCAGCCCCTCAAATATTGGTACAGTCCCATCATGTCTCCACTGGTCCTTTTATTCTATTTATTTATTCATTTATTTTATTGTCGGCTGGAAAATTTGGGTTTGTAGTTGCATATAACTTTTTGCAAATACTACCAGCATGGTTTTTAACAAAACCATTTTTATATGGTTTTTAACAAAAATCTGTTCCTTTTAATTTATTTTCATAAAAAGAAAATCTTTCAATTGTGAGCAGTAAGATAAGCAGAGTCTATATTTCTACCTATGTATGTGGAAATATCCATTTTACCTTATCATCCAACTTTGCACCTATAGAAGTCCATCACAGGTTTTCTTATGAGAGGCCCTTGGTGCTTTCTGGGCTTGCTTGTTTTCTTGCAGATGTTTCATTGCCCTAACTAGGTAACATCATTAGTCCTAGACTAGTACCAGTAATACTCAGGACTAGTACTGTTTGAGTAATGAAACATCTGCAAGAAAACAAGCAAGCTCAGAGAGCACCAAGGACCCCTCATTTCAATCCTGAGCTACAAATATTCTCCTTTGTAGATTTTCTTATATTTTTAGTTACAAAATTAATCTAGACAACTTAAACAGATAGGAAGTAATACAGTCTCAAAGTTTTAGCAAGTTAACTTCAGGAATCAGAAGCTTTGTTCAAAGCAAAAGACTAAGAGTAGAGCGGCATAAGAGTGACACTCAAGGATTGAGCAGACCTCTCCAGCACTGTAAGTCAGGGAATGTGTGTCTCTGTAGTTCAGCGACAGTTGCATAACCATTCCATTTATATTCCTGCAAATGTAACATTCTGGCTAGGGGGCACTCAAACAACAGAGCACAGAATAGGTAGTCAGATCTATCAATCAGCATGCCGGGCACACACACACGCAGTTGGCGTTTGGGAGGGAAGTGCATTGGCCTGTCTGCAACCTACGCTTACTCATGAATCCCTTTGTAGTGTAAGTATGTGGTGATGCCTACATACAGTTGCAGGAAACTCTAAATCATCTTTCAAAAAACATCTGGCAGAGAGTCAAGTGCTATATTCTCAGAAGTCCATATATCTGTTTTAATATCGCTATGGCTAACAGGAGATAAATAGGTACATATTAGTATGTGGGAAGTTAACAGTGTTCCATGTTTTACCATACATTCTGTGCCTGAAATAATGTCATGACAGCCATATGACTGTGAAAATGTCTTTTAACTTAAGAAACAGAAATGAGCACCACCCTTAAAGTTGGTTATTAACCTCATGGGTTAAACCCATGGGGACACCTATATCAGGAGATGGTTAGGTAGAACAAACATGTATTTGTGCATTGCTATCAGTACTTGTGGAATTTTCTGGTACCTAACACTGTAGAATCTTTATTTCCACTTTATTTAAGGGTAGAATCTTTATTTTTCTAAAGATAAGGGAGGGAGGAATTAATTATTTTAATTATTTATTAAATAAACAAGCCACCCATTTCACTATCATATTAATAGTTTGAGCTAGGTCTTTTGTAGAACGTGCTTTGTAGAACTCGTTATTTCTATTAGAAAAAGTTTTGGGCAGCCCTATGAACTACACCATGTGTATAGACATTGCAAGGAGATTTTGTAGTTATAGTATAGAGCTTATAGTATAAAAACCAAGCAAAATACAAAATGGACACATATCTATGGACAATCACATATCTGTTGAGAATGAGACACCCATCTTAGTTCTTTCTCCATAGGTGGCATGGATAAAATGCATTTTTAAGAAGGATTAGATTAGATTTAAATGTTAAAACTTAAATATGGATATAAGACTTTAGAATTTAAAAAATAGAATCAAGACTTGCTGATTGCTTTTCTCAGAATTAGTTTTTATTTGCTTGGACTATTAACGATTTTTGTTAATTTTATAATAAAGGAATTTTAAATCTTTTACTGATCTCCAAAAAATTTTGTCTTCTACTTTTTTCTCCTAAGTAAGTATGATTTCAACTACTCCATATATTGAGCAAGAGAAAACAAACCCAATATATCCTATGGTGAAACTTCTAATACGAAATGATTATTTGCTTTGTGGTTTATCCACAGAATACTCAGATCCTCAGAAATCACTCCAGGCAGATTGTGAAAGGATGTGTATTATTAGACCTATAACCTGAGAGTCAGCATGTATTATTCAGATAATTTGAAAGTGCTACCTAAGGAGATGAAACCTTAATCTAGCTATATTTGTAATCAGCCCTATCTCCATTGTGACTGTTTGGCATAAAACTGATCAAAATGTTTTACTCACTCAGCATCCTTGAAGAATTATTCTAAATTACAATTGAACAATACAAAGAGACTGAAAGTGGTAAAACAATGTGGCATTTTATTTATGCATAAAAATTAATCTTGAACAGGGAAGTGGGATAAAATAGGAATATCTATGAGGCAACTGCAGAGAAATAACAGACAACCATCTTATCTAGTGCACAATTTCTAAAGAAGAAATTCAGACAACTAAGAGCATTACAGAAATTAACTTCTTCTACCAAAGGGCTATAAGTATTACTTTTAATAGTCAGAGCCATTTTTATAGCTCTGTATACTTTTGAAATCAGAGGTGGCAGTCTCCATTATACCAGCCCTATGCTGATCAAACAGGAATGACAAGATTATGAGTGGCAAAATTAAGGCTGAGGTGAGTATTTGTCCATTTGATACTTGGGTTTCTACCAATATTTTATCCTCAGAAAATTAACCTTTTGCAAACTGGTGGCATTCAGATTCCCTGGGAGTGTGAATCCTTTGGTTCTTATTTAGAGTCTTAATATATCTGCTTGACACCAACAAATTAAAGTTGGGTTGGTTGCTTGCTGGTTTGTGTTGGTTGCTTGCTGTCATTTCCTCTCCCATGCCAAATAGTAAACAAACATTCTCCAATCCGATCCTATAGAACAGCCTTCATTATTTTGCCATATTTATTGTTAGAATGAAAATTCAATAACATTCCTGCATGATAAATCTTTGTCTGACATAATTCTGCATACCAATCAAATTTGGCTAAATGAACATTTACCATGAAGAGAGCAACCAATGGAGAATGTGAATATTTCTTTTCATTGTAATTAGCCTTTTTTTCGTATTTCATTGTTATCACACATACCCCAAATTCCTAATGGTGGGGTTGTTGAAAATATTCTCCATTTTAGTTTAATTAATAATTAATAATAATAATTTATTCGACTTGTATGCTGCCCTTCTCCCTAAGGACTCAGTGTGGCTAACAATAAAACAGCACATATTTACATATAGTTTACCTAAAAACAAATTAAACCAACAAGTCGAGATAAGCAATAAAACATTAAAACCTTAAAAATTAAAACAGTTAAAACCCCCCACCCGGGTCATTCCAGGCCAGCCTGTTGAAACAACCAGGTCTTCAGGTCCCGGCGGAAGGAGCGGAGATCAGGGGCCAAACGGAGATCCACGGGGAGCTGGTTCCAAAGGGTGGGCGCTCCCACAGAGAAGGCCCTAGCCCTGGGAACCGCCAGCCGACAATGTCTAACTGACGGTATACCAAGGAGGCCCCTCCTGTGGGAGCGAACAGGGCAATCAGAATGTGATGCTGGCAGGAGGCGTTCCCGCAAGTACCCCGGACCCAAGCCATTTAGGGCTTTATAAGTTGTTACTAGCACCTTGAAACTAACCCAGGAGGCAACCAGCAGCCAATGCAGGTCACGCAGGAGGGGTGTAACATGGGAGTATCTGGATACTCCCATCACAGCCCGCGTGGCCACATTCTGCACCAGTTGTAACCTCTGGGTAGTTCGCAAGGGCAGCCCCATGTAGAGAGCATTACAGTAGTGGATTCTGGAGGTGACGAGTGTATGAGTGACTGAAGGGCATCTCGGCTCAGGTAAGGGCGGAGCTGGCGAACCAGCCGAACCTGGGCGAAAGCCCCCCTGGCCACAGCCCCCACCTGCTCCTCCAAACTGAGCTATGGGTCCAGGAGGATGCCCAGATTCCTCGCCCTATCCACAGGGGGCAACACTCTCCCCCCATGGCCAAAGATGGAACATCACCAGAAAACCAAGATGCTGGTAAGAACAGCCACTCCGTCTTGGTCAGGTTGAGTTGGAGCCTGTAAACCTACAAAAGCCTGTGTGACATGGTTACATTAGACCTCTTGGTGATATACAAGTGTTGGGAATAAGTGATACTTCCCTTCTGTGGTTCAGCTTTTTCCTGATAAGAGGGATGAAGTTATCCAGGTGAGCCTCAGTATTCCGTTCTTTCTCCACTGCTCCTTAAATATCTACATGAAACTATTGAGGAGCTTTACTCAATTTTTATTGGCTTTTGGAATCTTGAATGGACAACAAAAGCTGACATCAAACTTAAGTAATATAGAGCTCCTGCTTATCCAGAAAAGTCTTAGTCAGGTCCAGTATAATGGATCCAGTAGGTTAAGAATCATCCTGAAGGATGCAGGTCCATGACAGTCTTGTTGGATTCACATCTACTGCTAGATAAATAGGTGGAAGCTGTGGCCATGGGATATTCACCCAGTTTTGGTTGGTTTATCAGTTCAAAGCTTACTTGCTGAAAGTAAAACACACCTTATTGCCTTGTGATTGGACTATTAAAATTCAGTTTTCATCGAGCTGTCTTAGAGTTTCACTTGGAAACTGCAGTTGTAAAATGCAGAACCTTACTTGAGCTATGGTGGCACAGTGATTAGAATGCAGTATGCAGGATACTTCTACTAACTGCTGACTGCCTGCAGTTTGCAGTTCAAGTTTCACCAGCTCAAGGTTGACTTAGCCTTCCATTCTTCCAAGGTTGATAATATGAGGACCCATATTGTTGGGGGCAATATGCTGACTCTGTAAACAGTCTTAGAGAGGGCTGTAAAGCACTGTGAAGCAGCATATGAGTCTTATTGCTATTTCAGTCTCTTTCCTGCCACCTTGTGAACATCCAGATAGAAGGTCAGAACAGACTACTCACAATAGATTTGATCAAGATGCTGTTGCTATTGCTTACTTACTGGTGAATGGGAACTGCTGCAGCCATATGACATCTTGCTTGTGATTCCTGAATTGGCTGCTAATAGGTTTCCAGATGTGATTCAAAATGATGGTTTTAACCTTAAATCTATGACTTGGCTCCTAACTATCAACAGACCCACAGGTGAATTTTATCAATCCTCCCATTTTCCAGTGGAAGTTCTGTTCTGTTCTATTCCATAGCCCAGTGTTTCTCAATCACTGTCACTTTAAGATGTGTTAATAGTCTCCCAATTTCAAAATATCAGATGATAGGTTTCATGGACAGCCTCTATTTTATGGAAAAGATTCCACATTGATATCAGGTTAATACTTAATCTGATAAATTTCTGGAAATTGGTGAAAACTGAGATTTGCCAGAGAATGTTTGTTGGATGGAAGCTTATTTATTTTCCCATAAATACATTTATAGTAATATTTGTTTGGTCTTTATATTCTGTTATTTTTAACTGAAGTTACCGTAACTTTCAGGAATGTATGTGGGTTGTGTGATCTAGTAATTTAATTAACCATTTAAGCAATTGTACTCACTTTAGATAATGACACTGTAGAAATACGTCATAGAGCAAAGGTGAGGGAAAGGACTGCAGATGCATCTTCTATAGTTAGAAAATAACTCTGCTTTAGACAATTAAATTTCATGAATGTGCAGCATTCTACTATAAAATAACATTCAAGGTTAGCCTAATACCTTGTTGCTTAATTTGTTTCCTCTTGTATACTGTACCTCGACAAAACATTCAAAAAGACATACCGTGTTTCCCCAAAAATAAGACACTGTCTTATATTTTTTTTGGCTCCCAAAAACACACTAGGTCTTATTTTAGTAGTCTTATATATTTATGGTGCCAAATAGTGTGTGTGAGTGTGTGTGTGGGGTGTTTCGTGGGTGCACGGTTGCTCCCTGAAAAGTCTTCCTGGAACTGGAGATTTACACTAGGTCTTATTTTCGGGGTAGGTCTTATATTAGGGCAGGTTTAGAAAATAGTGCTAGGTCTTACTTTCGGGGTAGGTCTTATTTTCGGGGAAACATGGTATTTATGAGAGTGATCTGGCAGACAGGCTTAATAATAATTGAATTACATAAAGAAACCTAATTTTCACTTCATTGAAGCACTGTATTGGATACAGCACTTGTGAAAGATAACCTAATAAAAAGGAATGATAAATGGAAAAGTACCAACTTTGGCTTATCACTTATGGAATTCCTCCTGAATAAAGTGCTAAACATGAAGTCTAGTAACCTTTAGGGCTGGAATTTCTCTTTGAAAATGAGATAAAAATCCCTTGTTTATAGCAAGGGATTGAATCTCTCTACTAATAAAATAATCAGTAGAGCTACCTGTAGTAATAAGCCACTTTTCAGACATCAATTGCCATAAACATTACCTGCCTGAGAGGCACTGCAGTAATAATTCCTTTTTTGAAACTGGTTGTTATAGGAAGACAAGGACTGTGATTGAGCAGATCAAATAGTATATTGCACTAATAAACCAACTCAGTTACAAAGCAGAATAGATTGAACAAAGGTAATACTCTTATTCTATAATAAGCTGTACAAAAATATA
Source organism: Naja naja (assembly GCA_009733165.1). Taxonomy (NCBI): domain Eukaryota; kingdom Metazoa; phylum Chordata; class Lepidosauria; order Squamata; family Elapidae; genus Naja; species Naja naja. The sequence goes on along the minus strand of CM019151.1, from coordinate 148,168,168 downwards.
CTGCACAACATGTCTGTCTGTCTGTCTGTCTGTCTGTCTGTCTGTCTGTCTGTCTATATCTATCTATCTATCTATCTATCTATCTATCTATCTATCTATCTATCTATCATCTGTCTGTGTGTCTAGCTGTCTTCCAAACACCTTAATTTAGGGTTGTCAAACTCATGGCGTAATGTCATCATGTGTCATATTGCGACTTTTCCCCCCTTCGCTAAAATGGGGGTAGGCATAGCCAGTGCATGATGTATCCGGCCCGTGGGCTACAAGTTTGACACCTCTGCCTTAATTCAATGACAATGCCTGGTGCTAGTGTTTTGGGAGAGGAAGTTTTTTCTTCCATTTTCTTTATGTAAAAAATCTTGTTTATGGTAAAAAATATTTTGAAGCTTGTAAGGCAAGATTTGTTTTGCTAACTCATTTTGTTACTCCTTCAACAAGATGTATTTTCTTATGTGCACGATTTTTTAATTTGATTACCATTTTCACCAATTTGATCGGAACAGACATTAAGTTGACTGGCCTAAGATTTTGGAGATCTTTTCTAGATCTTGGCTATAAAGCACTTGAGCTCTTTATATTAGGTATCTGTATTTGTAATATTCAAGTAGAAACAAGGATATATAAACCTCTCCAGTGACATCATCATCTTTCAGTCTTAAGAGATCTTTAAAACATGGAAATCTTATATAATATTAAAAAGAAAACCTTAGAATATATGTGGTTGCCATTTTTGTATTATTTAAATATAAGCATAGTCACTTCTAGAGGAGAAAAGTGGTACTAATAAAATAAATAAATAAAATAATAATAAAATAATAATAAAATAAAATAAAATAAATAAAACTAGCATAATCAGTTTATTTTTAAATGGCATTTGCTTTAGAAATGATAGCCTCTTATTTAGTTCTGTAGATTCTCATTAATTTTATAGCACAGTCTTAATTTTGAGGGCCAAGATCAGAACTGTAATATATCAATTTATTGTAAGCTTTAACTAAGCTACTGTAGTTTTTATATATGGTATCTTTCATTCACTGTCCACAGGGTATCTGGGGAATATAAATTATGAACTCAAGAGTGACATTTATAGTGATGCCATTGTCAACATTAATCTTGCAATATTCATTTTATTGCTGAACATTAAACTGTAAGCTGCAACTGTTTAACTAGAGCTGAATCACAGAGATGACAACTGTCTTTTACATATCCATATGTATATATGGATGTGATTATTCAAAATTACTGTAACTCTTCTATTTCCAATTGACTTGTCCTTAGATAACTTTGTATTAAAATTAACAATATATTTCAAAATAGAGCACTGAAGGATCAAAATTAATGTAGTCTAAAGCAGGGGTGGGATTCTACCAGTTCGCACCTATTCTCTAGAACAGGTTGTTAACATTCTAAGCAGTTCGGAGAACCGGTTGTTAGAAGAAATTACTGGCCTAATCCTGTAAGGAAGGCAGGAAGGAAACATTCTGGTGTTGCTTACAGAAACTGCCTCTCCGTTAACCCTTATTACATCTTGGCAGGACTAGACTTCCTGTCTCAGGAACATCTCTGGAGGTTTTTTCCCTTCCTTTGCTGGTACTTTGCTTGTGTGCAGTGACCATTTGAAGTTACAATGGCACTGAAAAAAGTGACTTATGACCATTTTTTACACTTACGCCTGTTGCAGCATCCCTACAGTCATGAGAGGCCAGGCGAGGAGATGTGTGCCTTGATGTGAGTGATATTGAGTTGGCCACATTCAGCCAATAACATGACCACCAAGCCACATCCACCCAGTCACATGACCACCAAGCCATGCCCACAGAACCGGTTATTAAAAAATTTGAATCCCACCCCTGGTCTAAAGGTGATCAGATAGCACAGATAAAATAATATGATCTTAATATATAAAATATATATTTTAGCATATCTTCATTGCATTACATATTAAGGTTTAACAGGAAGATATAGAAGTCTATAGTGATGTATTGTTGATGTTGAATACATGGAACAATTTCAAATAATTTGATTTTAAAGTTATAGGATAGAAACAGAATAGCTAATATTTAAAATAACATCTGAGAGAATTATGGTACTGAAATTTACTTCACAAGCATAGGAAGTTTTAGAAGTTTGCATCAAAATGGTTTTCGTTATCCAGACTTGAATAAGGATTAATTTTGTTTGAGTAGTAGCATCTAAGCTACTGGTTTCCATGAAATACAGAATTTCAAAAATGGATTTGCCTTCCATCCATTAGTTGCATGAACAGAAAGAAAGCTCATTCAACCAGTCCTTCTTTTCCTTTTCTCATCTTAAGATGTTCTTCCAAATTGTTTTTAAAGTTTGGAAGCTTCTGAACTGAGAAGGGAGTTAAGCTGTACCCAATCGAAGCATGAAGTGGATAACATTAGAAATGAAATAAGATAATTATCATGAGCAGTTTCTTCATTACAGAAAGCTCCCTTTATCTAATATAAGATGATTCTTTCTTTTTGCTATATTTCCTATGACTGTTTAGAAAATGCTTATTCTCTGCAAAGGATATTCAGGGAATATAAGGGTAGCCTTTCCTATGCCCATTGAGGACAGGCTAAATGATTTAGAGATTGATGTTTAATTTATAAATATATGTACTATCCATTCTAATTGTTCTGGGCAGCTTACAAGAATACTTACATAACATAACATTCGAAGTATGGGTCTTGATGCAAAAAAAAATCCCATTTGGAAAATCAGATATAGAAATATATTGGGACACTTTCCATTCATTCAAATCCTTCCTCAGAGCCTGCCTTTTTCTCACATTTTGTAATTTAAACAATTACTACCAACCTGCCTTCCATTGAGGACCTGTATACTGCACAAGTCAAAAAGAGGGCGGTGAAAATATTTACAGATCCCTCACATCCTGGACACAAACTGTTTCAACTCTTACCCTCAAAATGACGTTGCAGAGCACTGCACACCAGAACAACTAGACACAAGAACAGTTTTTCCCAAACGCCATCACTTCACTAAACAAGTAATTCCCTCAACACTGTCTAACTATTTACTAAGTTTGCATTACTATCACTATTAATCTTCTCATCACTCCTATCACCCATCCCGTCCCACTTGTGACTGTATGACTGTAACTTTGTTGCTTGTATCCTTTTGATTTATATTGACTGTTCCCTAGTATGATTTGATTGCCTATTTGTATCCTATGACTATATTAAGTGTTGTACCTTATGATTCTTGATGAATGTATCTTTTCTTTTTATGCACACCGAGAGCGTATGCACCAAGACAAATTCCTTGTGTGTGTAATCACACTTGGCCAATAAAGAATTTATTCATTCATTCATTCATTTAAATGTTTTATTCTCAACAACCTATTCATTTCTCATAGCCTTTGTTTCTCATTCACTTGCCCTATTATCAGTTTTAGATATTCTCAATTATGTCTTCATGTCTTCAAAAGATTTTGTGTAAGATGATGGTACTGTCTCATTTATAACAATAACAAAATGATAGAAACCCATGTGTACTTCCTCCTTTCTTGAAGGAAGCTCAAGTAACAAATGTGGCTCTTTTTCCCATTCAGTTCAAGAATTTAGTTTTTCCTTGAAAAGCAATGCTTTTCTTTTAGAAATTAATGGCTTGTCACTCATTCATCATGATTTGAATATATGGACTGAAAAGGCTATCATTTGTCTAGGAATGACTTTCTACTTCCTCATCTTCGGTTTGATTTTTCCTGAAAATTATTTTGTGTCTGCTACTGACCTTATGTAGGAATTGTTTTGTACTTAATCATCAGTGATCTAATGTCAGGCACAAACAATATGTAGAGTGTAAGCCAGCTACTTTATTGCTTAATGCCTATTTCACAGCAATCTTCTCAGACTGGTAATTTGTCCCTGGTAAACATTAGATAAAATTCATCAGCTTTCAAGGGGTCTCGAACCTTATCCTGTTGTGAGTACATAATGCTTCCAGGCTGATCCCCTGCTTCCTGATTGAGACATTCTCTCTGACAACTAGGAAGTAATTTAGACACTTGAAGAGAGATGCAACTCTTGTTATTTTGAAGTATTTTCGCTAATGTTTCCCTTTGAATTTGCTTTTGATAAAATTTTAACAAAACCTCTAAACCGCTACAGGATGATGAGAGAAGTGATGTCTCTCTCTACTCAGCCCCTCCAATAATATAATCCTAATTTCTCTCTCTCTAGAGAGGTGTATATATGTATATAATTTCTACATTGCCCCATCTCACTTGAAAAATATACAGTGATGTAAAAAACACAGTTAAAAACAAAGTTAAAAGCAGATTAAAAGTTAAAGAGATGAGGATGAAGCAGTCTCAAGGCACCAACCACCCCCAGAATTGCATATCATTCTTAGATCCTCATGCCAATTAGCTGAGCCAGGTCTTAGCCCATCTCACCTCTGGAGATAAGATTTTCCAAAGGGCGGAGACAACAGCAGACAAGGCTCTGCTCCTAGAACCCACCAGTTGAAATTCTTTAACTGACAGGATCCACAACATACCCTGTCTGACTGGGTGGGATAGGACAATATAGTTAGGGAAAGACAGTTCCTCAGGTAATCTCAGGTATATTTCTTAGATATACCTGATGTGCATGCATGCATGCATGTATATACCATGTTCATCAGTGAGAAAGAGAGATCTATAATGAACAAATTGTTTATTTTAGTAAGCAAGTTTTTAGAAATGTTATCTTATTGCTTATTTCTCATACATTTTGAATCTCCAACACAGAAATAATTATTGTGTGAGAGTAAGTATCACTTTGGAAGTTGGTATATTTATGGTTGCTTCTATTATTGCAATTGGCAAGGTAATTAATTGTGACAGATATACCCAACATGTGAAAATGAAGCATTAAGGTAATTACAAAATCTTTAAAAATATATTTGTTTTTAGATAGGAGTAATTTATTGTATGTGTTTATAAAACTGGTAACTTGTATTTTTTTTCTTTGAATATAAGGAGGCCTCATTTTTAAAATAGTAACTCTTGAAGAATGCATAGTAAAGAAACCAATAACAGAATTCAGAATTGTGCAGTCATTATCTCTAGAAAGGATGTTGAGTACAATAAGTTCTATGAAGAAAAAATATGAAAAAGTCTTCTTTAACTGACAATGCTGAAATTGTGAAATAGATGGGATAGAATAAGAATTAGATCCACTTCTGTACCTCTTACCATACTTTCTAACCTTTGTTCCCCTAGTCAATAAGACTATGCTAAGTTTCATGTAGTCACTGATAGTAATTCATTTAAATCTTTACATCATAACAAATACAAAGCAACCGCTTTCTATTATTTCAGTAAGTAAAATGGTCCCATTGCTTCATAGTCTCATTCTAGAACTCCAAAGAGCGGCTTATGTGCTGTGCTTTCTCAAAAGCCTATTCCAATGCTTCTAGTCATCTACTGAGGGCACCAGAAAAAGGTTTTGTACATGTGCCATCACAAAGAGATACTCATCCTGCTTATCAGAAGAGCTGGCTTGGGAGAGCATTTGGCATGAAGTATCTTGTTGAGGCAAATTGTTTCACCTTTTTGCTGTCATTTTCCTGCATGAAGCTTCTAGTCAATGAAGTGGAGAGTCAAGCTGCCTTGCAAAGCTTAGTTAGTAACTCCCATCGTTAGCATTGTGACATTATCCTGAGATTTCAGAACTAATAATTTAAATGCTGAACTCTCTTCAAAGCAAATTAGTGAAATAGGTAGATGTTATTTTGCAATGCCATTTCAGTAACTAGAAATAAGAAGATTCACGAAAACATGAAGAATTAATACACTGTAATAGATCATCTTGTACTACCAGATTCTTGCAGAAGAGCTTCAATAGTTCAGTCTTCCAGGCAGAATTCAAGGAGTATTCCAAGTAGAATATTTCTATGCCTTAAAAGAATTAGGTTTTAGGCCCTCCTGGTCTATGAGTGTAAATGCTGTGATGGTGGGTGCAAGTTGCCTAAAAAATGCAATGCTTAATAATTTTATCTGACAATATGAATTAGTGGTTGCATTATTTGTTTATGCTTTAAATTTCCTGCTGTGCTTTTTCCTATCTGAAATGATTATGACTTGCTCTTTTAAAGAGTTCTTTACATGTCCAAACTACTTTGCAGTGATAAATTTTATAATCCAACACAACAGCTTGAGACAGATGTGCTCTTGGTTATCAACTCAACTTTCACTAGTAGAGCAGGTAGTATGCTTTTCAGAGAAGTAACAATCAGCCATCAATACCAATTAGCTTTCTCAAATGTGTAGCCACCATGACTTTAGGTCAATTCTAGAACTCCTCAAATTCAAGAAAAGATTCTGTAATAAAAACCTTGAAATAATTTATCTTCATTGAAGGCACAATCTGATAAAATTATGTTTGTCATCAATTGTTTTGTAGGATAATCTTGTTGACATTCATGTGTCCTTTAGAGGTTATATAACTTTAAACTATTCCACAGTGCTTCCTCTAATCAGCACAAGCCTAGTAACAGTTATTTATAGGGAAGTTTAATTTTCCTAATGGACCGATTCTGTTTCCACTGTCCCTGATTTTACATGCTGAGGACTGAAACAACACCTTTTAAGTCAACAGCATTATGATTGATTATTGCTGAGAAAACTTTGCCTTGAATTTAAGATTGCAGACCATTGCAAGACTGGCATGGTTTCTGCCCAATCAATTGCTTGTGAGATGGGCAGCTATATACATTAGATAAATAAGTACCAAATCCCATTTTAAATAGTAGAAAATGTAGACATGAGGATTAAACTAGTATACATTGAAAAAGGTTGCCAACAGTGCACAAACCCACAATCCTAATAAAGTTGATAGGCATTATAATGCACCATTTTTAAATTTCCCTTCTTACAAAAGGAAATAGGGGTTTGCTCCTTAAATTTTTTACTTGTCCCCATTAGCAGTCGAACAGCATCAGTCCTCTATTTATAGAAGAAAGTAGAAATTCTTCTGTTCTAGTACCATGTTTGATAAACATTACAGTGGAATTAGTAGATATTTGAAAGCAACAAGCTATCGTTGAGGTTTGACATTTTTAGTTTAAAATACACTTGAAATCTGCTGAAATGATTATTTTGATTGGCACAGCTATTGTTGACAAGTGTATACAAGCTAACATAATCAGCTGTGCCTTTCTTTAATGAAACTCAAGATTGTCATATCCTGTCTTTTTCTATAAAGTGAAATTATCTTATAAAAAGGAAGTCTGCTGTATGTATTATGTACTTCAAGTGTGGTAAATAATTTGCTTTACAAAAATCAGTGAAACTGTTTAAGCTCTTGGATATAAAAGGACTTGCTATGTTTTCACATCTGCATCATTTTAGGAAGCTAGTTTTCTATTGTTTCCTATCAATTCCTTTTGAGTTTTCTTTATTTTATTATTATTATTATTATACTAGAATCTACCATCTGTCAATAAAAATCCATCTGTTTGTGTTGATTTTTAATTGTTTTTTAATGCACATTTCAAATCAATATTTTATTAAAGCCAGCTGTAATATCTGTAGGCTGCTCTCTCTTCCATACAGTTAATATCAACAATAGTTGGCTTTGCTTTGAACTGTGTTACCTTGATAAAAAAATATAGCATGCATTATTTTTTTCATCTTTCATGTTCATTCTTCATATTGAGGTTTCATTTCCCCTAAAAACTGGGATTTATTGCACTGAAACAGTTCACTGTCCTTGCTCTCTAAAATTTGAACTTTGCTTCCAGTATATGCCTTATGGGGGATGCTGTGAAGATTAATTAGTGAATTAGTTAATCAGAAGAGCATCTGGGATGCCCAAGATTTTATACTGATCTCACATTTGGTTTTCACAGTATTTTATAAATCCTTTTCTAAAACATATGGCATAAAGAATGTTCCTCCAAGGAATTACTAAGCCATGGCTCCCCACATTGTATTGATTATAGCATCCCTCAGAAGCAAGAGATACATAATTCTGTAAAACTGAGATAGACAAATTTAGAAACTTAAGACTTCATTGTGAGCATTCTCACAAGATGGCTGCTTTCTGGGGACTTGTCTGTTCACAAAATGGCTATTAGGGTTGGCTAATCAATCACAAAAGAACAATGTTGCATTTATATTATCCAATTTAGCTATTGCCTGGATTTGCTTCTAACATCCCTGAAATTATTCTGCAGAAGAAAAAGAGGCCTATAAGCCACCCTAGTTTTTTGCTGCAAAAATGGGACAAATGTTATACATATATTCCATCTTCCCAACCCACCGGGTAGCTAAGGGCCAATTTTAGATGACATCTGGAACTTAGAAGAAAAAAGTTTCTAAATGTATTTAAATTTTAAAACCTATGAAGTAGACTCAAGGGATATTACAGACTACTAGAACATGTCTCATTATGCATGGTGAACTATCTAACTGAAGTTGAAATTTCCAGTACTATCCTTATAAACTGGGAAGAAAATCATACTGCTGTGAATGAAGTGCTTTGATTATAGGACTTATTTGGTAAAAGCTCAACTTGAGAACATTGGGAAATAAATGGTTTTTAAAATCTAATAAATTTCTAGAGTTCTAACAGTGATTGTCTAGCCTATTAACATTTTCCTTTTCAATTTATCTTCATTTACTTTATATGGACAAGAGAGCAAATTGTCATTCCCTCCCTCCTCTTTTTCCCTTTAAGGTTTTCTCTCTCTCTTTTTTTAAAGGAGTCTCTGAACACCAATTAATGTGTCTAATTTGCATGAGAAAGTGCAGAAGATGCTTTCTCCCTCATAATTAGCTATATTTTGCAGTTCATTAAAATTCTGCAGCCTTCCACACAATGGATCTCTCTATTCATTTAGAGTGAAAATAAGTCTCATTACAAAAAGGGGAATACATAGAACATGAGAAAGATATGGGTAGGATAAGTTAAGGATTTGTATCAGAGGTGGTATTCAGCAGGTTCTGACCAGTTCTGGAGAACTGGTAGCGGAAATTTTGAGTAGTTCGGAGAACCGGCAAATACCACCTCTGACTGGCCCCACCCTCATCTATTCTCTGCCTCCTAAGTCCCTGCTGATTGACTGGGTCTTCTTTTGTTGCCCTGCACAGGAGAACAGAGCTGGAAAGCAGGTTAGTGGGATGGGGAGGGAATGGGATTTTGCAGTAACCTTCCCCTGCCACACCCACCAAGCCACACCCACAAAACTGGTAGTAAAATTTTTTGAATCCCACCACTGATTTGTGTATGAATATTTCATATTGATGAAGATATGTGATTTGAAATAATTTTATGCTTAAAGTTTCTTGAGACAGAAATTTTAGTATAGTACACTTGTATGGCTCTTGTTATAAGCTCAATCAATCCCAGGGATTGATATGTTTTATGAAACGCTTTTCTTAACCTCCAATGAAGAACCCGAAACTCCAGTGTTGCAAGCAGTTTCTGGATCTGTCGTTGCTTTGTTTTTACTTCTGAATTCTCTCTGCTCATAATGGTCAAAAATTGGTAGACTGTTTCTTGTCATATTTTGGTGGGAGATTCATAATGAATGTTTATCATAAAATAAGTTCAACACAATTCCTAAAAAAAGAAAACAATATTCAAATGCCACAGGAAAAAAATCTTACAAAATCCACATGCATAACAGTCCTTCCTTCTCTCCTATTTATCCATTGCAGTCTGTAGTCCTCAACCTACCCCAAAAATTGTAGGTGTGGCCCAGTCTCCAAAAAGTTACCCACCTACCATTGTCCTAATTGGTATCCACCATATATTTTAGATACTTCTGTTATCTTCACCTAGCCTACATGTTAGCTGGGAGTTCTGGGAATTGAAATATGCAAGATCTGGAAATCTGTTGTAGAATAAATGCTGTATTAAAATATAAACAGTCTCATTTATCAATAAATAATTGTAAAATATTTTGTTTTACACTGAATTTTTTTTTAAATTACATTTATATGCCGCCCTTCTCTGAAGACTCAGGGCGGCTTACAATTTTTGGGATACAACCCAGTGTGCTCAGCAATAGTCTTCATTCCATTGTATATGCCTGCTTATTACTAAGCGGCATTTTTACAAGGTCAGCTAATTGCCCCCAACAATCTTGGGTCCTCAATTTACCTACCCCAAGAGGATGGAAGGCTGAGTAAACCTTGAGCCTGGTGGGATTCGAGCCTACAGCAGTTGTAGGCAGCTGGAACTTAAGTGCAGGCAATTAACAGCCTGAGCCACCAAGGCTCAATTTGGCATGATCTTGTTCTTCTTCATGGTTGTACATTAATTGGCAGATTCCTTTTACTTGGAAAAAATATATGCACAGCTTTAAACAGTGGTGGGATTAAAAAAAATCTACTACTGGTTCTGTGGGGTGGCTTGGTAGGCGTGGCATGGCTTGGTGGGTATGGTTTGGTGGGTGTGGCAGGGAAAGGATACTGTAAAATCTCCATTCCCACTTCCTCCTGGGGAAGGTTACCACCAGTTCTCCAAACTACTCAAAATTTCCGCTACTGGTTCTCCAGAACTGGTTAGAACCTGCTGAATACCTCTTCTGCTTTAAAATCTTCTACCATGCATTCATTTTCTTCATCCATCTATTTACAGGATCTTTTTTTAGATATTAATATCATGAAGAATTTTTCCAGATTTCATTTTTGTCTGACAATTTTTGTTTCCCTTTTACATTAACAATAATCACAAAAACAACAGTGCTTTTGGATTGATGAAGTATCTGCTTTTTCCCCAAAGTTTGAGCTACTACTCTGTTACTATAGTTAAGTTATCATACATAACATACTTTTCCTTTTTTAATAATAATTTTATTAAATATTTCAATTACAACAACAAAAATAATACAAACAAAACACATAAAAAGAAAAAGAAGGTGCAGAAAAGAAAAATAGAGAAAAGTAAAAAGAGAAATAAAAAAGAATTTTCTTCCCATGGGAACGTTTCTTAATAATTACCAAAAACTTAAATCTTAATAAATACCAAAATCTTAAATATATCTACATCCTTAGTCCATTTGTAAGTTTTTAAGATCTAAGTTTTAATTACTTTTTACTGTTTATTCTGATTTTTATTTTTTTTAGTTAAACCTTCTTTCATTACAAATTGAAGGAAAGTCAGTGATGTAAAATGTATCAATTCAATAGTTCCTATTGAAATGGGTATTTCCATTTAGTGTCCTATCTCCCAGAGCTATAAACCTGGCAGAGACTGCTGTCTTGCAACCTCCTTGTGAGGAGCAGATGTCTGGGTGATTTCAAGACTTCTCCGTGTCTACAGAGGAATTATTGAAGAGCCAGTCTGCTCACTATCTCTTCATTCCACCATGGCTGTCAGCTCTGTTTTTTGTAGTTTTGTTTTTAGTCTGCCATTTCCCCCCCTGGAAATCCACATAATAGGTTTCTCCTGTGCCTCAATAATGTATTAACTCCATGCCTGATTAAAGACAACATTTCTTATGGAGGGGGGTGGGGTATGCATCTCTCTACTTATTTATTTATTTATTTATTTATTTATTTATTTTATTAGACTTGTATGCCGCCCTCTCTCCCTAAGGACTCAGGGTGGCTCACAATATAAAATCCCAATACAATAAATTAATTAAAAATAATTAAATCACAAGTCCAATAAATCTAAAACCCGTAAAAATTCAACTAAAATCACTTAAAAACCCACCCCAACTCATTGCAGTCCAGGCCGGCCTGCTGAAACAGCCAAGTCTTCAGGTCGCGGTGGAAGGAGCGGAGGTCCGGGGCCAAACAAAGCCCCAAGGGGAGCTGATTCCACAGGGTGGGTGCTCCCACAGAGAAGGCCCTACCCCTGGGCACCACCAGCTGACATTGTCTAGCCGACGGTACCCCAAGGAGTTATATATAATTTTGAAGAGCAATAATTCATCTAACTTGTTTTTGGTATATGACCAAGCCAATATCTTTGCTTATTTCTTTGTTTCCCAAACACTGACTAACTTTTAAAATGGTGTTGTTTATTTGAGCTTTGTAATTTGTTTGGCCGACATAAATTTATCAAATAACTCACAGTCAACTGCACATTAATTTCCTTGAAAAAAATTCAAGTACAATATTATAAGAATAGCAATAGACTGCAGATAAATTAAGTGTATGATCCTATAACAATTTTGTATTCATGACTGTGCATTACTTATTCCACCTCCCCAGGGAATAACTATTGGTACTTTCCAGAATGCTTTTAAATTAAGGATTTAAATTGATTGCATTTAAATAAAGGGGAACATGAAGATTTTTAAATAGATTCCAACATTATTATTTTTTCTTAAACCACAGTTACCTAATTTGTATAACTGTTTATTTTTAACACCTACCAAACACACAACCGTATTCAGTTTTTAAAAACAATACCACAAGTCAACAAAAGATATATTCAATTATCTGATAAAATCATCCTGAGATTCCATGAAATAATATAGTGCTTATTCATATCCATCAGGGCTAGGTAGCTTAGCTGTATAAAAATTGTCAGCCGTCACATATGCCTATCTACAAACAACAGTTGTAAAATTACAATCTGGTCTCAAGCTGCCGTGTTGAATGTTAATCAGAGCTTCTACAACAAAGGACAAAACTGTGCAATGATCTGTCAAATCATTGAAGGGAAAATGTGATTCTGAGCATGCAAAGTTTTTTTTTTATGGAATTATTTGCCAGTTGTGAGGAGAAGCAATTGCTGAAGCTTAGGAAAATATATCCAGAAACAAGAATTTCATCTTGGAAGTTTTTATTTGAGTAGATTTGATTCACAATAGCCAGAGGAAGGGCTTTGGTGTCATCCCCAGTGCATTCTAGAAAAGCTGAATGTTGTTGGGTACCATCAACATCCAAACCAGCAGAAAACCTCTTGCAGAAGTTTTATTAAGATGTTAAACAGCATAGAGACAGCATATATGGAGATTGGGTTCCTACTTTGATATGTTTCTTTCTGTTGGACAAGGGAGTGTTTTACTCTGTACTGGATTATGATACTTCAGTATATGGACTTTTATTTTTCTATACCTCTCAGAGGTTTGTGATATGTAATATAAAATACTGCAAATGAACAAACAAACCACCAGCCAGCCAGCTTATTGGCAATGTGGCAGGAGGGGCTTTGGAATCAACTTTAGTTCTGATTTGGATCCTAAGAAGTGCTGGAGGTTTTTTTAAGCATTGCTTTAACCAAAACAATTATCATTCATATGACTAATAGTATGTCACAACTTGTAGAGAAGGCAGTGACATGTTACAATCATTTTCAGTTGTTGACATTCTGCACAAATAAAAGTATAGCATACTGAAAGATGGTTCAATGGGATCCGAAATAGCAATTTTTAAAATCTAAATTGTTAATTTTTCATAGTATTCTCAAGCAACCCTATTTGTAAAGGACATGCCTAGGCTACATCTGCATGACATATTGAACCGAAACTGATAACCACATGTAATTTGATGTTTTCTACAGATCCAGCTCATGTGATTAGCGGAAGTTAGTATTCGTTGTAAACACAGAGAACATTGGTCTAATTGAGTAAACATGATTTTGTGTACATAAATTTAATGATGCATCTCTGGAGTTAGAACATTGAGAACTATTGCCTAAGGCAATCAAAAACAAAGACTTTCATTGGTCTGTTTGATATTTGATTACTGTTGACAAAAACTGTATTAGTAATACATTTTTTGTTTATAGTGTATAACCACAATATATAGTTTGGATAAAGAGTAAAATCTGCTTAAAAAGTTAACATTTCTATTTAAAAATCTTCTGGGTTTTCAACTTATTTGATTTATTATGAACATTAATAGATTTATTTACATCTATTGAGATGTAAATAAAGTTCTTTGAATTTAAATCATATCCATCTCTCTGCATCCTTTGTAGTCACAGAATTTGTATTTGCTATATTTTCTTGACAGAGTAGAAATATAGGTATTGAAGGATAATTTTAAGTTGTTGTTGGCTTGGTAAGGAAAAAGCTAAAAGTTTGAATGGTTTTTGCAAATCAGGGCTGATTTGTGGATCCTAGACTTGGATTCCTGGTGTATTTTCTACCTTAGTACCATCTTTCTGTGACAAATAGCATTCCCCTGTGTCCATAGCATCCCTGATACTGATAGAGGCATCATTGTTGTCATAATATAAATGGCAGTCTTTAAGAGACAGAAGAATCTTATTGTATCATCCTTATAATGGCAGTGCTTCTCAATCTTGGCATCTTTAAGATGTGTGGACTTCAACCCCCAAAATTTCCCAACCAGTTCTGGAAGTTGAAGTCCACACAACTTAAAGTTGACAAGGTTGAGAAACATTGACCTAATGGGGAATAAAACCTCTACTGAAGAATCAGGAAAATAAAAAAAAAGAGCCTCACTTCTTATGTTGGCAATAGTCCATAGAAATAACATTTTTGAAATCAAATAATTTTCAGAATAAACAAACTTCTATTATCTTCAGATGCAGTTTGTTTATGGATTGGCAACCTCTTCCCACCGCCCTATTTTCTTTCTGAATAGAATTAGCTGGACTTCTTTCCTCCTTGTTAAATTGTGTGAATTTAAAAATGTGTTGTTATTGAGTTAATGCATATTTTTCAAATAGCTTGTCATAACTAATTCTTGATGTCAGACATGCCATTCTTTTCTTCTGCAGAATGAAAAATACTTTCTCTAGTAGTTTCAAGCTGAACATGCCACAAATGAGCAACTATAGGAAATTGCAAAAAACAGGAAGACTATAATTTTATAAACAAATGCACACATTTATGAAGTATTCAAATAGCAAATTCTAAGAATCACATTTAGAATATAATGCTGATTAGTGAACACATTTATTCCCTCTTTCCACTCCATCAAATGGTTGTTGGGGGTGAAGTGAGGGCTTCACAGGTGATGAGATTGCTGCTTCTGCACTTCCATTCTCACTTACAACAATTACCAGTTTATAGACCAATGAAGTTTCTGGAGATATGCACTCAAAGCTCCTTAATTATCAGTAAAAAGCCACAGCAGTTTGTTGCTCGCAAGGCCAATTAGAAAGGAAATACAGGTCTGTTGTAGAGCTTTGGGATGTAGTAGCTTTAGATGGGAAATACATTTGTTTCCAAAATTTTTGTAACCCCATTTTTTTCTTTTTCAATAAATTTTACCAAACAAACCTGAAAATTGTGCCTATGATGTGACATAACTTCACCTTGCTTTAGATTTTACCTAATTGTATCTCATTCTGTCAACAAGTATGCTGCATTTTCTTGTTTTTGTCTCGGAGCAGTGGCACAGTGATCTGGGGGTGGGCAGTGTTAATGCCCAACCCGTTGCATGGTCAGATCACTATCTCCTACGGCTGGTCTTCCAACAGGCCGCCCCACACTGCTGGGATGAGGAACCGCTGAAATGGTTCTGCCCCAGATGCCTGATGGACCCTGAGAGGTTCCAGGCAGAGCTGGGGTCTCTGCCCGTCTCCCTTATCCACAGCTTGGCTGAGGTGCTGGCAGCTGCATGGCAACAAGCTGCCTCAGAGGCCCTCAACTGGGTTGTCCCTTCGTCCCCTCACTGCGCCGCAGATCCGGGTGGCTCCTGGTTTACAGAGGAGCTCCGGGAGATGAAGCGATGTAGGAGGGGTTTAGAGAGCAGGTGGAGATCGACCCGTTCCGAATCCGACCGAAAGCCAGTTGAGAGCCCATATTAGGACTTACCTGGGAGCTTTGAGGATGGCAGGCTTACCTCTCCACCCTCGTAGCATCCAGATAATTGCCCGGCCGCCCTGTTCAGGGCCACGCGCTCCCTCTTACATTGGGAGCCGGAGGTGGACCCTCTGCAGGGTAGGACTGAGTAATTTGGACAATATCTGTCAGATAAGATCGCTCAGATCCAGGAGGGTTGAACTCTAATTTGCAGTGGTCTGAGGAGGGAGTTACAGAGAGTCTGGCTGATGTCATCTGGGCTGAGTTTGATCCTGTTTCTGAGGATGAAGTGGACAGGATTATGCGACAACTGAGTTCCACCACCTGTTTATTGGACCCGTGTCCTTCCTGGATGGTATATGCCCAGGGAGACTGGGTGGCTCCAGGCAGTTGTTAATGCCTGAGGGAGGGTCCTTTCCTGCCACCTTGAAAGAGGTGGTGAGACCCCTCCTGAAGAAGCCTGCTCTGGACCCAGCCATTTTGAACAACTTCCGTCCAGTCTCCAACCTTAGCTTTTGGCGAAGGTTGTTGAGAGTGGTGGCTCAGCAGTTTCCGCTTTTCCTGGAGGCGTGCTATCTAGATCCGTATCAGTCAGGCTTCCGACCTGGGTACAGCATGGAGACGGCATTGGTTGCACTGATGGATGATCTCTGAAGGGCTCGGCACAGGGGATTTTCCTCTGTCCTAGTCCTGTTAGATCTCTCAGCGGCTTTGATACCATCGACCATGGTATCCCCTATTACTCGGGGGGTGTGGGGGGCACTGTTTTGCAGTGGTTCTCCTCCTACTTCTCAGGGCATTATGTCGGTGTTGGCAGGAGGGCAGAGGTCGGCCCTGAGGGGTCTCACATGTGGGGTTCCTCAGGGGTTGGTCCTCTCTCCCCTCCTGTTCAACATCTATATGAAGCCACTGGGTGAGATCATCCGCCGTTTTGGGGTGAGGTATCATCAGCATATCTCCACCCCAAGCCAAATCAGTGATGCCCTCTCTGTAATGACCCATTGTCTGGATGCTGATGCGGACCTGGATGGGCAGGAACGGACTACAGCTCAACCCGACTAAGACTGAGTGGTTGTGCGTACAGGCATCACGGCCAGGTCAGTTGATTCCATCTTTGGTCATAGGGAGAGGTGTTGCCCCTATGGATAGGGCTGGAACCTGGGAGTCCTCCTGGATTCACGGCTTAGTTTGGAGAAGCAGGTGGGGGCGTGACCAGGGGCTTTGCCCAGGTCGACTGGTTCACCAGTTGCGCCCATATCTGGACCGAGATGCCCTTGCGATCACTCATGCACTTGTGATGTCCCAACTTGACTACTGCAGCTCTCTATTTAGGACTGCCCTTGCATACCATCCGGAGGCTTCAGCTGGTGCAGAATGCAGCTGTGGTTGTGATGGGAGTTTATACTCCCATGTTACCGCCTCCTCGCGAGCTGCATTGGTTACCGGTTGCCCTCCAGGTAGATTCAAGGTGTTGGTGTTAACATTCAAAGTCCTTCGATATGGGTCCGGGTACTTGCGGCGTCTCCTGCCAATATCAAACACTGATCGCCCTGTCGTGTGCACAGACGGGACTCCTTGGGTACCGTCGGCTGAGACAATGTCGGCTGGCGGTGCCCGGGGAAGGGCCTATTCTGTTGCGGCCCCCGCCCTGTGGAACCAACTCCCTTTGGAGCTCCGGTTGGCCCCTGATCTTCGCTCCTTCCACGCGATCTGAAGACCTGGCTGATGCAACAGGCCGGGCTGGACTGACCTCCTGGGTTTGTTTTTTTTAAGTATTTTTTTATTACATTTATATGCCTTCTCCGAAGACTCAGGACGCTTACAATTTTGGGATACAACCCAGTGTGCTCAGCAATAGCCTTCATTCCATTGTATATGCCTGCTTATTACTAAGCGGCATTTTTTTAAAAGTCAGCTTATTGCCCCCAACAATCTTGGGTCCTCAATTTACCTACCCCGAGAGGATGGAAGGCTGAGTCAACCTTGAGCCTGGTGGGATTCGAGCCTACAGTAATTGTAGACAGCTGGAACTTAAATGCAGGCATTTAACAGCCTGAGCCACCAAGGGTTTTTAGCAATTGGGCTTGTTGATTTAATTCTGTTTTAAATATTTATTGTTTGAAGTATTGTGTTTTTAATTGTGAGCTGCCCCGAGTCCTCGCGGAGAGGGGGCGGCATATAACTCAAATTAAATAAATAAATAAATAAATCATGAGAAATTGTTGACTAATGATATAAACAGCATTTCACTGAATTTGTTTCACAGTTTGACATTTTTATTCTGCTGCACAATCAGAAATATCAGAAGGAGCACAGAAAGCATTGACAGGAATATGTTTTGGAATAATTGCTGTAACTAATTCCATAACCCTCAGTATTTTCTACTAATAGTTAATTGAACCAAAATGTGAAATATAAACATTAGCCCAAACTAGAACAATCTCAAATTGATGAAAGATTATTCTTTAAAGAAGCAGATTGTACTGAATGTTGAAAAGTAACTACATAAATTACTAATTTATAACTCATTTTCCAAAATGTTAATTTTGATTTAAGATACACTTCATGTACAGCCTGTTCTGAAAGATGCCTTTCATTCCTTAACTTATTAAATATTTCTATATTCCATGAAGCAGAATAGAAAATCCTGACAAACTTTTGTTTTGTTTTGTTCTTACTGTTTTTACCACTTATTTATAAAATATACCATAAAATAAACTATAACTGAAAGTGTTAAAACATAGTATTCAACAGCTATGGTAGAAAATACATTAAATATTTAATATTAACAGCTGGTGAAATATTTAATACTAAAACATGTTTAATATTTAGATACCCCCAGCAACTTGCTAAGCATCTTCACATTAGAGCTGTGGGCATCAACTCAAAACCATTTATGAGCAGTGTAGGGCTGCATACATGCCGCTGTCTGCATCACTGTTTGTGTGGATAATTGCCAAACCAACTACCAGATATGGTGAGACTACCAGATATGGTGAGAATCCTAGCAAGCATTAGTTGCCACATATCTGGAGAGTATTTATTTATCTATAAGTGTGGTGGGTAGGATAATAAACTTGAGGATGCTAAAGAGAAAGTATAAATTAAATCTTGAACATTGTCAAAGGTAAGTGTTTAATTAAATATGAAAATCTACCTGTAGTTGATCCAGGGTGGGTTGTAAGATACACAGACTTCAGTGTGTGAACTGTGTTAACTTTATGGCATCTCATTTTGTAGCTTATAGCAAACATAATTGTCACTGGAAATGCCAAGATATTTCTTGCCTGTTAGAACCTGGGGATGGTTTTCCTGGATGCATTGGAAAAGTGTGGCTGAGTTACCAGGTTTTGGTTTTTATTGTTCTGAGCTTCCCGAGTTGTGTTTTAAAATGGGAGTTTTGTAAGTCTTTTAAACAAGCAAACAAATAGTATCTTTCTTAAGACAGCAGAAAATAATTAGTTATATGGCTATGTGAATTGATTTTTCTGATCCTATCCCATTCGTGTCAGAAGCACCTTTGAAGGCAGTTCTGGGCTGAAAGGATTAACTGGTGACATCACTGTTGCCCTGGGGTCACCTGTGGGGACTCCGTTCATATCCCCGTCAAGGAGCTGGAGCAAACAATGGGAGCTCCCCCTGTCATGTAGCAGCATTTGAATTCGAACAAGGGCTGGCTAACCTCCAGCCCAGCATCCAAACCATGTGAGCCAGCACACTCCTGGTTTTTCTGATTGTTTTACTATGTCTCATATCAAGCACTATGGTTATTTAGAGAAGAATAAAGGTTATTTTACCTTTATCCTCTAGTTATGCAAAGGTGATCCATTGAGAAAATTCTTGTTATATTAAGAAGATTGTTTTTAATGCCAACTGATTATTTCACCATTTTGTGTGAGAAATAAAGGCTCTTTTAATATCACATTTGGTAGAGTACAAAAATTGTCACAGATTCATTAAGCTAATTTAAATGCTGTGATAGATATACACATATTTCTTAGTAACGGACGAACTGATGGATTTCAGGCTTGGTAGAAAATCAAAGGCAAGCAATTATTTTAACTCAGTACATTTCAAGCCCTGGCAGCTGTTCAATTGCTGTTGAGCTTTACCCTAATACAAAATACTGTCATGAGCAGCAAAGCCTTAGAGGAAACCTAGAGTCTTTCCCTAGGAGAAAAGACAAGGCTAAATATGAATAATGGCACCTATACCTGGTCAATTTTCAAATATTATTTGATGGGGAAATTGCAAAGTGTTGAGGATTTTTAGTGACATTCAAACAGTTATTTAACTCATGATCAAATAATAGTAGTTACCAATGATACCAATGGGATTTTTTGCCATACAAATAACATGCATTTGTGAAAAATATGTCTTGCTTAACTAATATAATCTCATTTTTAATTGAATACTTCCTTAGAAGATTATGGGCCTGATGTAAATGTAATATATCATGATTTCAGGAGTGTATTTGACAAAGTACCTTATGACAGTCTGATTAGCAAACTGCAATGGATGGTACAATTATTTATGTGGAAAATAAATGAGTTGATAATCATATTTAAAGAGTGCACTTTAATTACTCTTCATCAGACAGAAGTGGGGTGCTACAGTTTAGTGTCAACCTTTTTAGAAATAAATTGAATAGAGAGTTGGAAGGAATGGTTATCAAAATGTACATAGCACATAACAGGTGGGATAGCTAATATTGCAAAAGTCACAAATAATATTCAAAACAGTAATGATACCATAGAGACATTTAACGAAAACAAATGCAAAGAAACATAAATAAAATGTGTAGATATAGAATGGCTGGTTCCTGGCTTGATTTGTGAAAAAAGGTTATGATAGAGTCATTAATTGAAAATTAAATATAAGTCATTTGATGCAATTGTAAAAAAAACAAGTGCAAGTGCATCAGAAAGCCCTTACTGTAGCTCCTAAATAAATCAAAGAAAGTTCAGTAGTATTTCTATCTCACTCTGCACTGTTCAAGGCCAAACTACCCATTTTAGTATTTTGTTCATTTTTAGGTACAGCATTTTAAAAAAGACATTGGGAAAGGTTTGGAAAAGGACACAAAGATAATAAAGGGATTAGATATGTAGTCCTGCAGTCCTGCTTGTTAAGTTTGCATGAAGAGACAGACGCGGAGTGCTTCAAGCTCTTTGTTTATTAGTGACAACAGCTCAGAACGGACCCAATTTGGCTGGGCTGCGGCTGCTACTTATAGCCAGTAGCCACAGTTGCCAGCCAATCAGAGTGCAGGGGTTTCCCGTTTTTAAACCAATCATTTCCAACATTTTACAAGAACAGTTCAAACTAAACCAATGACTTCAAACCTACATACATAACAGTGCTGACTAGGTTTAGCCTTCAGAAATGTTGGAGGAAAGGGAGCTAAGTGGAATAGTGTTCTTCAAAGATCTGAAAGCGTATCACGCAGAAGGTCAAGGCCTCTTTTCCAGAATACAAAATGATGGATTTAAGTTACAGGAAGATAGATTTCAATTGAATGCTATCCAAAAAAAAACCCTCACCAAAAGCAGTTTGATAGCTTGTACTCAAAGTAGTTAATAGTTATCTTAGGAAATTGTCCTGCATCTTCTATAACAAGCCAATTTCTTTGATTATGCCAAATTTTTGATTCACAGTGTTGATATCAATGTATTAGCCTTCTGGAGAAGGGGGAGGAGGTGTCAAAATGTTGCTTGATGTTTATGAAAATGAGCCATATGTTTTGATAAACAGTAGGCATTCTTTTTTTCTATAGAAATTCTACTGAGGTACAATTTGCTAACAAATGCAGGATATCAAGGATTAAGAACAAGCTCTATAATTTTTTAAAAACATTGTTGGAAATGCATGAATCTATTTATTTTATTCTTTGGGGAAGGAGTGAATCTTGAAGTCTTGATGTTTGAGGAAAAATCAAAACCAAATTCAAAAATAAATATGTTAATCTAAAGCAGCCTTAGGTTAGACATTGTATATTAATTACCTTATCCCCCCACCCCCAAATCAAAGCTAAATTTATAAATCTCCCGTGCAGATCAAAACAATGTTCTGCATATCAATTTTGAACCATGTCTGCCCAGACACAAGATAATCCTCTATCAGTGCTGCTGAGAAAGTTGATTTTGTATGTCTTTGATGAAGTAAAACCATGTTTAAGGTTATTTGAAAGTCAGACAAGAGTTTAAAAAGAAGAGATAGAAAAAAGTAATCCTGACATGAGCATGGAAGTAATGCTATAACCTCTCAGGTGATAATGGTCTCGAGGGATATGGGCAGGTACAGATTGCCTGAGGAATGGCTTAGATTGAAATGGAGCAGCTGATGTCCATATCAGCATGCTTGATCATTTTATCTAAACTGTACTTTTCCTCACTCTTTTTTTGCTTGAAAGAAGGAAAAAGCCACAAATAAGCTAAGTGAACTATTATGTATCCATTTTCTTTTCTGAAATGAAAGAAAAAGTTCAATAGGACTATCCACTGAGCAAGAGGAAACATTTAATCATAACAATTTCAGTGTATTCCAGAATATCATTACCACTGGTCCAATCAAACAAAACAAATAAAACATTCTTCAGGATAACAAAAAATATTATGACGGCTGCTGCATTCTTGACAGTTGAATTTTCCAGATAATCCTCAAGAGCAGCCTGGTGTAGAGGGCGTTTCAGTAATCCCAACATCTTCTCCTAATGGATTGATGATTAAAAAAAGCCAATTTCTTACATGAATATTCCTATTAACAAGGAAATATCTGGCCCCATTCAAAAGCATGCAAATGCAAGTACATTAAGAGGTACCACTTCGATGGAATGGTAGCAGCAAACTGTGTGCCTTTGGCATATAACCATTCTAGCCACATGACCCTGGAAATTGTCGTCAAACAACACTGCTCCCTTGGCCAATGACCAATCATGACTTAGAGTTGGATATGACTGACAGGGAAATCTGTACCTTTTTACAGTGGAAGACCCCATTTGCAGAAGGAAACAAAGAAGTAGCTGCCTCAATCAGTAATTTGTTCATAATTTGGGCAGAAATTATTTATGTAATTTTTCTTTGTTGCCATATTTTCCTGTGAAATTATGCTCTCATGCTGATAATGTGTGATTATCAAAGAATGTTCTGATGCATGATTACAAGCATGGCCCTGGCAACACCTCAT
The DNA here is from genome assembly GCA_009733165.1 of Naja naja. Classification (NCBI taxonomy): domain Eukaryota; kingdom Metazoa; phylum Chordata; class Lepidosauria; order Squamata; family Elapidae; genus Naja; species Naja naja. Next base: position 148,145,278 of record CM019151.1, on the reverse strand, counting down.
CATTTAGCTGCTGGAGTTTAAAACTATATAATTACTTGCTGAAAAATGTTTGGAATACTTTACTGAATATTATTATATGTATTCCAAAGCTTCAGAGCTCTTTGCTGATCAAAGGTTTCAAATGTCATAAGAGAAGCTGAAGTTTGTACTAAACAATTGCTCAAATGTCAAAAGTTAACAAGATTCTTCTAATGAAGCAAGATAATTTATTTGTAAATAATACATTGGCTTTTATTACAGATACACCATTTTGCCTTTCTCTCTTACAAAAAAAAGCTTATTGTGGTTGCCTGAATTTTAATACAGTATGGAAAGCTAAAATTAGAAATAAAAATCAAGATTTAATCCCTGCAATTAGATTATTAGCTGATGAGGACTACACAATAACATTTTAGGAAGAGAGAATGGAAGATGTTTTGTGTGCCCATGGCTTCTATACCATCATTCTGGACTGGGGTGGCCAGATCATATTGGTGGTTCTTCTTTCTCTGGGGCCAAGTCCAGTCTGGGTTGGTAGGGGATTGAGAGATTAAATCCAAGGCCCAGACTTCCATTGTCTCCCACTCTTATTTAACATCTCCAATCTCCATGCACTCCTGGGTGAGGTCATCTGTCATCGCAGATTATAGTATCTCAGCACACTGATGATATCCAGTTATATGTATCTGCCCAGGGGCAATCAGGTAATGGCATTGCAGTTCTTTGTTAGTGCCTGGGGACTGAGGTTTTGGATTGAGGAGCACAAGCTTTGGCTCAACCCTAGCAAAACTGAGTAGCTTACAATCCCCCAGTTCTGGACATTTTTGAACCCTGATAGAGAAGGGCGGTTTCCCAGGGAATATTGAAGCATGATTTGGGGATTATTCTAGACTAAGGAGTTGTACTCAAGAGCATGTGGCATCCATGTTAGGAGGACCTTTCATCATGAACTCATTATGTTCAATCCTAGACTGGGATGCCTTGGTCATGTTAACTCAGTCAATCTTGTAAGGATTACTTTAATGGTCTATAATTAAAGGAGCTGCCCCTGAAGACCATTTGGAAGCTGCATCTGGTTTATAATGCAGTGGTACACAGACATTTTAACATTTCTTATCATCCACATTGAACACCACTGTTCTGCAAACTACTCTGTCTCCAGTGGCCAACTGGGTGTGATTCAGGATGCTGGTTATCACCTATAAAGCCCTACATGGTATTTTTATGATTTTTCCAAATCTAGTAGGAAGAAAATGCTCCGTGTTCTCTTGCACTAAGCAATATCATCTTTTTGGACCCCAGAGATGTGCCTTCTCGGTGGTAGTATCTGCCCTATGGAATAGCATCTGTCCACAGTTCCAGATGTTTTTGGCCATTAGAAATCAGGCTGCTCTTAAGGCATTTGAGCCAAATGGTTAGGCAAACTCTGTTTATTTATGTCTTCCTTTATGAATTGAGTTGTGTTGGTGATTTTTGAGCATTATGGCTGATGTTAAATTGTTTTTAACTACTATTACTTTTGAGAGATTGGCAACTCATAAAACACAAAACCAACAATTAACCCTTACTGTTTCAAAAGATAATCACTATAGATTACAGTAAAGGAGGGAATCTCAACAGAACAGCCTTCTGATTGCAAATTTTTAAAGCAATATTTTTACATATTTTAAGCCTCTTTTAATTCTTGATATGATTTAAAACATCAAGTTTAATATGAAATATCAGTGAATACAGCTATATAGAAGATTTATTTCATAATAAAGAAAAAATACAAGTTATAGATTTAATTAATAATATGATCTATATTAGAGAAACAGAAATTTATAAAGAATAGTTATTGTGTTACAGTGGAGTTCTTGATGCTCTTTGAGCTTTGTCGTTTGCAGATGTTTCATTACCCAATGAGGTAACATAATCTGTGCTGTGTGGGGGATTTCATTACTATTCAGCCTTCATCCCTTCATTTCCTTTTCTCAAACATTTAACTTTTAGCAATAGCAACATCTGACACACAAGCCAAAACATGTCTGCTTTACAAGATGCAGAGCAGCTCATCAGCAAAAACACATTCCTTGCTGAACCTTTCCAAATACATTGGAGAGGAACATCAGATTGAGGCAATTAAGACAGTCTCTCAAGCACTTCAAACCACAGGTACCTCAGCTGTGCTTTTAATATTAATCCAAGACTTTTAATGATAAAAGTGACACCAGAAGGCTCTTTATTACAGTTCCATTCTATTCACTCTTACTTACAGTCTTTCACTCTAGTGATTTCTACACATAAATACATCTGTAGTAAGAGCTCCATCTTTTATTATCTTGGTATAGTTTGTGTATAATTAACCTCATCAAATTACACCAGAGAGAAATTCTGAGCTATGTACCAAGCAAAGTCAGCCAGTACTTTCTTATTAAAAATTCACTGATTCATTAACTACTATGTAGACAGTGTACTATACCTGCTTAATATGCCAGTTTCTCCACATATACTTATACTGTGATGAAATAATTGAAGCAGTCCAATGGGATAATTACAGCAAGTGACATTTTTATTTAAAAGTATAGTTTTGAGATGATAATAATGTGGGTGAAGTTAGATTAAGTAGAGTTTACACAATATCCTCTAGCTCAGGCACAACTCTTCATGCTGGGAAAAACTTTTTTTACATTATTTTCCAAATTGTCTGTCATTTATCATCACAGGTGGATATTCCAGGTTATATATTTAGAGATGTCACTCTTGAAAACAATATAAGCATATCCAGAGCCAGGAAATTTAGGAACTCATTTCAACAAAACTACTAAATGAATGAGGGATGGTTAGTCATTTAATTCAGAATGGTGGAAGATGGGATGAAGATGTAAAAAAAGAGGATTAATAGTTGATATAGCTGGGATTAATATTTGATATAGCTAGAGGGAAAAATATATTGCAGGAAAATCTTAGATAATGCTGAGGGCTACAACCCTGACTGTCTAGTATTACAATATATGTAAGATTAAATTGCTGCCACCCAATACATTTTAAACAACAGAACAGTTTTAATTTGTATATTGGAATTATGAAAACTTATGAAAGTGGCAGGAAACATCTCTGAATTCATGCTTTCAGTGGGGACATACTGATATAGCTGACATAGCTGATGTCTCTTAAGTAAGAATCTATAATTTCATTTACATGATCCCATTCCAATAATATCAGCTTCTGCCTCTGCACCTATGTTTGATTCCAAAATCAAACTCTACTATCTATATAAATACATTTTAAATCAAGCCACAGGAACAGGTACTTCTAATCTTTTATTTTTTTAAAAAAACATTTATCTAAATAAGTTTAGATCTCATGTAATAATTAATATTGAGTTGAGATTCCCCAGCAAATCAAGAAAACCATAATCTTCCCATGCAATGTATCCAAGTGACTAAAATCCTAAGAGGCTGTAGCACATGTCAGTAATAGGCTACCGTCCTTCCTCTAACCTAAAACTATTAATTCTATTGAAATTAATGTATTTCCTGCTTGGATAACCAGAGTAGTAAAAATTATGCAAAATTCTTTAAAATGATTCCATATTTTCCTTCTTCTTACGTAATATGTAATTAGGGAACATTAATTTTGGTAATTGTAAAATGCTTCGGTAACCTTTTGGAGTATTCTAATTTTTCAACCAGACTTAATGGCTTAGGTGCAGTAGCAACAATGATGCAACTATCACTTTTCTCAATAATTTTAATAAGCTTTCAGGACAAGTGGAAGTGGCTCAAGAGATTTCCAAGCTAACATAACAGCTGTTCCTGTTTCTGGCAGACAAAGGCTAGATTGATTGATGGGTGGATGGATGTATTACAACCATAGATCAATATGTGAAAGCACAGCTAAATAGTATCAGCAATTTACCCAGAATATGGAACTTTTTATTTATTTTATCAAGTTGTAGTCCAGTCCAATCCAGAGAGAATCCATTTATTTAGAACAGTACAGCAAGCCCTCAGCATTTATCAGAGCCTTCACAAATCATAAAAACCAATTGAACAAAAACCAAAAATATTAATCCATTTAAAAGAAAGAATAAATAGTACCTCAGTACTATCACTGGCCATGGGCCTGCTACATCCTTTTAAGAGCTTTGTGAATTCAATATACAGGAAATACTAATACCCAGAATAAATGCAACCATTATATTTCCCTTTGCTTCCCTTTTTATGCCTTCAAGTCAATCTTGACTCCCAGCAATGGGAGTGGGCTAGAAACTAGGAAACTAAGTTTCTCTAGTCCTGTTCTAGTCATGAAGCCAGTTGGGTGACTTTGGACTAGTAACACTCTCCCTCCCTCCCTCCCTCCCTCTCTCCCCTCCCTCCCTCCCTCCCTCTCTCTCTCAGCCTCCTGAAATGGCTCACTTCTTAAAATATTGCAGCTGCTGGATAAGACAATATTTTAAAAAGTGGTTTGCCATTCTCCTTTTTTTAGGGCTGAGAGTGAGTTAGTAATCAAAAGCCATCCAATTGGCTTTATGATTAAAACAGGACTAGAATTTACAGTTTTCTAGTTTCTAGCCCACTGCTTTTAACTATGGTAGTATATCAATTTGGCTGTCAGTTAGTCTTGTGAGAGTCCTGGTTTGGGTAGACTAAAAAGAAAACTTGGTAACTTGTAGAATCTACTGTTAGGTCATTCAGAAGATTTGTAATATATCATCAAGTGAATATTCCTAATCAGAAGGAATAGTGTGCTAGAATCTTACAATAAAGCAAATGTGGAACACAAATAATGCTTTATCCTTATACAGTATATGTGATCACTGTGAGGAATTTTGAATTGCATGGGATCAGCAACAAGAAAATTACCTAATGACCCTGGAGCAGACAACACTAACCTTGTACGAAAGAAGACAATACGTGGGCCTAATAAAGAACATTGCTAATGTTAGAAGATTCTAATATCAGTAGAAACGTTGGGCTTGGAACCTCCTTAGAAAGATAGAATTTAGAGGTTCCATTCAGTCCATAGTAAGTCAGCCCATGTCCTTACTGAAAGCTACATTTTGACTGTAAAAGTAACACTATAATTTAGAGTTCTAATCTAGCCTTTAACTTTTCCTTTTTAAGAAAGGTTGTTGAAAGAGTGATTAGTGCACTCTAAATAGTACAAAGGTGCCTGTATGAAGTGCATTATCTGGATCTTTTCAGGCTAGGTTCAGACTGGGGTACAGTACAGATATGGCATTGGTTGCACTTGCCAATGACCTTTGGGGCAGTTTAAGATGGAGATAGTGTAACCATTCTGGCCCTTTTTGAGCTCTCATTGGCTTTAAGTACCATCAACCATGGTATATTTCTGGACTGGCTTCAGGATTTGGGAGTAGCAGGCACTGGGTTTTATTGATTCTCTTCTTTCCTCTGTGGCCAGTTCCAGTTAATGTTGGTTGGAAAGAGGATGTCAGGTCCTAGACCCCTGCAGTGTGGGTTGCCCCATGGTTTCAGCCTTTCAATCTTTTTATAGTATACATGAAACTACTGGGGAATGTCATCTATCAGTAGGGCTCCAGTATTGTCAGCTTGACAGATGATGCTCTGATGTTGCTGGGTGAGTGCCCAGAAGCTGTAAAGGCCTGGAATGTGTTCCCTGGAGTGAGCGGTACACAATTTGGGGGTCCTTCTAAACGTACAGGGATCTTTGCATAGATTTGTCTGGTGCATCAATTGCATCTTTTCCTCAACCAGGAAGCCTTGCTCACAATCACTCAAGCCTTGGTCATCTCTTCTTTGGATTATTGCTATGCACTATACATGGATCTGACTTGAAGACCACCTAGAAGCTACAATTGGTCTAGAAGGCAGCAACTCATGCAGTGATGAGTGCTCCTAAAGTTACCCATGTTACATCTATATTGCACAAACTAAACTGACAGTCTCTGCCCTATGGAACCCTCTTTCCTGAGGATTGACAGACATCTATCCTGCTAGCCTTCCAAAAAACACTGAACATCTGGCTTTCCCCCCAAGCACTGGAAAAGAATAAGGTGATAGCATATTGGAAAATTAATATCAACTTTTTGGTTTTAATGTTTATATTTTAATAGTTTTAATGTGGGTTTTATGTTGCTTTATAATTGATATTGCTTTAATACTTGATTGGGAGCTGTCCAGAATTTGGGATAAGATGGACAGCCGCATTTTTAAAAAAATAAAAAATAAATACATGGCCTTTTACAATTCTTTTGTATCATTTCAGATGGTTAACAGCCTGTAACTTTGTGAGCTTTATGGCTATTCTCTATCCCTTTGGCAATGATCATTGTTGTGCTAATAAGAGATACTTATTGCATCTCTCCTGTTGTTTTGGTTCATAACTGAAGCAGGCATTTTCCCAACAATACAAGATACATACCTATGTTTCTATGTCCATAAGAATGGGTTCTGTTTTT